>JAFHAW010000279.1:0-378407 GCA_019022515.1 Quercus aquifolioides
TAGAACTTGTAATTGGCAAACGGGATACAATGCAATGACAATCAGATACGAAGGTCTTTTCAGTCTGGAGTTGCAGATCCTTGTTGGGTTTCAAGGTGTGCACTTCAAACTGCGTGTCAATTGCTGGTGTTGTTCTAAGTTCTAACCACTCAACCTGTGTTGGTGGAAAAAAATAAAGAAGCCTAAGCCAGCTATCCCTCAAGTTCCAGGCATAACTCCTTAAAGAAAAGATGCGAAGAGATTGGTTGGAAAGCCAGTTGAAAGCTGAGAAAGGCCCGTATGTGTCACATTGGTATGAAACAAACAATTTGAATTTTCTTGGTTTAGACTTGAGAGATGATTAAAGAAGCTTTAGAAGCTGTCAAGAGGCCGGACAAGTCAGTTTACAATCTGACTTTTGGACTGCAAGAGTATTAAAAGCCATACATAAAGAAAAGGATTTCATATCCAGTACAGTCAGCGTATTAGCCTTTGTGATCTCATTCAACATGTAAGATTCCTTTTTTTTTTTTTTTTTTTAAATTATTTTTTCTTTTTTGGTTTTGTTTTTGGGTACTCTGTTTTTGGACTCTGTATTATACTGCAATAATAATGATGAGGGTATCTTAAAGAAATTTCTTTATTCTTCTTCCTTTATCATTTGTTCAGATATCTCCAAAACCTGTTTCTGATTCTGTCCATATGTATGTTCCAACTTTGCTGTAGAAGTTATCACTAAGAACATTGCACAACTGGTCTACTAGGTATTGTTACAGATGTGGCAGTAAAATTATGGAATTGAAGCAATATACTTCCTCCTTGATAAACCCAATTTTCTGACAATGTTGCAACATCATCCAGAATATTGCTTCTGTGTATACACAACATACAAGTCATTTTATGCCAAGTTTGTTGATTTGAGTGTTATTCCAGATCGGTAATTCTGTCAAAATGAAGTTTTAAGTGAATTCTAACACAATCTCACAACCAAGAGGGTGTAATCAATCATGCATTTTAATGCTTTGCTTGCATCTTATTTCATTGTTCCAACTAAATAAGCTAAGGAAAGACTTGTCTTTCACAGCATTATTTTATTAAGTACAACCTACAGCTAATCTAAATGTATATGTGTGTGAAGCTCCCTCCTAGAGACTTGAACCTCAGCCCTGGCCTCTCACATTCCACAAGCATTTATACTTGTAGAGTGACCCAGACCAAGGGTACGCAGTGGTCTGACTTTCAACCTATACTATTAAAGGATTTTGACAAAGCCACATTTATGTGTATTTGTTTAATAGTCTCAACTATTTTTTTGGTAGAGTTTCCAGTTATATATGTTTAAATTGTATGTATATTTTGAAAAGAAAGAAGAAAATATTCAACTTCCTATACAAATATCAAGCAAATATAGAATTTAAGGTAACTAAAAAAGGACAAATGCCCATTCCGCAAGTTCACATTGTATATGATCAAGATGTGAAAATTGAAAACTTATCTAGCAATGCCAATGATCTTGAACATAATAATCAAGTGATATAAGACAAGTTACACTAGGATGACATAAAAATGATAAATATATAATAAAAATAACAATAAATCAATCTAGAATGTGCTCAAAAGCACAAAAAATACTTAACATATATCTAAAGTCATACGAAAACTGCTTAGTACTGTTTTTTACTATGGAATTCTTTGTTCCAAGAAACATTCTATTTGATATTTTTGACCAAGTTCTCCTCTTACCCTTAGTCCCTTCCCCCTTTCTTGGTTTCCTACTCCTTATCGTGCTATAAACCTCTTGAGAGCTAGTATCATTCTCCTATGCCTTAACCAGATTCTCAAAGTAATTCCTTGTCACTGTGGTGAGCTCAGATAGCTTTGCTCTGAAATTGTTGAATTCTTTGTCTGAACACTTTTCGTTGAGGTAGTCATGCATATCCTTCTCTGTACAATGATGAAGCCTTTCCAAATTAGACACTGCCTCACCTTGCAAGTACTCAAAGAACCCCCTTTTTGATTTTGCTTTCTTGTTTCCATCCTCAGGGAGGTAATACCCATATGCATATGTCCACTTAAGCACTCTCCTACATTCAATGTCTGCAATTAAGCCTCTGTAATGAACTTAAGCTCAGCCTTGGTTGCCCATTGTATGTCACTAAGTCTTCCCATGTAGTTCTCTTGCATTTGCTTTAAATCCTTAACAGCTTTTGCCTTGATGATTCATTGCCATCCCATCTCTCATAATAATGAGTATACTTTTCCAAATGCTTCTTAGATCTTTCTCTGATATCTTCAGCCTCATTATACATTCCCTTCTTCCTTATTCCTCTGGAATGTATTACAAGCATAGTACCCACCTAATGTCTCACCATGCACCTTCCATGTTCCAAGGCACAGCCAACAAAACTCATGTCTACAAGGTTTCATGCATGTCATGTGCATGCACCCTTGGTTCTTCTCAATGGCTTTTCCACACTTTGGACATGGCTTTGTATTGACTAGCAACCATGCTGTATTCGGAGCCTCAGAACTATTCTTCAATTGCCACTTAGCAGAGTCTCACAATCCACTAGCCTATGCGATCATCCATACAATTCCAACAAAACCCATTGTTACAATGGCAACAAACATCATAGTACTCATCATTACCTCCTTCACACAACTCTATCGCATACTCACAATTTGCACTTGGACACCACTTATACTTCTTATTACTCTCAATATAAGACCTTATCAATTGAATCATGATCTACTACCGCATTACAGCACGGTTCGGGACATCTCAATGTCAAACATCCAACCCCACCCTCAATTGCCACACTCACATACTTCTCCCAACAATCCCTACAAAAGGGATGACTGCAACTAACCCAAACCATCATAGAGACACGGAAATTCTCTTAACATATAGAACAAGTTAGTTCAACTTTTCTAAGTTCCTTGGGCAGCAAGAAAACCGGTTTTCCAAACAAACCTAGTTTTTTTTCCTAATTCTCTCTTCATCAACAAACCACTCATCCTGAGCATCACACACTCTCCAGTTGTAATGAAGGAGAAGCACTATCGCGGCAGCTTTTGATCTGAAAAGAACATTGGATACCTCGGTGATCTCGTTCTCTTAACGTTGTTGAATATCTGATTCTTTCAATAAAACGTAACTTTGCTTTGCCTTCTTGTTACTTATTGACTCGTCGTCACCGTCACCAACAATTATGTTCTGCATTTTTTTCTCTTCTTCTTTGTCGTTGTAATAGTAGTGGTCGTCGTTGTAGGTTGTCTCCTCGGCGTCACTGTCGTACAGGTAATCCTCGGATTCCATGACAGCTGCACCAACAAAAACTAGAAGGGAATTAATATATAATATTAGGGTTTGTTTTTCACAACTCAATTATTGTTGTGTGAGTCTCTGAGTGGGTTATTGGGGTCATATATACATATATACATATATATATATATATATATATATATTAGTCGATTATTGCTATAGATAAAATAATTTTATAAAAAACTTAAGAAACTACACTAGTGCATAATTTGCTCTTGTATGACTTCAATTTGTGTTACAATTTGATGAAGTCGTCATCGCTTGAACTTACAATGACTTACAAAAAATTTGTTAGACAATTTCATATACAGCAAAAAAAATAACTTAAAAATTCAGATATTAAAACTTCTGAAAGACCAAAATATATTAAAGAATCAGATGATTCACGACTTAGAAATTATTGAAATAAAACAAAATATATAACTAAAGAATAGAGAAATATAAGAGACCGATGAGTTACATTCAAAAAGAATAATTTCAATTATTGCAAGCTTTTTTTATCTTGTAAAAAACGGTTAGAGAGAGTTTGGTGGTTCATGTACGTAAATTACTTTTAAAAAATACATGAAAAACCATAAAATAAGTTTTTTTTTTTTTTTTTTTTTTGACAAAATAGAGGAGAAGAAAATAACATAAGAAGAGCTTATACCTCTACTCGACTTTAAAAAATATATATATTGGGGTTGGCTTTACTTTTATAGTATTCATGATTATCCTCACAAATTTAGAAATAAATTATCAATGTTTAAGTTTGAGTTAAAATTTGACTTGTTAAGAGATAAAGTTTCACTCCTTGTTAAGTTTGGATTAAACAAAATAATTTTGTTTTAAAAAAATGATAGTAATGAGTTTGAATTTTAGTTGGACTTGTTACAGAGATAGAATTTCACTCTTTGTTAAGTTTGGACTAAACAAAAATAATTTTAGTTAAACAAAGTGATAATTTTATTTAAATATTTTTAAAAAATGATAATGATAAGTTTGAGTTTTAGTTTTAGTTGGACTTGTTAGAGAGATAGAGTTTCAATCCTTATTAAGTTTGGATCAAACAAAAATAATTTTATTTAAATAAAATGATAATTTTATTTAAATATTAATATTAATGATAATGATGAGTTTGAGTTTGAGTTTAATTTGGACTTGTTAAAAAGATAGAGTTTCACTCCTTGTTAAATTTGGACTAAACAAAAATAATTTTATTGAAATATTGTACTGACGTGAAAAATTGTGGGAGTTTCAGTGGTTTCAGTTTTATATATATAATAGCATTATGCCCGTGCGATGCACGGCTTAATCAAAATTTATATGTAAATAGTTTTTTTTATTAATTTACTTAAAATTTGATAATAGAATAGATAATAGTGGAAACCTCAATTCAATAATTAAGAACAATCTAAATTAATAAAAATTTAAAATAATGAAAATTTTACAAAAAAAATGAATGACAAATTCAAATCCACATAAGTTTAAAGCAAAGTTTAAAAATATTGTTTCATGATATTGGCAAAAAAATATACGAAAAAAAAATTTAAATCATCTTATGCATTCTAAATACAAACTTATTATTGTACTCTTTTAATAAGTTATATATATATATATATATATATATATATCGGTAAATATGTTTATATCATGAATAAGATATTTTTTTCTTATATATAATTTTGAATTTTTTATTTTAAAATAATAAAAATGTTTAATTATCTTAACCCAACAAAAAAGTTACAAATTTTACTTCTTCAAGGTGAGCTTCAAATAGTCAACTAGCTTGGTTCTTCAATTTTACTATTTCTTTTATTCTTAAAAAAAAAATTCTCTTTAATTTTATATTCATTGAAGAATATATGTTACAGATTAAAAATCTTAAATAAATATTGATAATCATAGTGAAATACCATATCAAAACCTCAAAAAAAAAAAAACAAAACAAAAAACAAAATAACTATAATAAACTTTATCCAAAATACACATGCAATAAAATCAATACCTTACAAAGAATAAGAAAATTAAATACAAAAAAATGTTAATTCAAACGGTAAGGACCAGGTTTGAGATCTCAGCCCACTACGTGGGTGGACTTAGGCCCAAAAAGCCCAAACAATGAATTTGTAGAGCAATGGGTTGGAAAACTGGGCTTTAGTTGATCAAACAAACGTTGGAATAGATTCAGATGATAAGAGCATGAAAAAAAATAGGGTTGTATTGAAGAAAAATTGTCCTCGACAAGGTCCGAGGTGATCTGTTCTTATATTTTATTCGCAAATCAAGTTACAGGTTTGGTTCCTGAATGCTATAGTGTTTCTTCCTATCCTCTTCCCCCCATATTCTTGTTGCCCACCATCTTCTTTATACTTTCCTTCCTTTTCCTTCCCACCTTACACGTGCATGCCAGAAGGTTGGTGTTGATACTTGTCCCATCAGCCCATCCTCTAAGTCACGATGCCAGTAGCTATAAGGTTGAAACACACTGTTTCGGTATAACCTCCATATTAATGCCGCCAAAGAGTTAGCTGCAGTGCATTTAATGTGAAGGTAGCAGCTTTCCCTGAAGATACTACATGATCACGTTCTGTCCTATTCACCTATAGTACTTATCTTCTCATATGGAATGGTATGGAAGGTTGCCTTTGTCAGTAAAACATTTCTTCGTACCTCGGCCTTGGTTAATTAAGGAAGAGTTCGTCCTTGGTGTAGCTTCCTAGACTGTTACGATCAACACTGTCTTCTTCGCCTACAACTATGGCCTCTATGACACCACGTGTTTGTACTTGGACATGTCTTCGTCCTCAGTTTGGGCCTCGAGCCCGATACATATGTGGATGAGTATCTTTGGACCCTCCGGCCCCACACAAACCTAGTTTCAAATTATTAGGGAGACATCCTCTAGCAATATGTATACATTATGCACATATAAACATAACACAATTTTTTTTAGAAGAATATAACACAACTAAAAACCTATAAATAATAATTTAAATTTCATATTAGGAATATAATCAAAATTATTCATATTCTAAAATTAAGAAACTAATACAAATCATAAATTAAGATATAAATGTAGAAAAAGAACAAAGAATGTTCCTATTTGCTTCCTCTATCACTTTGAGAGATTAAAGTGTGAGTATGTAACGAAATCCTAAACCAATTATTGTAGAAGAGAACAAATGAGCTGAATTCATGAATTTAAGTATGCCATGAGAGAAGTTTTTATTAATTTTTTTGAAGTTAAAAAAATAGTTTAAACAAAATGAAAAAAGTAATAATGAAGAAAGAATGCTTACTTGCATTGTCAATTGTCATAGGATTTAGGCATTTAGATATGGGAGTATACTTCACTCTAGATCCATATAGGTAGAGTCCAATTGATATAGAATTTAAATCCTATTGGAACTAAAATTTCTAATCAGTATGTACTGTTATTATCCCATAAAAAGGTGGAATACAAAAAGTTCAAACAAATAGAAATAAGGAAAAGTTGATGTACGTACGTTGTTTACAAAAATTTTTTACTTTATCCAAAAAAAGTTTGGTTAATTTTTTTTTTACTTTATCCAAAAAATAGTTTGATAAATCAGTATGAGTATATAACGAACTTGGGTTGTTTTTTTTTTTTTTTCTAATGAATTGTATACTTGTGTAGTAATATAATTTAAGTAAAAATAAATAGTAAAGAATTTGGGTGGTAATATTAAGATTTTAGCAACTTAGAAATTATAGATAAATTAATAATAAAAGGATTAGATGAAGAATTTGAATTGTAATCAAATTTAAATTTATCAACTTAGAAATTATAGGAGAAGAAGATAAGGACAAAAAAAATATATTTAATTTTTTTAAAATCTAACAAAATTTCTACAATTTAGTGAAGCCACTTAAAGTAACCATGGCTTCTAAGCCTAACTTTTATTATATAGTATGTAGTATATGATATATATATATATATATATATATATATATATATATATAAAAGAGAAAGGTGGTGCTCAAAAAAAAAAAAAAAAAAAAAAAATAAGAGAGAAAGGTCGGCTTAGAACTGATTTCCTAATCCTAAACAAAAACAAACTTCGGCTCCTAGCTAGTACTACTAGGAGTCCGTTTGAACTTTGGATCAATGTTATTATTTTTGTGTGTTGTGTTGTCCTTCCTTCTATTCTTTCTCTGTAATTTTATTTTCTTTGTTTTGTTTTTGTGAGCCCCACGTGAGTAACAATATTTTCTTTTTCCTTTGCTTTTTTTTTTTAAATTTTTTTTTTCATATTATTACTGTTAAAGTTAATCAAATTTCAATAAGAGCCTAATTAACCCAGCAAGAATAAACTAAAAGAGAAAAAAAAAGTGTAGGTAATAAAAATAAAGACAATAATTTTTTTTTTAGAAAATTCAAAACAATGGAAAACTGTATGCAAAGGATTCTAATAACCTTTGCCAGTTTAACAGGTTCGAAGGCAAAATCCATATTTAGTTTTGCAACAAATCTATAGAAATTCATATTACATATAAATTAACCTCACTACAAGAATACATTCTCCACTCTAATGTACTTTGGAGATCATTCACCTTTCTTTTCAAAACACTATTGCATTCATTGTCTCAAGAATTTCAACAAATACTATAGCAACATCTATATCAATCTTAGGCATGCTAGGGCTGTAAACGAGCCAATCTTTGCCGAGTAGTGTGTGTTTGAGCTTGACTCGTCAATAAAAATCAAATACTTAAACTTGGCTTGAGCTTGAAATAAACCTTAAAACAATGTTTGAACTTGAACTTGTGAGAATGCTAAAAAACTTGAGTTTGGCTTGGCTTGGCTTGATTGATTAGTCAAACCAAACTCGAGCTTAATATCAAGCTCAAACTCGAGCTCAAGTCAAGTTTTTTAATTTGGGATCCAAAAAAATTACATCATCAAATTCTTATATCACCAAAAATCAAGTAAACAAATATACATACATACATACATATATATATATATATACACTAATTTTATCATGCTTTTAACACCCGTGATTAGAATTTGTTCAAATTACAACTTTACATAATTAAATCCATCCATCATCATTTATTGTCTATAGCTTGAGTAACTGCTCAAAATACAATTTTTACATCCACATTTGTCATTCGTACAACTATAATTTTCACAAATCTAAATAAATTAACATTCCAAAACATATGTGTAATGTCATAATAATTAGTTTATTTAGTAAACATATATCAAGCTATAAATGAGGTTAAGCTCGGCGTGTTTTGTATTAAGCCCTATTGTTCACGAACAATTTTTTTTGCTTGAGCTCGGGTTGTTTATTAAATAAGACTAAAACTAAGGCTTAAGCTTGGCTTATTTGTAAACAAATGAACATGAATGAACTTTTTATCGAGCCAAACCCGAGTTGTTCATGAACGGCTTAGTTTGTTTACAGCCCTAAGGCATCTAATCTACACAAAAGCCAACAGCGACCACAAGAGCTATCATGGTTGCAATTTCTTATTATATTGCATTATTTAATAGTCATTATCCTTCAAGCCAACTGTATTGGAACAACATTGATCTTGGTCTGTAAAAGTACAAATCTGGACAAAGATAAGCACTTGGAAAAAAATGTTTACTAATTGATCCCAACTGAACCCAAGAAAGGAAGAAAAGAAAAAGATGATAAGAGATTTATTGGCTATCATGACTCAAACTAAAGTGAAAATCAATTTCAACATGCGTTGATCGAGCATGGAAACACGAGAGGTATATTGCCCCCATTAATGTTACCCTTCATCCATTGCTTTGTTTTCAGTAACAATATTAGATTAACATTCGCATTTGGTTGTCTCCCTTGTTCCCAATATGAGCCCAAAGAGTGGAGTCCATATTGAATTTGAGTAGCCCATTGGCATCAGTGGTTGTAAATGGTATGCATTTCATTAGTGAAGAGCACTTCCAAAAACTATAATCCAAATGGAACATTGAAAAAGACGTGGCATGTGTTGCCTTTTTTGACATGACATCCATTGATACTGTAAAGTCTACAGACAAAAAGAATTTGAATTCTAATCTTACTTTACATATTTGAGTAATGCCAGTGTAAACATGAAAGAAATTAAGTTATTATATTACAAAAAACCACCAATTTTTTTATTTTAATTTTAATTTTTTTTTTAACTTCAGGATCATCAAACAATAAAAGACAAAAGAAGGGAGAAGTGAAAGGGAAAGAGTCATATCACAACATATTATGCGATCAGTTCCTATTCTCTTGAAGTACAGTTATCAACTAATACTGATTTACATCTTTGACTTGCATGTAGTTTTTTTCAAAGAACAGAAAATAACCTCCAAAGACTTCTATATGCTTTCTCACCAAAGCATTAAATGATTAAATACTAATTAATTATGAACATTCAATTAATGGTGGTAGGACTGTAACTAGATGAGAGAGGGGAGGGTTGTTACACTTAAAAAGAGTGAGAGTCAACATTACCAGCAATAAAAGTAAATTGATCAGAGGCATATAGCAGCACACATAAAAAGCTTAATGCAAAATATCCATTCAACAAACATGTAATTCTTTTCTAAATCACCAAAATCTCACACACATGCATGGTCACACAATTTGCACAAGTACATAATCAGATTCACAGCAGTGCAAACCCACACATTGACACGATGCGTATTATTTCACAAAGAGAAGAAAAACACAGAAATGAGGGGAGGAACAAATAAGGATCACCACCAGCAGGGAGTCACTCATGGTCACCCAGATGAAAAACTTAAATGCGATTTGACAAGTGCTAGAATGGCTTGGGAACATTACTAATTCCTTGAGAACACGAACCATCTCTTTTGAAATTACCCATCAGTTATGATTCTTTTGGATATTTACTTGCACTGCCTCTGCAGCCTTTGCATCCTCAAGTTTTTTTTGTTCCTTTGCATCTCTAGTTTTTTTTTGCTTGAAAAGTTTAACAAGTCCTTCAACATTGACATCAACATCAACAGAAGTATGATGAATCTTCAAAAGTTGCTCTGCCTCTGCAGCCTTTGCATTCTTAAGTTTTTCCTGCTCAAGAAATTTCACAAATCCTTCAACATCAACATCTGAATTATCTTCACTCTTCAGAAGTTCCTTCAACTCTGCAGCCTTTGCTTTCTGAATTGTTTTTTGCTCGAGAAATTTGACAACTCCTCGGAGAACAACATCAGTACCACCACTCTTTAAAAGTTCCTCTGCAATTTCAGCTGGGGTAACCTCTGCATTCTTCAACAATCCTTCAATCTGTCTATAGAGTTGGTGGTCAGCTTCGATATTAAGATAATTAGAAGCCAAAAGCTTGAACCCATCCATGGTGCAATATGACATGTGCACGTGCACATCCATGCGGCCTGGGCGCAATATAGCAGGATCAAGCCGGTCCTTATGATTGGTGGTGAACACAATAATTCGTTCATCTCCACAGCTCGACCATAATCCATCCATTATGTTCAATAAACCCGATTGTGTGAACTGAAAAATAACTAAATACTATTAAATGAAATAATTAGATAATGTCATTTGTATCAGCTAGGATGATAATTGTAATGGTTGTTGACATAGTGAATAGCATATGCAATTAAAAGTTATAATCAATACACAAAACTCTAACTTCCAGGGGTTTAAGAGATATGATTGGTATGCAATTTTTATTCCCATTTCTATTCTATTTCTCTGTTAAAATATACTACTAATTCGATTCTCAGACCCAAACCCAACAATACATGCATCCAATAGTAGGAAAAATTTTCTACCAGAATAAAAACTAATTAGACTCATTGAACTAAATATCTCGTTAAAATTATAGCCAAGTCTAACAAAAAGACGCTCACACACTTAAAATCATTATAACAATTTTTTATATTGAAAAAATAGTTTATATTGAAACTCATTGTACTCATTTATAGTCCATTTCAATCTAATAAATATCAAATGTAAGACTCAATATACATCCAACTAAATCCATTCGCAGAAAAACTGTCTGAAGTGTATAATAGTTGACTATATATATACACACATATATAGGAGTAATTGCAACTAAATATTTTGAGAATAAAGAATGCTAACCGTGTAAACCATCTTCTCTTTATCATTGAACTTTGTACAACAATCTACATCCTCGATTACCAGTATTGAGCGATCAGTTGTTGAGAGCAATATACTTCTCAAGTCTTCATTTGAAAGCGCAGCGGTAAGGTTCAAGTCATAGATATTAAACTTGAGGTAATTAGCCATGGCAGCAATCAAGCTTGATTTACCAGTACCCGGTGGGCCATAAAGCAAATACCCTCGCTTCCATGACTTGCCAACTTTCTTATATAAATCCTTCCCTCCAAGAAAGCTGTCCAAATCATCCTTGAGCATCTCCTTCTGCTCTGGGTTCATTGCCAACTTCTCAAACGTAGCTGAATGTTCAAGATTAACATAACTCCAATTTACATTACGATCACGATCTTGTTCAGGATAAACCGTACGATCACGATTTTTTTCTTTACAGGTATAAATCTTTACCACCTTTTCTTCTTTTTGAATTCTCTGATAACGGTCTATTATATCATCTAAATAAGAGTCTAGCACATCTATTTCGTATCCCTTGTCAAAGGAAAGCTCAAAATATTTCTTAGTAGGACTGTAATGATACTCTCCTCTTTCTGTACGTAACTTCCATTTGAGTTTAATTTCTCTAAAGTAGTCAATAACCTCTACATCCTTTATGATATCAATGGTTGATTCCGTTTGTCTATCTTCTTTGCTTACCTTGAAGCGTTTTGGTTTTGCTGAATCAGAAATCAGGGTATGTAGGTGGGCTTGGGCAGCTTCATAGATTTGGTTGCTTTTGAGTTCACCTTTCTCTTCAATGACGACAGTAATGTGAGGCGTACAGAATCTAGCGAGCCACATTTGAAAGGTGGAGACGAGATAATTGCTGACTGCAGAAGGTATGCGTTCTTTTACAAAGGGACTTAGTACAATCACAACAGCGGCAGTGAAAAATGGAGCCAATGATTTAAGCATCTCCATGAAACTAAACATGGTTTGAGGGTATGGGTGTCCACCAATCACCTCTTCCAAAATCCTGTAAAAATGAGAAGAATGTGGTCAATGATACAACTTTTTTATGGCTGGAGGGCTGCAATATAAGAGTTTGGACACCAAGTATTTCTTGGTTTTGTTTATGCAATCTGGTTAAAATTATGAAAGTTTTGAGTCACTTCACGAAGAGGACATCTGCCATAAATTTGTTGGGATAAATCACCATCTATATATGTAAATAAATTTAAATATATCCTGAGCAAAAAGATAAATAAATAATCACGCACGAGCAACAAGAAAATTAATCACACAAGATTAAAAACATGGGCGGCGCTAGCCATGTTTCAGGGGGTTCAAATGAACCCCCTCACTAAATATAAAATATATTTTGTTTTGACCCTCTAAATAAAAATTGGAACACTTTGACCCTAATTTTTTTTAATCACAACTAAAATAACCTTAAATATAATCCTCTTACCAATATTTTGGCATTTTTAAACCAAAAAAAAAAAAAAGAGTCCAACAACAAGCTAATTTAATCTAAAACCATAAAAATAAAAATTAGTTACTGAATCTGAAGTGCTTTTAATTTGTTATTTGTTGAATAGGGATTAGGGGTGTGGGATAGGCCAAAAGTGATTGAATGAAGACAAAAGCAAATGTTAACATAACAAAAATTTTCTTAGCATCTATTTGAAAACAATTTATCTAACTTTTTGTTTAAAGTATAAAATAAGTAGGAAATCACATGAGACATAGTTGGAAAAGAGATGAAGTAATAAGTTGGCTTATAATTAAGACCCAAACACACTTAATACAGTTACAAAGAACAACAGTTCTCAAAGTTGAGTTGAATTGTTAAATACAAAAATTGTAAAGAGTTAAAACAAACTAATAGATATAAGTATTTCGAGCAATGATAATTAAAGTTCACTTAGCAATAATAATTAATAATTTTATTGTATTTGAAAACTATGGATGATTTTCAAGATTTCATTTTAGCAATAATAATTACTATGTTCATTGTATTATGAAACTATATGCCAAATGAACTAATAGTTTATATTTTATTTTCTTGCTAGTACTATGAATAAATTTGTAATAAAGAAACATCGTAGACCACAACATTCATTTTTCTATCTAAGATTTATCTTCTTATTGAACCCCCTAGGAAAAAATCCTAGAGCTGCCACTGATTGAAAACCCTCTAATTAATATATAGGGAACAATTTACAATAATAGAATAGAGAATGCAATGCTCAAGTTTATGCCCAAAACTTAAGTTCACAATAAATTTGAAAAATACCTTTAGAAACCCAGTGAAACCAAGGTCGCAACAAGATCTTCACTCTGAACAAAGCTCTATTTTTTTTTATTTTTTTTTTCTAGATCTTCACACAGCTTAATTTCACTCCACACGTTTCTCTCTATTACACCCCTTTTTATAAACCCAGCTGCATCACTATTCCTGAGCTTTTCCCACAATGATAAGGCAATTGATGAGAAACTTCGCGTGGTTGAATAAGATTCAAATGTGTGGCTGAGAGCTACAAGTCTGGTAGAGAATAATTAGTAGTTAAGTAACAGTGACACAGGGAGGCTATACATAAAGTAGAGGGTGGTCACAGGACCACCCTGACTTGGAAAAAAAATTATTATGTATAAATTTTAAGAATTTATGATTTTTTTATCCTTATAAGAATGTTGTGACCACCTTAAATTTTTTTTAGACCCAACATAATTAAATTTTTTAACAAAATTTAGCAACAAGTTTGGTTGTAAACTAAGCCTACAACTCTATTCAATATTTTTTTATTGAATGTGAATTTGTTAATTTAATTACATTTTTTTCTTAAATCCTCCATACTTACAAAATTTCAAGAAGATAAAAAATCAATAATTATGTCGTCAATCAAATATTTAAATTTCAAGTTTTTGCAATCTAGGAGGATATTTACTTGAGCTATGGGTGTGGGACTGGTTAGGGGGGCTGAGGCTATAGGAAGTCCCTTTCTTCCGTGGAAGGTTAGTGCCAGTCCTCCACTTCACCATTTGTTTTTTTTGATAAAGAAAGGTTCATTTGACTGGATTGGCTTAGTTGCATGATGAAGCATCTTGTAGATCAAATCCTATAAGAAGGTCTCTACTTGTAAGAGGGGATCCGAGGAGCATGAAATTTTGACGTGTTTTAAGAACTTAAAGAACATGCAATTCATCAATTAGATTTTCAAAATATGTAATAATGTTAATTCATTTAATGAGAGTGACTACAACTAAGTTTGCAGCCAAATTTTGTTCTTAAACTTTGATTCCCTTAATAATATATTAGGTTCTTACAAATAAAAAGAAAAAGTCCAAGAAAAATTTTATTTAACTAAACTTTTGAAGATTCTCAAAAAAAAAAAAAAAACTAAACTTTTGAAAAGATGTAGTTTGCAACATTAATAATGAGACTATCATATAACAATTTCAAAATAATAAAAATTGTAGAAGAAAATTGTAAGGTTTTATGTATTTAAGTGTGTATATATATATTTTTTTCTTTTTATTAGATTTTGTATAATTTAAGCTTTTTTAATGATCACACTTCAAAAGAATTTCTGGAGCGGCCGCATTGACACGTAATTAACAGTTAAGAAGATATAATTACTGTTTATAGTTGGTGATTAACAAAGAAATGAGAATTGGTGTTGGGTGACCACAAATTTGACTCTTTTTTAGGAAGAGTGTGAAAACTGGGAAGTTCAAAGGAAATAACAGAGAAACTTCATGTAGTTTTGAGTCACATTCAAATGAAATGCGAAGCCAAGAGCAAAATAACATTTGACCTGATTATTGGGTCCGGCTCCCCTCCGGTCTTTGAAGTCTCCCGTTCTCTCCGATTTTAAAACTAATGAAGGACACATGGCAAAAACAAAATCCAAAGGTTACAAAGAGGTCACCCCAAATACAACTTTTTTTTTTCTCACCTAAAAAATGTGAAAATGAGTAATGAAAACTTTTTTACAAAGGCGGCTAGTAAATAAAAAAGTAACATTAATAGTAAATACAGATAAAAATTAATAAGAAAAATTTCACATTAATCATTTATAAAAATGTTATAAAATATTGGCAGACCAAATTTACCTAATCCCACAATTTTAGCAAACTTTAAGGAGAAAATCACTGTCAAAAGGTTACTCATATTTAGTTACGGTAGCACATTTTTTGAATTCAAAATTGACAAATTTAGGAGGTGTTTGGTACATACACTTGAAAACATGTATTTTGTTATTTGAAAATATATGTGGAAATACATGTGAGTAAAAAAGTGTATAAAAATACGTGTAATATTATTTAAAAACTGAAAATTATTATTTGAAATGGTGTACCAAACGCCCTCTCAAGTTTCAGCCAGCACGCTAAGAAGTAGAGCTTATATTGCTTAGAACTTAAGTTTGAGTTAAATTCGTGTTCCAAAAATATGTTACATAAATAAATAATTTTGTTCCAGTGCTTTTTTTCCCCCTAATATTTTGCTTAAATTGTGCAATTTGACAAATTTGGCCGTGTTGGTGTGAAGTGAGAGGGCGATACACCCCAAACATAATATTCATAAATCCATCACAGGCTTATTTCAATAAAATATAAAATTATAAATGGGTAGGGCACAAAAACCAAATCTCAAATGATACCCATGTTCTTAAAAAAAAAAAAGGTGATACCCATGTTATAGATGCATATATGTGTTCATTTAATAATGACAATTAATATACTAACATAGGATTGAAAATAATCCTAGCTTTATCATACATATCTATAAATATTCATAATCACACATGCATGGAATTCATTATAGCAACTTGAAGCATAAGAATAATGAAATAAAAAGGGATTTAGAAATTATTCTTTAGGGGAAGCTTGGATTTGACGAAGGATTATTTTATTTGAAAAGTTTCTAGAATGATTGGGAGAGTATTTGGGCATTTTAATGATGTTTTCGTTTCATACTTTTTAGTAGAAGGGGTTATGAATTTATAAAAAATGAGAATAACAAATTTGCTCATACATACTATGAGCATTAGGGTCAAAGCACATGGTATGTGTTAGCACGTGCTTTGGTCCCGATTTGGTGCATCTTATTTCGAAAAATTGTTCCTTTTTTTTGTATATTAGTTTTTAGGTATTAATTTTGTGTACTTGGTTGAAGGCATTCATGAACTCCTTTTTGCTTATTCTTGATATCTTTGGAAAGCTTGTATTACATACTTTTTAAAGGTACAAACTTTGTCTTTTGTGCTATGATCAAAAAATTATTCAATTAAGAAGTGGGATGGTTTATGTAAGGACGCTTTTTGGATCCTAAGCCCAAATGATAAAAGGATTTAGGCTCAAAGAGTCCAATACAATAAATTTGTAGAGAGTGAATAGGAAAATTAGGTTCTAATGAGTTGGGTAACAATTATAATGAATCTAGAAGACAATAAAGTAAAAGTAAATTGGATTTATCTAAGGAAGATAGTCATCGGCACAGTCCGAGGAGATCAGTTCTTGTATATATTACTTAAAGTTGGTTACAGATACAATTTTGATTGCTACAGTGTTTCTTCTTTAATTCTCTAATCCCCTTCTCTAAGGGTCTCTCTTCTATTTTATACTATCTTCCCCTTTCATCTCTATCCTCCATGTGTAGATCAGATTACTGGTGTGGATCCTTGTCCCATCAGCACCTTCCTGAAGACTTTGGATAGTAGCTGTAAGGCTGAAAACTACTGTTCAGATATCACTTCTTCATTAATGCGGCCAGAGAGTTAGTTGCAGAACATTTAATGCGGTGGTAGCAACTTTTCCTTAGATATTTCATAGCTTTCCTCTGTCTGGTTTCTTCCTAATACTTATCCTTATCCATGGAATAGCATGGAACGTTACTCTTGATGGCAGACCACATCCTCTGACCTCGGCTTTACCCAGCTGAGGAAGCATTCCTTCTCGGACGACCCTTTTGGATGATCATGATCACACTTCACCTCTTCACTTACTAACACGAATTCTCCTGAAAGTGTTTACTTGTCATCTGACTACTTGATGTCCTCGGATTGGGCCCCTGGCCCAATATGTATATAGATATGTTCTACTGGGCCTAATACCCTTACAATAGCCCATCGAGATTCTTCTTTCTTGCTCTTCAGGAAGAAAGGAGGATTTCGATGTCCCCATAGTTACTCCTTGCTCACCACACATCATTTCTAACTACACAAATGCTTTTTTAACTGCCCAAGGCACTCTCCTGATGCTTCGGCATCCGAGACATGCCTTCATTAAATTTTTATGGCTCTATGTTCCCCACGTTCTACGGCGCGATGCAGATCCAACGGCTGAGAATTTTGCTGGAATCCAGGTAGGAATTTTCCCGCTTGTAATTTTCTTCTCAATATAAATACTGCCCAAATCTATCATTCCTCTCACTTTAGCAATCATACACTGAACCTACAGACTTACCCAACTTACCTGTGCCCTCACAAATACCAAGAGCCTGTCCGAGGAGAGTTCTCTTCTTTCTGTAAGTCTTCATAAACCTTTTCACTTTATTTTTCCATATACTTTTCTTTTCTTTGTGTCTTTTTCTCCTCGACTCCTCTTACTTCTCTCAATCTTCTTAGTACCTCCAAACCTTTCTTAGGAATGGGTAGATTCATCTATTCAGTAGACTCAGAGGAGGGTTTAGAGAGCTTTAGAGCTTAGTATAGGATCCCTCCAAGAGTAGCCATTAGGTACTGTAAGGAAGGGTAATGGCATAAGGGGAGGCAAGAGGGAGAGGTGGTAATCCCAATGATTGCCTTTATAGAAGGAGGGATGAGGATCCTTATGGGCAGGTCACTAGGGACTACCTTAGGGCCCATAGATTAGCTCCCACTCAATGTGCCCCCAATATGTTTAGGATCTTAGGTAATGTCGATGCCCTAAACGAAAAAATGGGCTTAGGTTTTACTCATCATGACGTTAATTGGATTTACAACCTCCACCACCTAACGGGGCAGGGGTATTACCTAAAATCTAGGTACCTCGAGGTTAGGCTTATCCAATGCCTCCCTAATTCTGACAAAGGCCTAAATAAGAACTTCTTGATCATATCGGGGGAGTGGCATGATGGCCTCCCTAGCCCGATGAGAGAGGGGACACTAGGTGGGGCTCTAGGTCTAGGTTCATTATTTCAAAAATCATCTCCTTTTCTTTTTCTTTTGTTCGTGTCTGTACATGAGTTTTCCTTTGATTCGCGCTATCTTTTGTTGGCGATGTTTTTTGTTTTTCCTGATGGTTTTGCAAATAAGCGCGCCGTTGTTCCCAACTTTAGTCTTATCAACTAGCCGAGTTTAGATGAGATATTGAAGGCCGAGGTGTTTGTCCACACAGACGGTTAGCTCAGAGCAGTACATTTAATCCTCGACTACACCCCCATCTCCAAAAGCTTCCAGGCGCCGAAGTATGTCATCAAAGCCAAGGACCCTCGCGTACATCGGATCAGTGTTGCCGCTCCGGGCTTTCTCATCACCGGTCCTATCCCAGAAGGCACTTTCACCACTGATCCTATCCCTGAAGGCATACCAAAGGTAACACTGCCCTTCCAACGTGCTACCGAGGATGAGGCAACCTCATCCCAACCTTCAACTAAGGAAGAGGAAGAGATCGTTGAAGTCTCTGACTTTGAAGACTCTGAAGATGACTTCGAAATCTTTAACCAACCTTTGTCCCCAAAAGCCTTAACTGGTGACCTCGGCCATACTCTCTCGGCCTCAACCAATCATAACCAAGAATTTACTGACGTGCCTGACAATATGGGGATACAGAGCAAGTTGAGGTCCACCCTCTAAGAGCTGCTGGAGTCCCAGCCTAGGGAAATGCGCCTGGAAAGGCAGCCACAACCAAGCTTCCCACCCTTCCACCCACTTAGCCCCTCCGATCTAACCCAGCTGATCACAAGAGGAAGAGGGAGCAAAAAAGTAAAGAGGTGGTGGAAATAGGAAGAACTTACCCCTCCTAGGAGGATGAGCCCCAAAGGGGGGCCAAACAAGCCAGAGGCATGCAGACAAGATCATCTAGTGAGAGTGAGAGGAGGGGTGACCATCAAGTTGTAATACCAACCTGGGCCTCATCCTTGGTGCTGGACGGAGTTCCTCTGCCAAGTGATGCCTCTATAGGAGACTTCTAGGGGGTAAGACGAGCTATGTGTCCAACACAGTGGAGTAAGCCTTATTGCTGCCCAAGGATATGGCTGATCTAAGATCCATGAAGAAACATGAGGTGTTCCTCGGCTTAAAAAGGGACCTCGCCATGGTAAGTCCTTTAACCCCCTCTTTTTCTTTTCTTTTTTTACTTATTATATTTTTATTTTTTATTACTTTTTTTTCTTCCTTTGTTACATGCTTCTTTTCTTGGCAGGCTATTCAAGCCACATACAGGGCCAAGGAGATGGTGAACTACTCTCACCGGCAAATGAAGGAAGAAGAAGGGAGACGAATAGCGGCCGTGAAGGCCTTCCACGTGGCCGAAAAAAGTAACCAAGAGCTTAAGAATAAGCTGATAGAGGCGGAGAGGGACAGAAAAAGTGCTTAAGCTGCCTTGGACAGCGCTGAGAGGCAAGCCGAAGGTCAAAAAGTGCTCTTTCGCCAGGCCGAGGACCAGCTGGCCACCTCCAAAGAGCAAATCGTCGCGTTAAAGAAGAAATTGGAGGAGGCCGAGAAGGCCAGAGATCGAGCCGAGCAGGATGGCTACAACATAGGGGTGACAGAGACCAAGGAAACCCTAAGGGCTGAGGTCTCAAGGGTGTGTAGAAACTACTGCCTCCAAGTGTGGAATGAGACCCTCAACTAAGCCGGGGTTGAGGCCTCTTCTATACTCAAGAGGGCAGAGAGTGTATACTACCCCCCTGCCATCCGTGCCTCATCCTCCATTAGCTCCAAGGCAGGCACCTTTTTCGAGGTGGCAGAGCCTGAGAAGAACAGCCCAGACAAGGTCCCTCCCTCCTCTGGCAGCCCACCAAAAGAGGCCGAGCAGCCTGGGGTGACTGAAAAAGAGGCTGAGATGACTAAGGGAGTGGCCCCTGATACCACCAAGCCCCCGGCTGCTCCCCAGGATCGCATTAAAGACAAGGAGGCACTCAGGATGGAGAATTGTTCTTGCAACTCTTCCACTACTTGCCAAAGGTGATCCCAAAGGCAAAGACCAAGGATCCTCGGAGGCCGCAGTCTCCCAGTCCAAGGCCTCACCCAAAGAAAAAATTGTGATAAAAAAGAAGTAGTTTAGAGTAGTTTTTTTTTTATCTATTGTTTTTATTTTCAAAACTTGTAATCCAGTTTGACCTTTTGTAAGCAATTTGCCTTTTTCTAAGGCTCAAATCAATGATAATTTACAAGTTTTTCCTTCATATTTGTGATATTGATGTTGATTCTAACATAGTTTCTGTTTTATCTAACACTTAACTAACATGGAAATGAGATAAAGCTCCATTTAGTTTTCTGCATAAGTGGCAGCATAGTTATCCCACCTTATATGATCAGCAGCAAGATAAGTTAAATCTGCTAAGTTCCCTGTCTCGGCAAAGTACAATTTTAACTTTAAAAACATACACATTGATGTAGGACACTTACAGGTTTAACTCTATTTAATCCTTCACTCATTAGTAAGTTTAAAGGACTAGAGGAGCAATTAATTCTCAAACAGATATAGGTATTCCTGCAAATGCTTTAAGTGATGCTCATGAGCATTTTTTTTTTTTTTTTAAACATGTTACCACAATGAAGACCTTTGCCATGTAGAGTGG
Organism: Quercus aquifolioides; assembly: GCA_019022515.1. Lineage (NCBI taxonomy): Eukaryota > Viridiplantae > Streptophyta > Magnoliopsida > Fagales > Fagaceae > Quercus > Quercus aquifolioides. The sequence goes on from JAFHAW010000279.1 coordinate 21,152, forward strand.
TTAACCCCATTTGACATTCAAATATTTAATAAGTAGTACTAACTTATCTCAGGCATGTGGTCTGAGGGGCCAGGTATGGTTAAGGCTTTGTTTTGATACTTAGCAGAATGATAGGAAGATTTAATTTACCCAAAGCATGTGGTCCGAGGAGCCAGGCATGATTAAGGTTCTGTTTAACACTTAGAAAGATGTCATTGAGTATTAATTTACTCAAAGCATGTGGTCCGAAGAGCCAAGCATGACTAAGGTTCTGTTTAATACTTAGAAAGATAACCTAAAGTATTAATTTATCCAATGTATGTGGTCCGAAGAGCCAGGCACGACCAAGGTTCTGTTTAACATTTAGAAAGATGTCATTAAGTATTAATTTACCTAAAACACGTGGTTTGAGGAGTCAGATATGACTAAGGTTCTGTTTAACACTTAGAAAGATGTCTGAAAATATCAATTTACCCAAGATATATGATCTGAGGAGCCAGATATGACCAATGTTCTGTTTGATATTCAAATAAATAATAGAAAGTACAACGCATAACGTAATAAATGAGAATATGACAAGGGAAACTTTCATTAATAATAATACATTCTCAGGTTGTTTACATTCTAAGGGCGTGATACAACATTTTCATCTAGATCTTCAAGATAATATGCACCTATTCCAGCCACCGAGGTGATGAGATATGACCCTTCCCAGTTGGGCCATAACTTTCCCTAAGCTGGATTCTGTTTAACACTTAGAAAGATGTCTAAAAATATCAATTTACCCAAAATATATGATCTGAGGAGCCAGATATGACCAATGTTCTGTTTGATATTCAAATAAATAATAGAAAGTACAACGCATAATGTAATAAACGAGAATATGACAAGGGAAACTTTCATTAATAATAATACATTCTTAGGTTGTTTACATTCCAAGGGTGTGGTACAACATTCTCATCTAGATCTTGAAGATTATATGAACCTATTCCAGCCACCGAGGTGATGCGATACAGCCCTTTCCAGTTGGGCCCTAACTTTCCTCATGTTGGGTTCTTTGCAATACCTAAAACTTTCTTAATACCAAGTCTCTAGGTGCCAGTGGCTTTAGCTTCACATTGGTATCATACTCTTGCTTGAACTTGTGTTGATAATAGGCCAATTGGACCATGACATTTTCTCTTCATTCTTCAATTAAGTCTAATCTCTTCCATAACAGCCCATCATTGTTGCTCGGAGTGAAAGAACTCGTTTTCAACATTGGGAATCCAGTCTCTAGAGGAATAACAACCTTAGCACCATAAGTCATTGAAAATGGTGTCTCCCTTATTGACCTACGAGGTGTGGTTCGATATATCCAAAGGACGTGTGAAAACTCTTCCACCCATTTTTCCTTTGCATCGTCCAATCTCTTCTTGAGTCCATTCACTATGACATTGTTGACAGCCTCGGCCTGTCCATTCCCTTGTGGATAAGTCGGGGTGGAATACCTATTCGTAATTCCCAGGTCACAACAATACCTCCTGAAGGCTTTGCTATCAAACTGAAGACCATTGTCCGAGATGAGGGTATGAGGGATCCCAAACCGAGTGACAATATTTTTCCAAACAAATCTCTTGGCATCCACATCCCTGATATTTGCCAATGGTTCAGTTTCAACCCACTTGGTGAAGTAATCTGTGCCGACTAGCAAATATCTCTTATTCCCTGCTGCCTTAGGGAAAGGACCTACAATGTCCAAGCCCCATTGAGCAAATGGCCAAGGGCTGGACAGAGGATTAAGGACTCCCCCTAGTTGATGAATGTTTAGTGCAAATCTTTGGCATTGATCACACTTCTTCACATACTCTTGTGCTTCCTTCTGCATGTTTGGCCACTAGTATCCCTGAGTGAGGGCTCTATGAGACAATGATCTGCCTCTTGTGTGCCTTCCACAAATCCCATCATGTAACTCTTCAAGGAATAGCTCTAATGCTTCAAGGTGTATGCATAGCAAGTATGGCCTAGAAAAAGAGTGCTTATACAATTTTTTGTCCTCAGACAGCCAAAACCGAGGAGACTTTCTTCGTATCTTGTCAGCTTTTGATTTATCCTCAGGCAGAATATCCTCCTTAAGGAATAGCACTATAGGGTCCATCCAGCTAGGCCCTATCCTAATTTGGTGGATATGGACCATTTCCCTCTTCACCTTAATAGGCTTGCATAAGTCTTCAACAAGGATGACCTGAGAAACCCTGTGTCGAGGATGTTGCAAGAATGGCTAGAGAGTCAGCATGTGTGTTTCCATTCCTAGGGACATGCAGCAAACTGAAAAACTCAAATCTTGATGGCAAGTGCCTGACTTGATTCAAATATTCTTGCATTCTCACGTCCCTGGCCTTTAACTCTCCCTTCACCTGGCCTACAACCAATCTTGAATCCGAGAATATCTTCACTGCATTTCCGCCCATTTTTAGAACCATGGTCATCCCTGCCAATAAAGCCTCATACTCAGCCTCATTATTTGTGGCCGAGAAGCCCAGTCTTAAGGATATCTCAATAGTGACCTTCTCAAGAGATACTAGAACCAGCCCCAGTCTAGAACCCCTTTGATTTGCTATGCCATCAACATATACCTTCCAAGATAGAGGCTCCTATGAGGAGACCATGTCAACCAATTTTCCATCCATGCCCTGCTTCTCCACCTCTTCTTCCACGGGGAATTCAGCGAACTCGGCCACCAAATCTGTGAGGACCTGACCCTTGATAGAGGTGCGAAGTATGTACTTGATGTCAAAAGCCCTTAAGATTGTGCCCCATTTAGCAATCCTCCCTGTGAAGTCAGCACTCCAAAGTAGTGATCGAAGTAGAAGTTGGGTTAAAACAACAATTGTGTAGGATTGGAAGTAGTGGGAGAGTTTACGTGTAGCGTGTACCACTACCAAAATGGCATTGTCTAATGGTAGATAACGAACTTCTGCATGAGAAGCCATAACAATGTAAGAAAATAAGACCTCGTCCACCTCGGGGCTAGACATGACAGGTGGTCGAGAAAGGTATTCCTTAAGCTGTTGAAAGGTCGAGGCACACTCCTTGGTCCACTCAAATCCCTTCCACTTATTCAATAACTAGAAGAAGGGTCTGCACTTGTCTGCTGACTGAGAGATAAACCAATTCAGGGCAGCAATCATTCCTATTAACTTCTGAAATTCTTTGGGATTCGAGGTGGTTGTAGACTGTTAATTGCCTTAATCTGATCAGGATTGACCTCAATTCCACGGTGAGTGACCACATAGCCCAGGAACTTGCCTGATCCCACGTGAAAAGAGCAATTGGAAGCATTAAAGCGCAGCTTGTGTTTCCTCAGTATTTCAAAAATATTCCTGAGGTCTCCCACATGCTCAGACACCACTTTACTCTTTACCACCATATCATCTATGTGGACCTCAATATTCTTGCCCAATTGTGGCTCAAACATCCTAGTCATCATCCTTTGATAGGTAGACCCTGCATTTTTCAAACCAAAAGGCATCACTTTGTAGTGGTAATTTCCAATAAGGGTGACAAAAACTGTCTTCTCTTGATCATCCAAGGCTAGTGGTATTTGATGTTATCCTTGAAAGGCGTCCAAAAAGCTCATCCGAGGATGGCCTACAATTGCATCCACGAGCTGGTCCATCTGAGGCATAGAAAAAAGGTCATTTGGACAGGCCTTATTTAAATATGTGAAGTCCACACACACTCGCCACTGCCCATTTTTCTTCTTCACCATTACAATATTGGCCATCCACTTAGAGTAAAACACCTCCTTAATAGCTCCAGCCTACTTAAGCTTCATCACCTCGTCTTTGACAGCATCAGAATGGTCCTTAAATGAGTGTCGAGGTGGTTGCTTTTTAGGGGTGACAGATGGATTGACATTCAAATGATGACAGATGAAGCTCGGATCTACCCTAGGAGCTTCATAAGTACTCTATGCGAACACGTCGATGTTCCTCCTAAGAAACTCTATCAGCTCTTCCTTTTCCCAAGGAAGCAGTTGAGCTCTGACCTGAAAAAACTTCTCCGAATTATTACCTACAATAATTTTCTCTAAATCCTCACACTTTGCCACATCGGCTGTCCCATTCATGGGCAACACCGGAGTCTTGGATTGCTATAAACCCCTATTAGTAGAGGTCGAGGACTTGGCCTTAGGCTGATGCATGATTGCAGCCACCAGGCATTGTCTAGCCACGAACTGGCTCCCAACCAGCCCCTCAATATGATCTCCAGACGGATACTTCACTTTCAAGTAGAGGGTGAAAGAAACAACCCCTAAGGCATGAAGCCAAGGTCGTGCTACAATGACTGTGTAGGGAGAATAAGCATCCACTACAATGAAATCTACCTCAACCACCTCTAAGCCTGCCTGTACTGGTAGCCTAATCTGATCCTTAGGAACAACAACTTTCCCATCAAAGACCACCAGAGGTGAATCATAACTTGTCAAATCCTCCAGCTTCATGTTCAGTCCCTTATACAAATTAAGATACATAATCTCAACCCCACTACCTTGATCCACCTGCACCTTCTTCACATCATATCCCCCTATCCTGAGGGTGACCACTAAGGCGTCATCATGTGGTTGTATGGTTCTAGCCTTATCATCATTCGAAAGGCTTAACATTGGTCAGATCTCCACCCTAGCCTTCTTTGGCTCATATTCAGAGTCCTTGGTAGGTGTTCGAGCCACAGACATCACCCTGGATAGATGAGAACCAGTCCTCCTCGGAGTGGTAAGGATGATGTTGATTATGCCCAAAGGGGCTCTCGAAGAAGCATCTCTCCGAGGTTCAGGTCTGGCCTGGCCCCCTTGCCCATTGGGATAATACAAGAATTGTTTCAACCTTCCTTCTCGGACTAGTTGATCCAAATGATCCCACAGAGTTCTATAATCCTCGGTGGTGTGTCCTTGGTCTTGGTGGTACTGGCAGTGAAGGCTTTGATTGCGCCTCATGGGGTCACCCCCTATCTTATTTGGTCATTTAAAGAATGACTCATTCTTGATCTTTTCAAAAACTTAGTGTACTACTTCCCGGAACACTGTGTTAACCATCAAAGCATTGGTAGACCTCGATTACCCCGCAAAGTCTCTCTTGGGCCGGTTATTGTTGTATCGGTCTGATTCCCTTGTTGTTGGTTTTCCTCGACCCTCTTGTACTTATCAATCCGGTCCATGAGCTGGCATACACTGGTAGCAGGTTTCTCAGTCAAAGACTTCCTCAAACCATGCTCGGTAGGTAGGCCGACCTTGAAAGTCCTGATGGCTACATCGTCAAAGTCACCATCTATCTCATTAAACATCTCCCAGTATCTGTCTGAGTACGTTTTTAGGGTCTCCCCCTCTCGCATGGTCATAGATAACAGAGAATCTAAAGGCCGAGGTACCCTACTACATGTGATAAAACGAGACCCAAAAGCCCCAGTAAGTTCCTTGAAGGAATCTATAGAACCTGCTCCCAGACCATCAAACCACCTCATTACGACAGGCCCCAGACTAGACAGGAACACCTTGCATATCAAGGCCTCATTCTTGGAGTGGACAGTCATTCTATGGTTGAAATGACTTACGTGCTCCACAGGGTCTGTTCAACCATTATACATGGTGAACGTAGGTTGATTAAATCGTCGAGGAAGTTTTGCCCCTTCAATTTTGCGCGTAAAAGGCGAGCTGCAAATCTGGTTTAAAGCCCTACTCATGGCATCATTTCCCATGCCCTTGCGAGACAAGCTCTTGCTCCTACGCTTATGGTGGGAATCCTCGTCATACGAGAAAGACTCACTAGAAGAAGTCCTTGACCTGGGTCTATAACTACCATCCTCTTCATTGTCAGAAGAGAAGTCAGGATTGGAGGGAGTTCGCCTTCACCGTTCGTGGCGCAACTTCCTCTTCAAATGATCAATCTCCAACTGCATGTTCCTATCATTTTCCCCATGAGAGACATGAGTTCCACCTCGAGAATGGCTTCTACTAGTATGTGTGGTGTGTACACTAGCCTCCCGGTCCCTCCTTCACTCAAGATTGAGGAAGTGATCTTGATGTTGGGACCCTACTAATTCCTCTCGGTTTGGACCTGAACCTACCATAAATGACTGTTATATTCACTATCACACAAGAATTTCACATAGACGAGGCCAATTGTAAGGACGCTATTTGGATCCCAAGCCCAAATGATAAAAGGAGTTAGGTCCAAATAGCCCAATACAATGAATTTGTAGAGAGCGGGTTGGAAAACTAGATTCTAATGAGTTGGGTAACAGTTATAATGGATCCAAAAGATAGTAAACTAAAAGTAGACTAGATTTATCTAAGGAAAATAGTCTTTGGCACAGTTCGAGGAGATCGGTTCTTGTATATATTACTTGAAGTTGGTTACAAATATAGTTTTGATTGCTACAATGTTTCTTCCTTAATTCTCAGATCCCCTTCTCCTAGGGTCTCTCCTCTATTTTATAATATCTTCCCCTTTCATCTTTACCTTCCACGTGTAGATCAGATTGCTGGTGTGAATCCTTGTCCCATCAGCACCTTTCTAAAATCTTTAGATAGTAGCTGTAATGCTGAAAACTACTGTTCAGATATCACTTCCTCATTAATGCAGCCAGAGAGTTAGCTGCAGAGCATTCAATGCGGTGGTAGCAGCTTTTCCTTAGATATTTCACAGCTTTCCTCTGTCTAGTTTCTTCCTGATACTTATCCTTATCCATGGAATAGTCTGGAACGTTACTCTTGATGGCAAACCACATCCTTTGACCTCGGCTTTGCCCAGCCGAGGAAGCATTCCTCTTCGGACGGCCCTTTTGGATAATCATAATCACACTTCACCCCTTCACTTACTAATACAGATTCTCCTGAAAGTGTTTACTCATCCTCGGACTACTTAATGTCCTCGAATTGGGCCCCTAGCCCAATATATACATAGATATGTTCTACTGTGCCTATCACCCCTACAGTTTAAATGTGAACTTTTCAAAGTTGATTTTTTGTCATCCTTGGGGCAAGCATTTTCCAACAATCTAGGGAACATCAGGTAGAGCCTTTTGTTTTAGAGCGTAGAGAAACATGCCTAAGTTATTTACTACCAACTTTTTGGATCACCTAGGAGTAATTTGTCGCAAATTTATATCCAAATTGGGCACCTCGAACTTATTTCAAACTATTCTTCATGAGTTTCACATGATTCTTTCCACTTATGTAAACTTATTTTTTGGCCTTTTGGCCCTTGTTTAGCTCAAATGAAGAGTCCTTAGAAAGCTTATGATGCCCATTTACTAGCTCCTCATATCATATCACCCCATTTTGACCAAGGGAGTCAATACCGTACCCGTGGCTGTACCGGTTTGGCCAGCGGTACGATATATTTCGGATACCGGTCAATACCGGTGTACCGTTTCGGGTTTACCGCTATTTTTTATATTTATAAATAAATATATATATATATATATATGTATGTGTGTGTGTGTGTGTGTATATATATTATAATAAATATAAAAGTTTACCATAAAACATTTCCTCAATTTAGAACTAATTATTCATGGTTTTAGACTTTAGTATCAATTAAAAGAAAAAAAAAAAAAAAACACAATATAAAAAATAGAAAGCTTAAAAGTTACCATTGCATACTAAGAAAACAAATAATACTAATAAGTTAATGCAAATAAGTTACCATTATGCCCTAACAAAAATTCAAAAATTGCAAAACTTTAAAAAAAAAAAAAAAAAAAAAAAAAACTTTTTTCTGTACCGGCCGGTACGCCCGGTATCGGCCGGTATTGCCCGAAATTGGCCGGTATGGCCGGTACATGGCCAGTACGGCCGGTATTTTTTCCGGTACGAAACAGGGGGGTTACATGTACCGGTATGCTTGCCGGTACAATATATACCGGCCGGTACAATATATACCGGCCGGTACGGTACAGAATCGACTCCCTTGATTTTGACCCCATGATATTTTGAAATTTTCCAATAATTAATATTTTTCATATTTTATAACTATATCCAAGCTAATTAACTTCATTAAAGAATTAAAATTGCAACCCAATATCAAATTAACGGAAACACATAATAGAGAAAGAAAAAAAAAATGAAGCATACACTTTATTATTGGCCACCAATAATGCTTTTATAGTAACCAAAATAAATGTATAAACTTGTGTTCTGAATAAAAATATATATCTTATTATTCATAAATGTATAAACTTGTGTTCTGAATAAAAATATATATCTTATTATTCTTTGTTGTTTGCTCTTTTTAATTATCAATAATTTGGAAGAATATGCAACTCTACCACAACAAATTAATTTGTGTGTGTGTGTTTTTTTACAATTTAAAATGAAGTATATACTACTAAAATTGATCTTTTTCTTAAACTAAAAAACCATTAACTTCAGTTTCAACAAACATATGAATTCCATCGAAAAAGGGGGACCAACCAATAAAGTTGGCGAAAGATAGAAAACTTTGGCTTGAATTAATAAAGTCAAACGATTTATTTTCCCTTAAACTAGTAGACGTAGTTTCCTCAGTATCAAGTATGAATTAAATATATCTTGTATAAAAAAAAGGTATGAGTTAAATATATCTTGTATAAAAAAAAGGTATGAGTTAAATATGAGATCACCAATAATCATTATATATATATATACATAAAACACCCTAACTTATATATATATATATAAAACACCCTAACTTATACAACTAGAGTAATGTCTCTAATTGTATTGTGCTTTAGGGTCCGTTTGAATACAGCTTATTTTGCTAAAAACTGAAAACTAAAAACATTGTAGCAAAATAATTTTTAAATGTGTGAATAGTGCCGTGGGATCCATTTTAAAATTTTTTTTTTTCTGAATAAAGTGGTTGTAGGTCTCATGAATAGTGCATGAACAGTAACTTTGTCTCCTACCCAGAAACGCGTGCATCCAAAAAAAAAAAAAAGGAATACGCCAGACGTAGTCGCGCTGTCTTTTTCAATCGGATCCAAATAGTCACTTAGCCTTTAAGAATTTTTTTTTTTCTTTTTTTTTTTTTGAGGAAAAAGACTGATCAATATTATTCAATCAAATGGAAAATCAACAACAACAAAATAAAAAATGTCTGATGGAACATCCTCCATCCAGACTAATAAAGAGAAAGATAACCTAGCTCTCTTGGCTAAAGCGTGGGTTACTGCGTTACCCTACCTCATAGTATGGGAGAAGGAATGAGTTCTAAGACTATATTAAGAATACATATTAATATTACACATGAAAAAAATAATTAATTTGGATTTTGGCTTAATTTTTCATTTTTGAACATAAAAAAATAAAATAAAAACGGAGTTAAGTAAAGAAGACTTACATAGGAATTGGACTGCTAAATCTAATTTAGCAAAATATTATAAGCTAGCCCACATGTAAGAACCTTTTTAGATCCTTCTTTTTCTCTTGTATCCAATTTCATGCTGGTGGCAAATTTTGCTTTTAAAGAAGATGGACTACATGGAACAAAGCACGAAAAAAAAAAAATCAACAAGAAAATATTGATGTCAACAACAGACAATGATACAAATATTTAGCTTGCTATATGTTGAGGTACAATGTTTTCACTCATACCACATGCCCCAATCCTATTTATTCACATTTATTTATTCACCAAAAAATACAAAAATATCACCCATAAATTATTTTGACCCTCCATGAATATTTCTCATCCCATTGGCCCATAATATTTCCTATCTCATCATCTAAATTGGGCCACAATATAAACTATCACAAAAAACTCAAACACTCATATCTTATCAAATTTTATTATCATTATTTAGCTAAGCTCAAAACCGGTCATACGAGCCCAATGCACACATCCCATTCTTTTTAAAGTCCAAGGCTACTTATGCTTCACAATATTTCAAAAGTCCAATTCTCATTGGCAATATCAAAAGCCCAGTTTACGTTGGCACTATTAAAAACACAAGCTAGCTACTTGACACTATTTAGTAAAAGTCCAAGGTTATCAATACTTGGCAAAATACTATATCGTAAGTATTTCATTTAAAGTCTAATGATGAACAATGCTTTAATTTCTTAAACCTGTTACTATAATATTGCAAGCCCATGAAATCTATCTTATAAAACCTATGGTAATTATTTATTTTACATAACACTATTCATTTTTCCAAATCCCCTGGCAAACATATATCAAGCTCAAGGAGAATTATGAATTTGTGTTACTAATATAAAAGACCATGTAAAGTTATGATTATTTATCTTAACCCATGACATTTATTTATTTTATACCTTATTATAAAACCTATGGTAACTATTTATGTTATGTAACACTATTCATTTTTCCAAAATTCATAGCAAACATATATCAAGTCCATGGAGAATTATGAATTTGTGTTACTAATATAAAAGACCATGTAAAGTTATGATTATTTATCTTAACCCATGACATTTATTTATTTTATACCTTATTATAAACCCATGGAATTTATATAAGAACCCATTGTCACTATTTATCTTATATCACAACATTCATTATATTTATTTCCAAAACTCATGGTTAGTTGGCAGGTATTCGCATGAAAAATTGACTCCAACTGACCTGACTGACCTCACCTCCAAAGCTCACTGTTCATCACCTTCCCCCCTTCTCTCAGATGCAGATCCAACAAGATTTGTCGAGAATCGGTGCGATCTCAATGTGATTCGTTGAGATCCTACTAGTTCTCAACTAGATCCAGCCAAATCTCGACCAGAGACGTCAAGATTTGGCCAATCTCTACCAAAGTTGCTGCTCCATCGATTTCGACTGAAACCAATCACTGCCCACCCAAACTGAAACCAACTCCACCCGTGGTTTATGGCAGTCAGCGGTGAGTCAGTTGCCCTATCACCAGAAGTTGTCGAGTTGATTCCGACTTGGGCACAGACCCAACCCAACCCAAATTAACCCATGGACAACCCTAGTTCCCAAAATTTACTTCTAAAGTCAAATCTTAGTTGTCACTGTCTTTAACCACACTTACCTAATCTTAACTACATATCTATTATTATAATATATATATATATATATATATATATATATATATATATAGACACACACATTAAAGGGGCGTCACTTTATGTTCAGGGGTTCAATTTATATATGTTTAATTTACCATTCAAAATATTACATCAAGATCAAATATCATCCCAGCCCAAAACCAAACAACAACACAAATCACAAATCACAAATCTCTCTCTCTCTCTCTCTCTCTCTCCCTCTCTCTTATAAATTTCATCTCATCTCTCTTCTCTACCTGACTATCTTGGTATTTCTGACTTTGAGAATACAAAGTGAGTGATTTGAGTCTTGAGTTTCACATTGTTATAAATTTATACTATATATGTGTGAATCTATGTCTGATACTAATTGTGGATTTTTTTTTTTTGGTTATAATGTTACTTATGTGAATTTTTTTTTTTTTGGCAATATCTCACCCACCATAGAGCCCACCTCTAAGTGAGATGAAGGAAATATATTCCCAGAGTACCTAATAATTTTCTTATGTATTAATATGACGTTGGGATCAATGGAGGGGTCAGATCAGGTCAGATGTCTTTTACTCCTTTTCTCTTGGCCACACATTTGATTTGAATGTGATTCAACTGCGCGTTAATTTGTGTCAGTTTGAGAACGGCATATTTAACTATTTTGTTGAAAACTTTTTATTAAAAGTGTATTAAAGTATATTTGTACTTTAAAAAAAGTGAAACAAAAAAATTATGAAAATTTGAGAAAAAAAATAGATTTTAAAAAATTATATATACATAAAAGCTAAAAATTGAAAGCTAAGTTTATAAGCTCTAGTCAAACATAATTTTTTTTGAAGCTAGTAGCTAGGTGAAATGAAGGGAAAGTGCTATGGAGTCAAGTCGTCAACTTACTTCATGGCTAAATAACAGAAAAACTTAAATCAATATTTATTCATTTAAAAAAAAAAAATGAAAACTAGTAAATAGTAAATACAAATGCTCTTAGCAATGAATCAGCAATATTTATTCATTAAAAAAATATATCAAAACTAGTAAATACATTATTTATAGATGCATTTACATCCGCATGAGAAGACAAAAGGAACGGATTCGATTAGCACCACAATTGAAGCCAGGTAGGTGAAGTGAAAGTGCTATGGACTATGGAGTCGACTTCATGGTTAAAAAACAAAAAACACTTCAAAGATTCTGACAATATGCTGTAGAATCCATCATGAATATTTGTGTTTCGGCCTGTTCAGGATTTGACCGGTATCGATGAAACCGACCGGTGCTGAACCGATCCGAACCATTCAAAGCTCCACCGTAGGTGCTCGGAGCGGTGGTCGGCAACAATCTGGGGATACCGAAGGTGGCCGGTGAGGCGATCGGCGGCCATTTTGCACTCCGACGAGAAACCGCACTGCACCGGGAGTATATATATCTATAAGTTGTAATTTAAAATATTGTATAATTTATATATAAAATTACTCTTAAGTTTCAGTAAAGAGAAGGTCTGATTGTGAATGTGAGACTTTGAGAGTTTGAAAGAGGAGTGGAAGGAAGAAAGGGACTAACGGCGCTAGAGAATGAGATATAGGAAACGTAGGGTTTTAATATTTTAACTCTAAACCAAAACGACGTCGTTGGAACTTGATATAAATTTTAATGTTAGTTCCAAAACGACGTCGTTTTGGTATCAGATTTAAAAAAAAAAAAAAAAAAAAAAAAAAAAAAAAAAAACTGAAACGACGCCGTTTCAATTATAAACCCTAAATATATTAGATGAGTTCCTCAGTTGAGTTCATTTCCCTATTCCCCGCCTCTCTCTCTCTCTTTCCGTTAATCTTTCTCGCCCAAGCTCCCATGTCCAAACAACATCTTTGCCTCTCCACTCTCTCTCTCTCCCCTCACTCCTCAACCTCCGCCACTTGTTGTCACCATAGTCTACCGCTTGATGCCATTGTTCTTGGAGTTTCACCCTCTCCCCTCCCCTTTTTTGTCATGGGTATTTAGAGAAGGTTTTGACTTTTAATGCTCCCCATTGCAATGCTTTCTACAGGTTTGTTTATGTATTTTGTTTTTGATAGATTTTATTTTCATCTTTTATGACTTAGGTTTAGTTTAGTTTATTTTATTTTATTTGAAATTAGATATTTTTTGTTTGTTTTCTGTGGTGATTGTTTGTTTGTTTTTTTTTTTTTTTTTTTTTCTCCATGCTTGGAATATTTGGGTTATTTAATGATTATATTGTGATTTGGGAGTGATAGGCCACAAACTGAATAACCCCTTGTGATTAAACCAATTAATTAATTAGCCAAGTTATTAATTAGTTAATTTATCATGCAAACACATGGGAGCACAAACAAATCACCAATAAACTAAATATACAGCGGAAATTAAATGACACAGTGATTTGTTTACGAATGGGGAAAACCCTTACGGCAAAAACCCCACTGGGTGATTTTCAGGTCACCACTCCCGAAACTCCACTATTATCAAATCAAGCGGTTACAAGTAAAGGAATCCCAAGTACCTTACCAACCTACAGTTGAACCCTTACCCCAATACCCAATTGGACTTAATTTGTAGTGACAGTTGCTCGTTTTGATGCATGGCTCCCAAGTACGTGACTAACCAATGCGCAGATCCCAGTACGCGACTTCAAACACCAACTTAGAAGGAGAGGTTGGCTGCAAAGTTCTTCAGTTCATCCTACACGATAAAGATCAAGAAGATGCTTGGTCACAAAACCCTTTGGTGCAAATACACAGCAACTTCTTCAGAGAAGATGAACTAGGTCAAGAACTTCGTCTTTGATCACAAATTGCTTGAACAGAGTTTGCTCAATGCTTGTGCAACTTGTGTACAATTTGATGGCTCTTAAAACAATCCTTTTATATGTCTAGGGTTAGGAGAAAAGAAGACCCAAAGACACATTCACGGATCCCAAGAAATCAGATCAGAAAATCTGATTTTATAAATCTCGACAGATAGCAGGTGTCGAAAAGCTATCGAGAAGGTGTCGAGATTTAATGATTTTGCACTTCAGCTTGTTTTTCTTGGACAGACTTGATGACTTCAACACTTGATCTTGAAACCTTGTTTCTTGAAGTATTAAAAACACCTAGAACTACCCAATTACAAGTAGAGTGCGTTTTGTCAAAGGATTAGCCAATTTACATAAATAAGTGACATATGTTCTTAACAAGTGAAAACACATATGTCCTAACAATCTCCCCCTTTGGCAATCCGTGACAAAACCACAACAAACAAATGAACATATGAGAGAAGTCATAAATCACTCAACTCATACGCACTTGTTGAATACAATAAAATCTATCCTATCACAAACCCTTGAAAAACTTTGCAAGAAAAGAGTTTATGGCAAGTAGACTTTGACAACCTGTATTTCTGAAACACTTTAAACAAAACTCATCAAGGCATCTTGTGTGAAATAGAAATAATAGATTGCATACATGTGTAATGAACATGTGTATAAAGATAGAGAAGAACCAACACATGAAGAGAAAGGTGAAAGAAACATACATCCACATATAATGAATATAAGTACAATGTATGTAAAACTGGTCACAAGACCTCATATACAAGAACAATGTATCTAAAAAGTAAGAAAAGAAAAGATACATCATAGCCTCACTACATCCCTCAAATATCAACACTCCCCCTAACGAAAATGTCCTATACTAACTCTCCCCCTAAGATGACTCTTCTCATAACCCAAAACTACTCCCCCTTTTTGTCACGAGTGACAAAGGGTAGAGTGTCATGTAGACATCTCATCAGTAGAGCTAGCATCTCCATCATCATCCGAAGCGTCATCGTCATCACCATCATCATCATCATCCTCAGAGTCAGAAGCTACTGGAGGAGGTGGTGAAGGAGTAGCCTCAGGAGCAAAACCACCCATGGTCTTCTGCCGTCGTGCAATATGACCAACACGAACATTCACCTGATACAACTCAATGGAGAGTGTATCGAGGCGAGCATCCATGCGCTGCAGCTGCGCCATGATGTCTTCAAGAGATACATCACCCATAGAGGAAGAAGGAGCAAATGTAGATGGAGCAGATCTGGATGGAGCTAATCGGGAGGGAGGAGTGGAATCCGGCTGTCTCGACCTAAACTGAGCCTCACTACATTTTATGGCAGGGGCATCTATGGCACAAATGTGTGTGAAGTGGTCGGACACAGGAAAAGGGACAGAAAAATGGCGTAAGATCCTCGTGATAGCGGAAGGAAAGATGAGCTTATCACGGGACGCCGAATCTAAATAAACATCAATGATAGAAAGAATGAAATGAGAAGGAAAATCTATAGTAAAATGCTCAAGAAGAGATAACAAAAATCGAGCACGAGGCTCTGTGATGGAGTTGTAGTGAGAGAGTGGATGGAGTACAAAAGTCATCACCATGTTCAGGAATCTAGGACCTTTAGCAAAAGGTCTACATGATGTATACTGATGTTCACCCCAATCAGCGGGGCGCTCACAAAAAGCAGAAATGAGCTCATCTTTGGACACAGTCCTCAAACGCTCACAAGAAGGATAGTCAGGAAACTCTATCCTAGGAACTCTAAGCACATCCGCAACTAGTTGCGGTGTGACAGGGATGCGCGTACCTCGAACGTGAGTGAAAAAGAGAAGTACTGAGCGATCAATCCCGTGCATGTTAGAGCAAAACTCCTGAATGAGCACAAGAGGACATGCGACCGAGACGTCACACAGTGACTCCCATCCCCTACTGTGAATGACAGAGGGAAGGTTAGTGTCAGTGAAGTCCGCCAAAATGACTTGGCATTCCGAATGAACACCTCGTCTAGAAAAGTTCTCCGAAAATGCCTTGTGGGCATCACCATCACGGAACCGAAGATTGAGAGGAGCAGAATTAGAAGATGAAGAAGCCCCAGAACGCAGAGGGTTTCGAGCCGGAGTGGATTTACGTTTAGGTGCCATAGACACTACTAACGTAAACAGAATGAGAAAGAGATAGAGAAGGAGACAATCAGAAAAGTCCCAAAACAGTTCACATATATCAAATATATTGAACAATGAGTATGTATGCATAGGGAATGCATGAACATGTGACATGCAAAGTAAAAAGCATCATGGGCTCAGCCCAATCCAATCCTACCAGCACACAAGCATAGAACACACATCTAAATGCATGAAAATACCATTCTAATGCACATGAAATGCAATGTATGACATTTTGAACACATTTAAGTGAAAACCCAACCCAAAATTTCAAGAAAAACTCATTAATTTTGAAAAACCCCAAAAATTTTCAAAAACCCCAAAACCTAAGATTCAAAACATGAAATGCATGAATAATGAGGGAAAAAGAGATCATACCAAGTGATTTGAAGCAAGGAAGGGCCGAAAATCACGTGGGTTGAAGGTTTTGAGTGAGAAAAAGAGGTTAGGGAGATGAACAGCCGCGGATAGGTCGAGAGAGATCGAGAAAATGAAGTTCAGATCGCGACAGAAGCTTATATAGGAGCTTCAGTAATTCTCGACAGCTAAGGTGTCGAGAGGTGTCGAGACAGCTGTCGAGGTAGGTGTCGAGAAAATGAACGTCGACAGCTACAGGTGTCGAGAAGGTATCAAGGAATAAACACCAAAACCAAGAACAGAAGCTCGATCGATCGACAAGGTATCGAGGAGACAGGAACTTTCTCGATCGATCCATCAGGTGTCGAAGAGGTGTCGAGATTGCGATAAGAAAAAGGCTTGAGAAGCTCGACAGATAACAAGGTATCGAGGAGGTGTCGAGGAGGTGTCGAGCCAGCAGTTAAAAGCAGTTTTTCGAGAAGTGAAAAACACAGACATGAATGCAATCCAACATACACCTCAACCAATGATCCAATCAACATATTAAGCTCTCAAAAATCATCTCTCAACAAAAATTTTAAGCACATGGATCCTCAAAAACACACACACACACTAAACAAGTCTAATTAATTTTATATTTCAAAAACAAGTCAAGACAATTTAGTGAGCATACATTAGCACATGTAAAACCTAGTGATGGCTAAATCACATTGTACCTGCACATGTATCAAGAGTAGCAAAGAATATTGCGTGTTGTGTGTGAAAAACATTGCAAGATTGCATATGTGTATACATGTTATGACGATCTGAGATATGAGAAAATAAATTTTAACTCACACACAATCATAACTGTTTGATGGGGACTATCACATTTGAGGTACATCCTATGACTCCCACATCTCCTAGAAAACACGCTTGCAATCATATTTAAGCATTTTAATCTTTTTGCTTTTTATTTTCTTTGCATATTTTCTTTTAAGCATATCATGCATGGGCATAAAAAGAGAGAAAAGAAATACCCAACATGTTAAGCATAGACATTGCACTTTTGCTATGCCGAAGCATACGGATGTCTTTGACACTGCACTTTTGCTATGCAGAAGCATACAAGTGTCTTTGACACTGCACTTTTGCTATGCCAAAGCATACAGGTGTCATTTATGATTGGCGGGTAACAGTGTTAAGATGGTTATTTATGCCTATCTCTTAGGATTTTCTAGTCCTACCCGTCAAAAAGAGTGATATAAGTGTTAAGTTTTAAGAGATAACTTAATCTTACTCATCACAAACAAGAGCCACAAAGCTCACTTGCTTAGTTGTGCATAGAGATGCTCATCTAAGCTACAAAAGATACAAAGTTTAAAAAATTTTGTTTCAATGGCCATCCAAAGTACACAAGTACCAATGTATACAAAACACACACTGTTTTTGTATTTTTCAATTTTGATTTTTATTTTATATCAAAAACAAAAATAAACAAAACTGAAAATAAACAAACAAAAACATGTTATCAAAGCAAAGCATAGAACTAGATGCAAATGCATGAGGAAGAAGGACAAGAGAAGGAGATTAATCCATGGAGATGACACCAATGTTTTGACGAAGGAATTCAAAACGTTTGTTGTCGAGAGGTTTGGTGAACAAGTCAGCCTTTTGATCATCAGTGTGGATAAACTTAAGAGTGAGAGTACCATCTTCGACAAGCTCCCTAATGAAGTGATGTCGAATCTCTATGTATTTGGTTCGAGAATGTTGAACCGGGTTATTAGAGATATTGATGGCACTGGTATTGTCACAGTAAATAGTAAGATGCTATTGACAAATACCATAATCATGAAGGAGTTTTTGCATCTAGAGGAGTTGGGTGCAGTAGCTACCGGCAGCGATGTACTCAGCTTCTACAGTGGAAAAAGAGATGGAGTTTTGCTTTTTGCTCATCCAGGAGACAAGATTGTTACCCACATAAAAACAACCCCCCGAAGTACTCTTTCTATCATCAACATTGCCAGCTCAATCAGCATCAGAGTACCCAGCTAAGACACCATTAGTGTCCTTGCTATACCACACACCGAACTTAGCAGTGGTTTTGACATACTTTATAATTCTTTTTAAAGCAGTCATATAAGATTCTTCGGGGTTAGCCTGATATCTAGCACACACACCAACACTGTAACTAATATCAGGTTTACTAGTAGTAAGGTAAAGAAGAATATCTATCATGCTTCTATAGAGAGAAGGATCAACACTCTTACCTAACAAGTCTACAGTGAGTTTAACATTTGGGCTCATAAGGGTTCTAACAGAACTAGCAGATTCCAAACCAAACTTTTTCACAAGATTCTTAGCATATTTAGATTGAGAAAGGAATATACCTGAATCTTTTTGGCGAATCTGCAATCCTAGGAAATGAGTCAGCTCTCCAATCATGTTCATCTCGAACTCGGCTTGCATGAGTTTTGAGAAGCCATGAGCAAGTTCATCCTTAGTCGACCCAAAGATGATATCATCAACATAGACTTGAGCAACTATCAACTCACCATCTTCCCTTTTGATGAAGAGACTTTGATCAGGCTTTCCTTTTGTGAACCCATGTGACACCAGATATTGTGTGAGTCTATCATACCAGGCTCTAGGAGCTTGATTCAACCCATAAAGTGTCTTTTTAAGGTACAACACATGATTCGGAAAGTGTAGATCAATGAATCCTTTTGGTTGAGCCACATAGACATCCTCTTTGAGTAACCCATTCAAGAAAGCAGTCTTTACATCCATCTGATAAAGTTTGAAATTCAGCTGACATGCTAGGGCAAGGAGAATTTTGATTGACTCCATTCGGGCAACTGGGGAAAATGTTTCATATAGTCTACTCCTTCCATTTGCGAGTATCCTTGAGCTACAAGTCGAGCCTTGTTGCGAATCACATTGCCTTCTTCATCAGTCTTGTTGCGAAATATCCACTTTGTACCGATGATGTGCTCACCTTTTGGTCTAGGTACTAGAGTCCAAACATCATTCCTCTGAAACTGAAGTAGTTCGTCATGCATTGCTTCGACTCAACTTTCATCTTGTAATGCTTCCTCAACTTTCTTAGGTTCAACCTGTGACAAGTAGCAAGAATAAGACATAAAGTTAGCAACACATTTATCAACTGTGCGTTTCCTTAATGTGAGTTCATTCATGTTTCCCACAATAACTTTTGGAGGATGATTTAATTTGATTCTAAAGGAAGGTCCCTTCTTTTCATGAGATTCAGAATCTGGTGAAATGGGTATGTCTGCAGAGTCTTCCACAACACTCGGAGTACTGGGAGTACTTAGAGATGCAGGTTCTTGTTCAGTAATGTCTTGAACTTTCCTAGGCTCAAGAGGAAGAATTTCTTTGGAGAGTTCCTCAATGCCTTTCTCAGAACTGGAATCTGAAGACTCATTAATGACGACATTTACTGTCTCCATTACCTTCATAGTTCTTTTGTTGTACACCCAATAAGCCTTGCTTGTAGAAGAGTAGCCCAGAAATATGCCTTCATCGCTTCGAGAGTCAAACTTTCTCACATTCTCTCTATCCTTGAGAATGAAGCAAGTACTTCCAAAGATTCTGAAGTACTTCACATTTGGCTTCCTTCCTTTCCACAACTCATAGGGAGTCTTTTTGGTACCGGGTCTGAAGTATACCCTATTAACCGTATGACATGCAATGTTTACGGCTTCTCCCCACAAGTTTCTATCCACATCTTTGTTATGCAGCATGGCTCTGGCCATTTCTTGAATAACCCTATTCTTCCTTTCTACCACACCATTTTGCTGAGGCGTAATAGGAGCAGAGAATTCTTGAGATATACCCGATCTTATGCAGAAAGACTCCATGTATGAGTTCTCAAATTCTTTCCCATGGTCATTTCGAATTCAATCAATCTTTAGGCTCTTTTCATTCTGCAGTCTTGTGCACAAAGCCTCAATGTGCTCAAGAGCATCAGACTTGGATCGTAGTAGAATAACCCAAGTGTATCTAGTAAAGTCATCTACCACAACCATAATGTATCTCTTACCACTAAGAGACTCGGTTCTGGTTGAACCCATAAGATCTAAATGTAAAAGCTCCAATGGTCTGGATGTAGCTGATGTCTGAGTGCCTGGATGCTTAGCTTTCATCTGTTTTCCAAGCTAACATGGTTCACACACCACATTGCTCATTCTACTAAGCTTTGGTATCCCCAAGACTGATTCATGCTTAGATACAATAGAAAGATGCTTGTAACTAGCATGTCCTATTCGTTGATGCCATTGATCTTCATTAGGCAAACGAATGCTATTACACACAATATCAGCATCAGGAACCAATCCATAGCAGTTGTCCAAAGTGCGAACCCCACTAATGAGTTTTTTTCCAGAGTCATCCATGACAAGACACTTTCCCTTTGAGAATAGCACTATGAAGTCTTGATCACATATTTGATTTATGCTCAATAGGTTCACCCTTAGACCTTCTACATAAAGAACATTTGTAATGTCTGACAGTCCTAGTAGAGATATGATTCCTTTCCCTTTAATCTGTGACTTGCTTCCATCACCAAAGGTAACATTGCCACCTTTCTTAGTCTCGAAGACCTTGAAGAGATATCTATCTCCAGTCATGTGTCTTGAGCAACCACTGTCAAGATACCATAGACATGTGTCCATCACTTTGAATGCAGACTTCATCATGAAACACACTTCATGCTTAGATGACAAATCAGAAGGAATGGTTCTTTCTCTCAACTATCTTTTATGAGCTAAGCCTTTAACTTTCACTCTTCTCAGACGAACTCCTTTGCACATTTTCAGTCTGAGACAGTCTAGTTTCTTCTTAGCCAAACTGAGATTTTTTCCAATAGTCATCATAAGAGAATTCAAATAACTTTTAGACTTGTATTTTCTGAGACACTCAAACAAATAGTGATTAGAAAAATAAGATGTATTTGAAAACAAAGATCTCTTCAAGCCGGTTATAGCCATGATAGCAGGGGTCAAATGGATCAAACACAGCAAAGATTAAACCCTAATCAGAGTGTGTCCGCTCTGATACCACTTGATAGGCCACAAATTGGATGACCCATTGTGATTAAACCAATTAATTAATTAGCCAAGTTATTAATTAATCAATTTAACATGCAAATACGTGGAAGCACAAAAAAATCACCAAATAACTAAATATGCAGCGGAAATTAAATGACACAGTGATTTGTTTACGAATGGGGAAAACCCTAACGGCAAAAACCCCACCGGGTGATTTTCAGGTCACCACTCCCGAAACTCCACTATTATCAAATCAAGCGGTTACAAGTAAAGGAATCTCAAGTACCTTACCAACCTACAGTTGAACCCTTACCCCAATACCCAATTGGACTTGATCTGTAGTGACAGTTCCCCCTTTTGATGCACGGCTCCCAAGTACGTGACTAACTAATGCACAGATCCCAATACATGACTTCAAACACCAACTTAGAAGGAGAGGTTGGCTGTAAAGTTCTTCAGTTCATCCTACACGATGAAGATCAGGAAGATGCTTGGTCACAAAACCCTTTGGTGCAAATACACAGCAACTTCTTCAGAGAAGATGAACTAGGTCAAGAACTTCGTCTTTGATCACAAATTGCTTGAATAGAGTTTGCTCAATGCTTGTGCAACTTGTGTACACTATGACGGCTCTTAAAACAATCCTTTTATATGTCTAGGGTTAGGAGAAAAGAAAGCCCAAAGACACATTCACAGATCCTAAGAAATCAGATCAGAAAATATGGTTTTATAAATCTCGACAGATAGCAGGTGTCGAGGAGCTATCAAGAAGGTGTCGAGCTTTAATGAAATTGCACTTCAGCTTGTTTTTCTTGGACAGACTTGATGACTTCAACACTTGATCTTGAAACCTTGTTTCTTGAAGTATTAAAAACACCTAGAACTACCCAATTACAAGTAGAGTGCGTTTTGTCAAAAGGATTAGCCAATTTACATAAATAAGTGACATATGTTCTTAACAAGTGAAAACACATATGTCCTAACAGGGAGTGTTAACTATATTGTTTGGATCATGAGACAATTGAGGAGCTCACCGAACTAACCACACCGAACCGGTATCGTGCACCGCAACTTTTGTAGACCGGTTCTACCCCTCCATTGGTGAGGTATAGTCAAGCACGAAGGAAAACCGCACCCTATAGGTGTGGTGCAAAAATCACCCCCATAACCGGCCGCACCGCACCGTGTACAAGCCTATTTGTGTTGACGTTAGGATGGTTAGATCAAATATTTTTAACTCTTTTGCTCTCGGCCACACATATGATTCAACCACATGAAGTTTCTCTATTGTTGAATACTACGGGAAAAAAAATCCAGTTTTCACACTCTATTATACGGCACAAGTATTATTCTTTTTTCCCCATAACAATAGCTTTTACTGTTTTGTGATTTAGGTTGCGTTTGGTTGAATGTAAAATATTTTTAGGTGAAAATATTTTCGGGAAAGGAAAATATTTTCAAGTGTTTGGTTGCATTCCAAAAAATGCTTTGGAAAATATTTTCTAGTGTTTGGTTGTGTTTTGAAAATGCTATTTTTCTATTGGTTTCTCACATTTTCTCAACTTCCAAACAAATTTCATAATAGAAAATTTCAATATATAAACTTAAATCAAACAAAAATCAAAACAAAACCAAACAAAAATCAGAACAAAACATTTGTTAACACGAAAAACTCGGTCAAATGGAAAGAAGGAGGAAGTGAGAGTGATCGACAAGTGAGGGAAATGAAGAGGTAGATCAAGAAAGAGAGAGATCGGGCATGGGTGGGTCATGTGGATCGGAGCTCATGGATGTGGATCGGAGCTCTTGGATGTGGATCGATCTCGCCGGTGCTGGGGTGCTGGTGTGTGATCTCGGTGGTGCTTGGATGAATAGAGCACTCACCGTCGCGTGGAGGGGACGAGGACGGCGATCTGACCGGCGCGATCGTGGGTTCGACGACGCGATCTCTCTCTCTCTGTTTGCGCGTCTGTGAGTCCTTCTTTCGCCCATTCTTTCTCTCTTTGCGCGTCTCTGGAAATGGTTTGAAGTGAAAATAACAACGGAAAATATTTTACGCCCCGTTGCCCTTATTTTACAGTCAACACTAAAAAAATTTCAGTTTGACCCAATTTTCAGTAACAACCAAACACCCACTTTTACAGAAAAGCATTTCCGGAAGTGGTTTGAAGCCAAAACAAAGCACCCTTAGTGACGTGTTAACATGTAATAAGTAATCAAATTTGTTTAGTTTATTTCTTGTCACGTTCATTTGTGATACCACGTAAGTTTGTAAAACTTAATAATATTTTTTAGTTATAATTAAAGTGTTACTACATTTATGATTACAATTTTTCTTTTATTGATTGCAGTGTTTATTGGATAGAATTCTAATAAACATTTCTCACGTTTATCAGATAAAATTCTATTTTATGCATTTAATATTCCAGCTCAAATATGATGATATTTTCATGCATGCATGTTTTAGGAACCAATAAAACATGAAAATTGTCAATTACTATAATGAATATTGGTTGCCCACATAGGATTAGTTATTCTGTTCTAATTTTTTGCATTTCATAAAAAAATATATTATTCGCATATAATCACTCACTCAATGTATTAAATTTGTCTTTATATATATATAATTTACATATAATTTTTACTTAAGTTGTACATCGTATGGATAAAACCAAAAGCAAAAACAAAATAAATAAGTGAAGACATACTAACCAAATCATATAACGAGCCTAAAAGTATAATTGTATAAACAATTTAGTTAGCTCAACTGGTGAAGTCTCTGATGATTGAATAAGAGATCTGAGGTTCAATTTCCATCTATACTAAAAACCGATTGGTGTCTTGGTCTAATGATAAATAACTATTTTTAAGAGTGGACGCCATAAGTTGAAAGTCTCTCTAAAAAAAATATATATAAACAATTAAGCCCAAGACAGCCATGTTTAGGGCCCGTTTGGTAGCTGTGTTTAAATAACAATTTTCAATTTTTTTGAAAATTCGTGTGAGTGAAAAAATGTATAATGTTGTTTAAAAACTAAAAACATGTGTTTAAACTCACGTATCAAATGGGGCCTTAGCCTCCCATAGAATATTTCTAAAAATAATTTTAAGCAAGTTTTGAAATTTTGAAAGAGAAAAATCTTAGGATATGTTAGATAACTATTTTTGTTTTTTGTCCAAAATTTTTTTCTATGAATATTTAAAAAAAAAAAAAAATTTCTTGTGTTTCGAACATGTTGATTCTCAACCAAAAACTAATAATAATAATAATAATAATCAAGAGCATGTTTAAGTTTTCTTGTGTTCTATTAACACCACAAATATATCAAGAAAAGTGACGTAAAGGCATAGCTAGGTTCAGGGAAAGTGCGGATATCTCACTTATTTTTTGCAGATGATACTCTCATTTTTTGTAGAGCAGAGCTTAGGGAGGTTCAGACCATTCAAACTATCTTGCGGAAGTATGAACTTGCTTCAGGTCAGAAGATTAATCAGGGTAAGACCACTCTATTCTTTGGACAGTCTGTTTCTACAGTGTCAAAAAATGCCATTAAAAATCTGCTTGGTGTTCCTGAGATTAAGGAATATGAACGCTATTTGGGGCTTCCGGCTGTGGTGGGGAAGAATAGAAGGGCTAGTCTCAATTATATTAAAGAGAGGGTCTGGGGTAAGCTTCAGGGGTGGAAGGAGAAATTACTCTCTCAAGCGGGTAGGGAGGTGCTGTTGAAAGCAGTTGTGCAAGCTATTCCAACTTTTGCAATGAGTTGTTTTAAACTTCCTGTTGGATTATGTAATGATATCGAAGCTATGATTCGAAAATTTTGGTGGGGTCAACGGGGTGATCGTAGGAAAATACATTGGAAGAAGTGGGAAATCTTATGCCAACCAAAATCTAAAGGGGGCCTTGGTTTTCGAGAATTGGGAAAGTTTAATGAGGCGATGTTAGCTAAGCAGGTTTGGAGATTGGTTCATGACACTGACTCTTTATTTTATAGAGTGTTCAAAGCTAAATATTTCCCTACGGGTACCATTTTTGATGCCAAGGCAGGTTCGGGATCATATGCTTGGAGGAGTATTCTTAAAGCCCGTAAGGTGATTTTGTTAGGTGCTCGATGGCGGATAGGTGATGGCTCCTCGGTAAAGATTTTTAAAGACTCTTGGCTGCCTGGTGCACAATCAGGTAGAGTTCTTTCTCCAATTTCTGTCTTGTCTGAAGAAGCTACAGTGGACCAACTGATTGATAGAGACTCTCGGTGGTGGAACTCAGCTATGGTGGATTTGATTTTCATTCCCTCTGAAGCTCGGTTAATAAAATCTATTCCGGTATGTCTCTCAGCCCAGCGGGACCTTCTGGTATGGCCTCATTCACGGACTGGTATGTATCAGGTTCGCTCCGGGTACCACTTGCTATGTGAGTCGCATGGTACTGAGGTAGCTTCATCCTCGGCTACAGATGGGCAGAGCAAGTTTTGGAATAGCCTTTGGAAGTTGAATATTCCAAACAAAGTTAAATTTTTCCTTTGGCGTGCTTGTACTGATTCTATTCCGACTATGCTTAATTTATGTAAACGGAAAATTGTTCCATCCTCGGCATGTAATCTTTGTCATGCAGGGGAGGAATCAGTTCTTCACGCCCTCTGGTCTTGTGAGGCTGTATGTCCGGTGTTGGGCTCCTGTTTCCCAGCTTTACCCTCTGAATTTTCCAGGGTCAGTTCGTTCAGGGACTTGCTTGAGTTGGTGGTCTGTTCCTCTCAAAATTCTGAAGTTTTTGCGATGGTTTGTTGGGCTCTTTGGAATCGCCGAAACAAATTGCGGGTTGGTGAGGTGGTTTGGCCGTTGAATCAAGTGGCTGGTGTAGCGCGGCGTCATCTGCAGGAGTTTCAACAGGTTCGGCGCTGTCCTAGTAAGAAGGTTCGTGCACAGCGACCTCGATGGAAACCTCCTGATTCTGGTTTTGTGAAGGCAAACTTTGATGGGGCCATTTTTGAGGATATAAGTGCAGCGGGTATTGGAGTGGCTGTTCGGAATGAGCATGGAGAGGTTGTTGCAGCTTTGGCAGAGAAAATCCCCGTGCCTGATTCAGTTTTCACTCTTGAGACCTTAGCAGCTAGGCGTGCGGTGCTGTTTGTTCAGGAACTTGGCCTTCGTAATGTGGTCTTTGAGGGTGATTCAGCGTCTTCCATTCAAGCTATTAGTAATAGTCTTTTTTCTCATTCGTCTTGTGGTCATATTATTCATGACATTTTATTGTTTGTAAGCTCGTTTCAGAGTTTCTCTTTCTCTCATGTGTGTAGGCAAGGTAACGCTTTAGCGGATGCCTTAGCTAAGAGAGCTAGGTTATCTTGTCCTTTTTTGGTTTGGAAGGAGTCTGTTCCTCCGGATCTCTATAACTGTTATTTGTCAGATTTTCCGTTATTTAATTAAAGTAGCCTTCTTGGCTGGTTTCTCAAAAAAAAAGGTTCAGGGAAAGTGCTATGGAGTCAAGTCGTCCACTTACTTCATGGCTAAAAAACAAAAAACTTAAATCAATATTTATTCATTTTAAAAAGAAATCAAAACTAGTAAATATTATTATACATGCATGGACATCCGCCGCATGAGAAGACAAAAGGTTCGGATTCCATTAACACCACATTTGATGAATTCAACCAAGCAAGGTGAAGTGAAGGTGGCATACTATGTAGTCAAGTTCATGGTTAAAAACAAAAAACATCGTGGCTGATGGCTACGGCATAATATACACGTCTTTCGAAATGACAAAGACTAATGCATTATTATGGGTTATTTATTTCAAAGATTTTGACACTGAAAACGCTATATGAGTGGGGTTGGCTGGTAGAATCCGAGAAGATGGAAATAGTTTGTATTTCAATATGACATTGGGACAGTGAAGTGGGCATTTGAATTATTGAATATGATGAAGTTTCTTTGTTGTTTCCCTTTCAACTTCTCAGCTTTCACTCTCATCAATCGGGAAAAAAAAAACACGCTTAACACCAATTTTCAAAAGCAAAATGCTTTTGTGACAGGAAAGGACAAACTCTCTTTACTATTCCAAATCAAATATAATGTCATTTTCTTCGAATTCAGTTATATTCATGCATGCACGGGTTAGGAACAGTTACGGATAATGATAAGTTGCAGCCAACAAGAGACAATGCAAGTCAGCAAACTCAAACTCAAAGACTAACACTATGTTTGGAAATGGGAGAAGGGAATGAGAAAAGAAAGAAAAAGTAAGGAAGGGGCATTATTTCCTCTCTCTCTCTCTCTTTTTTTTTTTTTTTTTTTTTTGAGAAGGATTATTTCCTCCATTTGGTTGTACAAGAGAAGAGAAAAGTGAACGAGGTAGAGTAATGATATTTCCATGAGGACCACTATTTTGGTATCAGCCTAATTTGTATGGAAATGATAAGAAGGGAGAGAATTAATTACATGAAGTCTACCACTTTATACTATAAAATGATTAATATATATGTCCTTAACATTTTTAAGAAATTACAAGTATTTTGATATGAAAAAAGTTTAGTTACAAAATTGGTTGTAACTTTAGGTTACAACCTTGCTCAATATATTTTTATTGGAGACGAATTTTGACAAATTCACTATTGGATTACATCTTCTTCTTATATCTTTTATACTTGCAAAATTTCTAAAGAATTAAATATCAATGACAACATCATCAATAAATTGTTTAAATTGTAAATTTTTCTAATTTAAAACTATACATAAAATACAAAAATAATTTTATAGTAGTGTTTGAAAGAAAATACTACTCTTGTCCCTATACAACGTTCTTGTTTTTTTCTTTGGCCTTCTGTCTCTTTCAATTTTTTTTCTTCTACTTGTATTTCTTCAAGATTGTCCACTATGCAACCAGATATGACTTTTGCCTCTTTCATTCTGGACAAATTTGTCCCTATGAAACGCTCTGTTTTTTTCTTTTGCCTTTTAAGTCTGTTTCGCGTTTTTCCTTCTACCTCTATCTCTTCAAGATTGTCCGGTGTGCAACCCCATATGGTTTTTTTGTCTCTTTTATTTTGGAAAAAATTGTCCCCTAAGGCAATGGTTTTTTTTTTTCCCCTGTTCATCTACTTTATTATTATTATTTTTTGGTTATTTTTATCCTTTTATTTTCTCTTATTTGTTTTGGTTTCTTTTACATCTATTATTTTAATAGCCACATCAACATTTAGTGTATCAACTACGCACTAACAGTGGGTTCTCATTAGCTCAACTGGTAAAGTCTCTGATGATTGGATAAGAGATCTAAGGTTTAATACTCGTCGACACCTAAAACTGATTGGTGTATTGGTCTAATGATAAAGAGCTATTATCAGGAGTGGATGCCATAGGTTGAAACTCTCAATAAAAAAATAAAATAAATAAAAAAACTACACACTAACATGTAGACAATTTTCATTAGGGAGATGATGATAGGAAGTAGGAACTACATTGAGAACAATTTGAAAAAAAATATCAGGACCAAAATAGGAGCTAAAAAATAAGAAAGGACAAAATAGAAACTTGCCTAAAATGTCAGGACTAGAAAAGTATTTTCTTCTTATTTGTTTTACATAACACTCTTATTACAAGTTACAACACACGTTATATCCCATTTTTTATTTTTTGTTTCTAATCTATATCTATTAACTATATAAAAAGAGCCAATGGCCCTAGCTATACAGCTTTTGGTTTGTTCAACTTTTGTGTTTTGTAACAAACCAAAACAATGAGTTTATGTGAGAATGAAAATTTGTTTATATTGAAAATGTTATGTCTACAACATTTTCATAATAAATTCTAAGTGGCAAGTTATTATTGATTATTATTGGTGGGGAAAAAATAATTTTAATAGTAGGTTTACGTAAGAATCATAACTTACCATTGAAAATTTGTTATAAAAGTATTGTAAATAAGTGATAGACACAACACCTATTATTTAATACTATTACTTAAAAGCCTTAAAATAAAGCGAAATCAAGTTTAAAAGACCAAAAAAAAAAAAAAAAACCCCGGTATAAGGAGGGGGAAGATCCCTTTTTGGTTTAGTGACTAGTCAATTGGTTAGCTAAAACTCACCATTTTGGCTAGCCTTTTTTTTCTTTATTTTTTATTTTTTTATATTTTTTTGGTGTATTCTAATTTATCATACTAGCCTCATCACATGCGCTTTGCGCGTGTGATGAGGCTCTTTTTTAAAAAAAAAAAAAATTAGTCTAGAGTACGTGAGATTAGGAATTAAGGAAACTAGAAATTCAAAAAAAAAAAATTAAATAAAAGAACTTGGTGAGTCGATAAATTAGAAAAAAAAAAAAAAATTGGAATGTGCTTTTAAGGGAAATATCAAAGTGGACTGAGAAGTATTTTTTTTTTTTTTTAATTTTAATTTTTGGATAAGTTTGTTTTGAAGACATGGACTAGTAGGAGAGTGTCCTATTTTGTAAGCATTTTATGTGGAGTTGGAGATATATTTTTACTAGATTTTTCTCAAGTTTTTCCCCTATTAAACATAGGGTCTAGGGGTATTTCTGAACCACATAAAAGTCCAGTCCAAAGAGGAGAATCCTGTTATAGATAGTATAGATGTACTAAGTTGAATAGTGAAGTTATTGAGAAAGTTCGCAAGAAAATTCAGTTTGCTCATAAGTTTGTTGTTCCACGTCCAAACCAAGGTGGCAGTCTGGCCTAACTTTGGAAAGGAGAAATTAAGTTGGATATTCAGACTTCATCAAACAATCACATTGATGCAGTAGTTGATTAAGGGATGGATGACGCTTGGTGGATAATGGGTTTCTATGGCAACCCTGACTCTGCCAGTCGGGAAGATTCCTGGTCACTACTATGTGACTTTAGCCATCGTTTCTCTCTACCATGGGTTTGTATTGGGGATTTTAATGAATTTCTGAAAGCGGAGGAAAAACAAGGGTGGCTTGATAGACCAAAGCGTCAAATGCAGGGGTTCTCCGAAGCTTTAGATTTTTGTAGTCTTAAGGACATTGGTTATACTAGCTTCCCTTTTACGTGTAATCATAGACCAAGAGATCACAATGTTTGGGTGAGATTAGACAGAGGTGTAGCTATAGTGGACTAGTTGCTAAAGTTTCCCACTACCTGTGTGCACCATTTGGAGGCTTTTCACTCGGATCATAGACCATTGCTATTGGTTTCTAATTTGGAGGCTAGGAGATTTTATCGAAAGGGTCACCCCTTCAGATTTAAAGCAATGTGGCTTAAGGATAAATCTTGTGAAACGGTGATTAAAACTTCTTGAGAAACTCCTTTGGGCTCTTCTCCGGTAGCTAATCTATCAAAGAAAATTGACCTTTGCCAAATAAATCTCTGAGTATGGAACCGCAACACTTTTGGGCATGTCCGAATTAATCTTGAAAAGAAGTTAAAGGAGTTGCATAGGGCAAAGGAGATGGGGCTGTACAGTATCGATCCTGGCTATATTAGATAGCTTCGTGATGAAATTCAAGCACTTAAAATTAAAGAAGAAGTGATGTGGAAGCAAAGGTCTCGTAACAGTTGGTTGGAGGATGGAGACAGTAACACAAAATACTTTCATAGTAGGGCCACCCAACGGAACAAACATAACTATATTTTGGGCTTGGAAGATGACTATGGAGTTTGGGTTTCTGAGGAAATTAATGAAGACATTGTTATAGAAGAAGAATCTAAAATTAACATTGCGTAGGAGATTAATGAAGACCCTTTAGAGAAAGATCTTGAAGTCGAGATGATAGAGATAATTGAAGATGAAAGTTTCAAGGATCTCAATAAATCAAATCATATGATTGTCAATCTCAAGATCCTTTTATTTTGATGATAAGTGATACACTGAAGTTTATTGATTTTATTGGGGTTGATAGATTTGATTCAATTGTCAGTTCTTATTTGGTAAATCTCTACAATTACATGAAGACCAAAGAAAAAGAAATTCAAGTTGATTTGTTTATCCCATTAATGAGTTGCAAGTATAGAAAGAAGATCAAGGGACTCAAGCATTTAAAGTATTTGTTTATTTGGAGCGGAAGATTTTAGGTTTGAAAGATAGACTCGAGGATGAGTTTGTTTCAAGTGAAAGGGTCTGATGTATGACAGAATCTACAATTTAAATTTTGTAATTATTTAATTTTGATATTTTTACGTAAAAAATAGTCACTTTAGGTTTAGGTGATTTATTTCCTTGTTTTTAGGTGCTTTTAATGTTTTTAGGTCAAATTTGGTTCCCGTTATGGTTAGGTATTAATTAGGATTTATTTTAGAATATATTTTCTTGTTTGTCAAGTTTTACAGAGCCCGTAAATAGGCCTTTAAGGCTATAAAAATTTTCAATATTATTAATATTAATTAAAATTCAAACTTTTGTCTATTGTCTCTCTGGTGGATTCCAGAACACTTTCTCCTTGTGGATTTAAGGAACCTTCGTGAATTTGAGATTATTTTCAAAATAAAACGTGTCTTGTTTCTTGTTTTTCTAGAAATAGACGTGTTCTACTTCTTGACGTTTTTGCATCCCACATCAAAAACCTACCACAACTGAAAATAAATGTATTGTGAAAATGTTGGGTAATTTTGTATATGTCACAATATTTTCATAACTACTGAGGTGTAAGTTGCTCATTAGTCAAAATAAATATAAAATAAAGTATTTCCAGCATACTTCGCATCGCATTGCTTTTCTGAATCTTTCCTTTGACCAGGGCCCACACATTATGAGCAAAAGGGCAATCCTACAGAATATGGCAAACAGTTTCTCTTTGTTGGCAATGCATAGCACAGAGAGGCTCCACTTGCTCCTTCTTTTGGTGTAGGTTGTCCCAAGTTGGCAAGATATTTGAGAATGCCCTCCACAAAAAGCTCCTTACCTTTGGAGGAATGTTGAGTGACCACAATGCCTTCCCAACCCTTAGTGGCAGCACCAAGCTTAGTTTAGGGTGGTCACATGACCACTTTGACTTGAATTTTATTTTATTTTAATATATCTTAAAAAAATTGAATTTTAAATAAATATGAGTATTGACCACCCTAGAAAAATAAAAAGCTTGACCACGCTAAAAAAATTTGAACACCTTAAACAACAATTTGAGCCCATTAAAAATTAAATTCAACTTCTCCAAAATTTTGGTCGGTTGAATGTTGAACCAAAAAATTGCGAGAAATGCTATGTTCATAACATTTTTACAAAACTTTTGCAATAAATTCTAAGTAGCAAGTTGTTACTAGTGAACAAAAAAATAATTTCGGTTGTATTTTCAAACTAGAATTAGTAAAAACTTACCACCTAAACTTTGTTTTGTAAGTGTTGCAAAAATGTTGTGGATGCAACACTTTCAAAAATTGTCCAAACAAACAAATTAGCCTAAAAGCCCAAATCAAACGTTTAAATTGTGTTTTCAAAAGTTATATTTTAAAAACACTATTTTTTTTTTTTAAATGCACACTTTTCAAATAGCTAGTTTGTTAGTGTTTGCTTTAGTATTTTGCCAAATTTGTTGGATTTATGTGATACATTTTTTCAAAAAGGTAATGCATTTTGTTTATATTATTACTTATTTAGGCAAAATGTTGGTAATTGAAAGGGAGATCAGTAGTTTAATGATTGCTTAATTGTGTATATTGATAAAAGATGTAGTCGATAACATTAATAGTGAAGCTATCATATCATACAACAATTTCAAAATATAAAAACTTGTAAAGGAGATTTTAAAACTTTATGTATTTGCACTTTTTTTTTTTTGGTGATGTTAATATATTCAAGTTCTATTTTTGTTATTTTTTTTTAATGAG
This sequence comes from Quercus aquifolioides, assembly GCA_019022515.1. Taxonomy (NCBI): domain Eukaryota; kingdom Viridiplantae; phylum Streptophyta; class Magnoliopsida; order Fagales; family Fagaceae; genus Quercus; species Quercus aquifolioides. Next base: position 54,351 of record JAFHAW010000279.1, read on the forward strand.
CCCCTTGAAAAAAATTTCAGGAGCCACCACTAAAACCCTTCCAACCGCACCTGCCCTAGAGTAGTCACAAGTTAAGGGTGAAGCAATCTCTATGCCACATTTATTTCTATATATTAAAAGGTTCAGAAATTTAGTTATGGCTTCAAAGAAAATGTCAAAAATACCCCTAATTTAATTTGGTAATCATTATTCCTAAAAAATGAAAAATAGGATTAAAATTGCAATTCAACAAAATTCAAAAAAAAAAAAAGAAAAAACTCTAAGAAACTTTTTTCCTAAAAATTAGCACATACTCTCTATTTAAATATATTTCACACACGTTTGATATATTTTTTCCTAAAAACTAGCACACACTAAACCCAATGGTTTACTCCTTTTCAAATCTTAAATTTTAGCTTATTAAAATTCTCTTCCTATGTAACCTCACTAACAATATACAAATTCAAATTGAAAAATTATATTAAACTAAAAAAAAAAAAAAAGGAGTCTTATCGCACTTACGGAGCACGTATGATGAGGATAGTATATATAATTCTTTTAGCCATGAATAAACACGGTTGAATGCACGGGCAACTCCACATTACAACCGGGGTGGTCATAGGACCCCTCTAACTTGAAAAAAAAAAATCATTATTATATATAAAATTTAAAAATTTTATGATTTTTTTACCCTTAAAAAAATGTATGACCATCCTAAATTTTTTTAAGCCCAATATAATTAAACTTTGGACAATGTTAAGCAACAAATTAACTTGGTTGTAGACTAAGGCTACAACTCTACTTAATATTTTTTTATTGGATATGAATTTTGACAAATCCAGAATTAGATTATATATTTTTTCTTATATCCTCCATGCTTGCAAAACTTCAAGAAGATCAAAGATCAATAGCTTATATCATCAATCAAATGTTTAAATTTCGAGTTTTTGTAGTCTAAAATTATACGCAAAAAATAAGTTTATGGATCAAATAGTAAATAACATCCGATTGACATGAAATTTGACATGCGTTTTAAGAACATAAAGAACATACAATTCAATGGTTAGATTTTCAAAATATGTAGTCATGTTAATTTGTTTAGTGAAAGTTGTAGTCTTAAGCTACAACTAAGTTTGTAGTCAAATTTTGTCCTCAAACTTTGTTCCTCTTAACAATATATTGAGCCCTTACAAACAAAAAGAAAAATCCAAGAAAAATTTTATTTAACTAAAATTTTGAAAAAGATGTAGCTTGCAGCATTGATAATGAGATTATTATGTAACGATTTTAAAATAAAAAAATTCGTAGAAGAAAATTGTAAAACTTTATGTATTTTGGTTTTTTTTTTTTTTTTTTTGGTTTTGTCAAAATATGAATTTATCTTTTTATTAGATTTTGTTCAGTTTAAGTTTCTTCATGACCATCTTGAGAAAATTTCAAGAGCCACCATTGGTTGAATGTTATGTTATTTGACAATTAAAGACTCTAGAGTTAACCGACTTCATAAGTAAAGATCAATTGATTTGAACTCACTCCTCCTTATTTATTAAAAAATTAACCATGGATTGTTTCTTTGGTAAATAATCTCCCGTGTATTATTGACAAATGAACCTTGCTATGAAAGAAGTGACAAGATAGTTAAGTATTAATAATGAATTTAATGTTGTCAATTACCGTATGTAATTCATCACTAAAAGGAGGTGTAAAAAATTGGAGTACATAGAAATGAATTTCATATATATATATAGTAAAAATTAAAATAAACTTGGACAAAAAAACCCAATGAAGATTCACCATTTCTTAGGATTGGCTTTGGGCCCCGCTCTCTATAAGAACAATACATTTAAAAACATGAAGTAGGAGAGAATAGAGAAGGGATTTCATAATTGGCTGGGTTTTGAATAAGACGATTTTTTTCATTTAAATTTTTTTTTTTCTATTCTTGACCGAATCTATAGCCTTCAGTCATGGGCGGTTCCACTTGAAGCCCAGGGGGTTCAAATGAACCCCTTGAATTGGCCCAAAATATATATATATATATTATATATAATTTTTTTTTTTTGTTTTGACCCTTTAAAATAAAATTTTGAACACCATGAACTTAATATTTTTTTTTTAACTCAATTGAAATAAACTTGAATATGATACTCTTAACAATATCTTGGTCTTTTTAAACACACACACAAACCCAATAACAAACCAATTTGATCAAAATATGGAAAAAAAAAATAAAAAGTCCAACAACAAAAGTATAATTTTTTAGATCTTAAAGCTTAGAAAAAAAAATCATGTTAGATCTTAAAAAATTTGAAATAAATTAATCAATCAAATAAGAGATTAGTGGATGAATAATTGCTTGGCTATGTATATTGAAAGAGATGTAGATCATAAGGATTGATAATAAAGATATGATGTAATGATTTTTAAATATGAAACCTTATGTATTTGAGTTTCTGTGCGTGTTTTTTTTTTTTTTTTTTTTGTGTGTGTGTGTGTGATGTCAATATATTCAAGTTCTCTTTTATTTTATATTTTGTATGATTTATGTTTCTTATTGACCCCTTAGAAAATAATCCTGGAGTTGCTACTGCCTTCATTAGCATATTCATTTTTTGTGGTTTCCCTAATCAAAATAAAAATTACCAATGAACCATGGACAAATGGCGAGTGTTTGATCAAATTGATCGAGTCATGTAAGAACAAAGTTCAAGCATAACAGTCGAATTAGCAAAAGCAACGTCTCCTTGCATAATATGGATTCTAAACATTCATGATCTAGATGTGTATAAGTCAAATTACTTCATTAAAAAGGTTCCGCAAAATCATTATATTCCATTATGACAATTCTTTTTCTTTTTTTTTTTATCATTTAAATCACTTAATTTTTTTTTTTTTATTGGATGCAGATTTTGACAAATCTATTGTTGAATTCCATTATCTTTATATATTCTTCATACTTGTAAAATTTCAAAACAATCAAATATCAATAACTATATCATCAATCAAATATTTCAGTTCAAGTTTTTATAATTTAAAATTATACATCAAATATGGGAAGCATCGGGAGAATTATAAACTGAAGAGGAGCCTTACCCATTGTTGTGAGTCTAAGTGGGTTATGTATATACATATGAGAAAGGTCGGCTTAGAACTAATCGTGTGATTACAAATAAATGTTTGATTCCTCTATAAATGGGTAATTGCAAGCCCATATTGATTTCTTTCTGTTTGGATGAATAGCTTACATTTTATATTTCTCTTGCCTTGCCTTGTGTTGTTAAGGAATTGGTGTGGGCTTAGGCTCAATTGTTTATACTTTTAGCCTGTTATATGATTTGGTTAGTGCCGCTTCGGTTTTTTATTTTTATTTTTATTTTTTTTATCTTTTATTCCTTTTGATTTTAATCATTCTGAAGCATATTCGTCCAATTTTAAACATATATATATATATATATATGTATGTATGTATGTATATATTCATCACAAAAACGAACCACATGCCTAGAGAGAAGAAAGTTAATTTATACATAACGAAACCCACTCAAAGATGATATCCACAAATCCATCACAGGCTTATTTCAATAAAATATAAATGGCTAAACACAAAAACCAAATCTCAATTGATACCCATATTCTTAAAAAAAAAAAAAAAGAAGAAGAAAAAAAAGTGATACCCAGGTTATAGATCCATGGATGTGTTCATTTAATCATGACAATTAACATACTAACATAGGCTTGAAAATAATCCTAGCTTTATTATGCATGTCTATGAATATTCATAATCACACATGCATGGTACTCATTAATATAGCAACTTGAAGCATAAGAACTATGAAATAAAAAGGGATTAAGAAATTATTCTTTAGGGGAAGCTTGTATTTGATGAAGGATTATTTTATTTGAAAAGTTTCTAGAATGATTGGGAGAGTATTTGGGTATTTTAATGGTGTTGTGTTTCATATTTTTTAGTAGAAGTGGTTATGAATTTATAAAAAAACTAGCAAGTTATTCATGCGATACACGGATAATATATTGTAATGTTTTATATAAGATTGTTTTAGAGAATATTGTACATATATTATAGCGTAATTGTTATAGAATTTTACTAGTAATGACTTGATCATAAAAAGTAACAATTATAAATTACACACACATATCCATTATAATTATACAACTGAAGTAATGAAAAAAAAAAAAAAAACTTTTTGGAGGAATATTGTAAAATAGAAGTTGATATAGAATGTATATTTTTCTTTCTCCTTAATTCTAAAACAAAATACATATTCCAAACACTCACAGTCAATTACATCATTTATAAAACCCACAAATCTACAACATCGAACGTTAACATTAAAATTGTAATTCCTGTTGTCACTCAATATAAAATGCAAGCTCCCTTCCTTAGTTGTAGCCAACTCATACGAGTTAGGATTAGATGAGACAACAATGTTAGAACTAGGTAGGTGTCGTCGAAATATTGAAGGTAAATGACATCATTTTTTGTTTGTGAGTATTTGACATAGGATGGCTTGAAGCATTATGGGTAGGTATATATGAAGGGATAGGAGTGCAAAAGGTGAAAATAGTGAGTTAAAATGCAAAAAATTTTGTGTGTATCTATGAGATATTAAAGGTCTTGAAACATTAAACTAAATGATACAAAGAATCTTTATTTTTTAATTGGAAATGTCTTGAAACATTGAAACAAATAAAACAAACAGTTAATATTTAATTTGTTCTTATTTCTGATGTGGCACTAGAGAATATTTTAATTATCTTTGCATAGAATGCGCTACTTGGCAGAACTTCTAGGGTCATAGTTATGTGAAAGGGTCGAGGGGCCATGACCCCGCAAAATTTTGAAAAATTTTAAAATAAATATATATATATATATATAATTATTTTAATGTTTTCAAAATTTAGTCTACAAAAATAAGTGTCCCCCCCCCCCCCCCCCCAAAAAAAATATTTGATTTAATCCAATGATGCTCTTAAAAGAAAGACTGGTTTAATAGTTTTAGAGACATAACTTTATTTTAAGCAATTATATTTTTTATTGAAAAATGTGCTCTAATATTTGTTAAATATTTGATAAGTTTGGCACCAAACATATTTGAATATATATATTTTCCAACCCGTTATATGGCAAGTAAGAAGTCATTAACTAATTAAAAAAATATATATATTGTCACTAAAATTACACATGAAATGTCTCTCTAGTTGCCACATAATGGACTAGAGCAAGATAGCTTCAAATATGTTTGAAGCCTAACTTATTCCTCAAAGTTTTGGATCATTCATGTTTTTGAAAATTTCATTAGTTCAATTGAAATATTTTTTTACTTACTTTAGTATAAAATTTGATAATTAGTATCAAAAATGAAACTTTTTAAGAATTTTACTATAAAAATAGTAAAAATGAATTTTATTTTATGAAAGATTGCCATCAAACATAATTTTGATTGAAAATACTAAGCTTTTTTTTCGTTGGGTGTGTGTATATATACAACTTATTATAATAAAAAAGTGTGTGTATACGTGTGCGTGTGTGTGTTTGTGTGGGGGGGGGGGGGGGGTGTCTAGATATATATATATATATATATATATTAGTGCTACAACTTAATTGGCTTCACCAAACAAAAATTCTTGGCTCTACCCCTGTATGTAATAAAAAAAGCATATGTATATATATGTGTGTATGGGGGGTAGTCTTGATAAATATATTAATTCTACAATTTGGCCCTTCCAAACAAAAATTCTTGGCTCCATCCCTGAACCACATACTTTCCCACATGAGGTCTCTGCTTATATATATATATATATATATATATATATATATATTGATGAGAAAAACAATTTTGCACATACATACTATGAGCATCAGGGCCAAAGGACATGTTATGCGTTAGCACGTGCTTTGGGTCCCGATTTGGTGCATCCTATTTTGAAAGATTGTCCCTTTTTTTATTGTAAATATAGTTTTTAGGTATCAATTTCGTGTACTTGGTTGAAGGCGTTCATGAACTCTTTTTGCTTATTCTTGATATCATTGGAAAGCTTGTATTACATTTGTAAAGTTGTGATTTCCAACTATGTTGTGTTGGCTTTAATTCAATGCCAAATTTGATTGTAATTTCTTCAATCATTTTTCCCTGTATGTATGTGGGTTTTTAATTGTAAGGGATGAGTGTGAGAGATTGTGAAGACTCAAGTTTCAAAGGATGAACAAGTGGATTTTGCGAGAATCTCGCGAGATGCTTACTCGCGAAAGAGCCACGTGTAGAGCACATGACTGGAAGATAAAGAGTCATGTCAGGCTGGAGGTTTTCATGAGTGTCTCACGGGTAAGGCCAACTCGCGAAGGACTCGCGGAATTTTTTGTTTGGCAAAAAGTTGTGTTTTGCTTTACCAAGTCTTTATCTACACTATATATACCCTCATTACCCACAAATTGTAAGAAATACTTTTTAGAGAGAAAACCCTAGAAAATACACTTGAGAGTCAGAGATTATTATACCCACAATTATCTACACATTTCCTTATGGTTTTTCTTAACTCCTACCTCTCAATCTCTACATCCTTGAGAGGTTATTAGTCTAAACACTTACCATACCCATTCTGAGTGTAAAGTGAGATTTTGGTGCTATTGGGAAGCATTGGAAGGAGCCATTCTTTGGTGGATGCAATCGGGCTGAATTGCGAGATTCAGAAAGTTAGAGAAGACAAAGCTCCGAGAAGTCAATTGGTAGCAAGAGCTTGGAGGGCTCAAGTACATGGGGTAGATTAGGTTTGGAGGGTCTTTTGTTATTCATGTACTCCAACTTTATTCTCTAATGGATCGATTTCGACTTGAAGGGTCGCGAAGAGGTTTTTCGTCGAGTTCTTCAGTTTCCTCTTCGATAACACGTCTCAGTGTTATCTTGTGTTTTCAACTCTCTTCCTTACTCTTAAGCTTTCCTTTTATTGTTGATAATGGATGAATATGACTTAGGGTAGTGATAACGGTTACTTGCGCTTATTTCCTCTTGTTTCACACTTAGTATAAGTTAGAGTAAAAGCTATCTAGCCGTAATTTAATTTGGGGGTCTAAACAAACTCTTGTGTTTTTGCACAAATCCAAGCTTTCAACATTATACATACTTTTTGAAGGTACCAACTTTGTGTTTTGTTCTATGATCAAAAAGTGGTTCAATTGAGAAGTAAGGTAGTTCAAATGTGAAATTTATAATGTTGATTTTTTTGTCATCCTTGGAGTAGGCATTTTCCAACAATCTAGGGAAAATCAACCAAAGCTTTTTTTTTTTTCTTTTACGGCGTAGAGAAACATGAGTAATTTGTGACAACTTTATGTACAAAGTGGGCACCTCAAACTTATTTGAACCATTCTTTATGAGTTTCACATGATTCTTTCCACTAATGTGAACTTTTTTTTTTGGCCTTCTGACCCTTGTTTTGCTCAAATGAAGAGTCGTTAGAAAGCTTATGATGCTCATGCTCATTTACTAGCTCCTCATATCATATCACCCCATTTTGATCCCCATGATATTTTGAAAATTTCCAATAATTAACATTTTTTTTATTTTTTTATTTTGTAACTATATCCAAGCTAACTTCATTAAAGAATTAAAATTGCAACCCAATATCAAATCAACGGAAACACATAATAGAGAAAAAAAAATGAAGCATACATTTTATTATTGGCCACCAATAATGCTTTTATAGTAACCAAAACAAATGTATAAATTTGTGTTTTGAAGAAAAATATATATCTTATTATTCTTTGTTGTTTGCTCTTTTTAATTATCAATAATTTGGAAGAATATGCAACTCTACCACAAAAGATTAATTTGTGCATGTATTTTTTTTACAATTTAAAATGAAGTATATACTACTAAAATTGATGTTTTTCTTAAGAAGTATGGTGAATATAGTCTCAATGAATTAATTTTTTTAAATGAAAACAATATAATGAGTATATATTAAGTAATTGGAAATAAATATTTTTGATAATTATAATATTTAAATACTTGACTTCTCAAGTTAACTATTTTAGTAAATCAAAAAACTACAAACTTTATTTCCCTATTACAACCACATTAGGTAGAAAAATAAATAAGTTTATTTTTTAAGAATTATCAACCAATAATATTTCAATATAGCAAAAATAAATGTATAAACATATGTTTAAGTGCACTCATTCATCATCACTCTTAGAAAATATTCTTGCACATATGGTAGCATGCACAACTTCCAGGGAGGTTTGGGTAGCTCTAAACGCATATTTACTTTGCAATCTAAGACTCGAACAATAGAATTTCATTATTAACTTCCACCTTGAAAAAAGTAGCTAATCTATTGCCGATTATTTCACAAGCTCAGCAATCTTGCGGACACATTGGTTACTATTGATCAGCCACTTAATGATTTTGAATTCATCTCTTTTCTCTTGGCTACGTTTTGATCAAACATGACTCTTACATCCCTTCAATCACTACCATAACTGATTCTCTCCCATTTAAGGATTTGTACGACTATTTTTTAGCTTATGAATTTTGTCTTGAGCAAACTTAAATTTCCATTGATCTTTCTCTTGTATGTACAAACATTGCTACCAAAAGAATCTCTTTTCTTGGTATTTATGGTGGTCACAATCAAAATTTATAGTTTACAACTTAACCATGGGAAAAACCCTTTGAGTTGTCAATATATAGCTATCAAATACTTTCGTCTTTTTTGTGTAGTTCCTATGATAGTCGCAATCGTATTCAACGTCCCTGGTATGGAGCTATTTCTATATTGTCAATACATATGACTAGCTAATAAAAGAAAACAATTTCAGTAGGTTATCACCACCCTCTCAACTTGGACAGCAAATTAGGATTTTGTTATCACCTTGTTTTAATCGCCTTAATTTTTTTAAGAAAACATTTTTTTTTCTTTATTAGACAATTAAAATTGCAAACCTTTATAAACACATAATATAAGGGGGAAAAAGTGTACAGTTTTATAATTACCCACCAATAATATTTTTAGTGTAGCCAAAACAAATTCAAAAACTTGTGTTTTGAAGACAAATAAATATCTTATTATATTTTACATCAATTTTTACTTGCTCCTTTTAAGTGTTATTACTTTAGAATCACAAAGCAACTTTAGAACAACAAATTAATTTGTGTTTGTCTTCTTTGGGGTTTTAAAAAAAAAATTAAGATGAAGTATTTACAAATAAAATTGACCTTCTCCTTCTTAATAAGTGCAGTGAATTAGGTAGAAATGAATTAATTTTGAAAAGAGTATTAAAAAAGAATATACATTAATTAATTAGTAATCAATATTTTACATACTTTGTGATGTTTAAATTTTGATTTTTCATAAGTCTATTTAAGTTAACTTTATTAGTACGTCAAAATTGTAAACCTTTATTTCACTATTACAACCATATTATGTAGAAAACAAATAAGTTTATGTTTTTGAGAATCAATTAGTAATAATTATTTAATATCATAAACACATGTTTATACATAATGTTAAGAGAAGTGTTACGTTTACAACATTTTTACAACACATTCACAACAAATTTTAGATAGTAAGTTGTTATTCGTTTTAATTTGAAACTTATTAATAAAATTAGTTTTTTATCCACCAATAATTAACAACAAATAACAATATACCACTTAAAATTTGTTGTAAAAATATTGTAGACATAACATTTCTCAATTGTTAAAGGGGAAAAAAAAGATTAACACAAGGTATAATACAAAGCATTAATATAGTACACAAAACATTGTAAGAAACAACCACATGAGAGGAAAAAGAAAAATCGTCCAACTTAAATTAACGAGATTGTTATTCAACACCAAAAAGATAATTATGTACTTAACTTACTTTGAGACATGATAAGAAATTCAAGGCATTAACATTTTTTAATAAATTAGAAGAACTTAAATTAGGGACATATGCTAAAATATGAGATTTTTCAATTTTTTTTTCTTTTCCCTTTTTAATATTATTAAGATTTGTTTAATTACATAACAAAAATTATGGTTATTACTGTATTATATACAATATTGTAATAACCTAAAGTCATACTATGTAATTAAACAAAGTATTAATAAGGTAAATGCATTTTTTCCAAGTGTTAAATATTTATAAGTACACTTTAAAAAAAAATATAAATACACTAATTCTTTATGTAAAATTAATTTTTATGATTATTTTTCTAAGCTTTATATAAGAAAAAATTGATTTGAAAATATTACATATTTTGATCAAATTCAATTTTCTTAGCAACAGTTGAAATAAAGTGCAATAAAAGATAAAAGAAAATTTAATAATATTTATATTAAAAATTGTACTGTTAAATTAGTGAAAATAGTTAAATATTTGTCAATCACTCAAGCAATAAGTTCCTATTCTCAACAACATTATTTATAATAATTTTATATTTTCTCTTTTTAATTACAAGTAATATAACTGAAGTTAATCTTCCAAAGATTATAAGTTGCCGTTAAATTTCTCCAAAATGTTTCAAAATGCTTCGCACATTGGGTGGACATCAGCTACTTAATTTTTAAATTTTTTTAAAGGCATCTAAGATTTATGCTGAAACTTATTACCCTATAAGCTATAAGAGCTCAAATGACAATTTCAACTTTTCAACTAATAGCCCATTAAAAAATTTTAGGAAGCAATTTTTTTTTCTTTTTTTTTTGGATTTTTACACTTTGCTCTTTGCATTTTCAAGTTTTTCATTCTCAAGAAATTTGACAAGTCCTTCAAGAGCAGCATCGGTATCATCACTCGAATAATCACTCTCCAACAATCCTTCAATATGTTTCAAAAGTCGATGGTGCAATACGACATGTGCGCATGTGGATAGAAGAAAAAATTTGCTTTAATTTAAATGCAAAATTTCCAGGCCCACATTTGTTTTCTCTTGCCTTGCCTTGCCTTGTGTTGTTAACGAATTGGTGTGGGCTTGGACTGAGATGTTTATACTTTTAGGCCCACTATGTGATTGGTTGGTGCAGCTTCGGTGGTGTTTTTTATTTTTTTAATACATTCTTAAGCATATTTATCCAGATTTAAACATTTATGTATATTTCGTCACAAAGAGATAAACTACATGCTAGAAAGAAGTCAATTAATTCATACATAACCATACCCACCCAAACATGATATCCATAAACCCATCACAGGCTTATTACAAGAACATTAATATAAATGGGTAAGATACAAAAACAAAATCTCTAGCGATACCCAAGTTCTTAATTTTAACAACAAAAAAAAATGGTACCCATGTTATGCATGCATGGATGTGTTCATTTAATCATGGAATTAACATACTAAAATAAGCATGAAAATAATCCTAGCTTAATTATGCATGTCTATAAATATTCATAATCACACATGCGTGGCATTCATTATAGTCTTATAAAGACAAGAAGCATAAGAACAATGAAATAAAAAGGATTTATGAATTATACCAAATGGGAAGCTAGGATTTGATGAAAGATTATTTATCTGGAAATTTTCTTGAATAATTGAGAGAGAATTTAAGTATTGTCATGGTATTTTAATTTTAATTTTTTCGAGTCGAAGGGGTGATAAATTTATAGAACCAGAATAAAAAATGGGCAAAAGCACATGGTATGTGTGAGCATGTGCTTTGGTTCTCTTTTTTGTGTGTGTGTGTGTGTGTGTGTGTGTGTTGGGGGGGGGGGGGGGGGGGCGGGGGGGAATTTAAAACAACAAAATTTGCAGATAATGAGCACCCTTCTTTAGGGAGGGTGTTTGCACACTGATTCACTTCCAGATATACATGGTTTACCTTGATTCGCTGAAATTGGCCGAGAAGGAATCTGTAGTTGTTTAGAAATGAGGAATAAGCTCTGTTAGAGGCATTCTAGTTTGAATTCTTGTCATTATATATAGTTTTTGGTACCAATTTTGTGTACTTGGTTCAAGGCATTAACGATCTCCGTTTTGCTTGTTCTTAATACCAGTGGAAAGCTTGTGTAACGTTATTTTCAAAGGTACCAACTTTTTGTTATTTTGTGCTACGATAAAAAAGTTATTCAATTGAGAAGTGGGGTGGTTCAAATGCAAAATTTTCAATGTATTTTTTTTTTCGTCATTCTTGTTGCAAGCATTTTCAAACAATCTGGGGAACATCCAACAGAGCTTTTTGTTTCAGAGCATAAAGAAATAGTTTACTTAGTACCAACTTTTTGGATCACCCATGAGTAATTTGTGACAAATTTACATGCAAAGTGGGCACCTCAAGCTTATGTTGAACCATTCACCATGAGTTTCTCATGATTCTTTCCACTTTATGTGAACTTATTTTTTGGCCTTCCAACCCTTGTTTAACTCAAATGAAGTGTCATTAGAAAGCTTATGATGCCCATTTTCTAGCTCCTAATATCATATCACCCCATTTTGACCCATGAATTTTTCAAAATTTTCCAATGATTAACATTTTTTTTAAATATTTTGTAAATACATCTAAGCTAGCCTTATTAAAGAATCTAAATTGTTATCCAATATTAAATTATTGGAAACACATAATAGATAAAAAAAAAAAGTGAAGTGTACATTTTTATTATTGACCACCAATAATATTGTAACCAAAACAAATGTGTAAACTTATGTTTAGAAGACAAATATTTATCTTATTATTATTTGTTGTTTGCAATTTTTAATTATCTTTACTTTGGAAGAATATGCAACTCTACAACAAAAGATTAATTTGTACGTGTGTGTTTGTGATTTCTTCAATTTAAGATGAAGTATGCACTTCTTAAATTTATCATTTTATTATCAAGAAGCATATCGAATATAGTCTCAATTAATTAATTTTTTAAAATGAAAAAAAATATAATATTTAAGTAATTAGAAATAAATATTTTGGATAATTTTATAATATTTAAATACTTAATTTCACAAGTTAACTATTTTAGTAAATCAAAATTGCAAACCTTATTTCACTATTACAGCCACATTGTGTAGAAAAATAAATAAGTTATATTTTCAAAATCCGATAGTAATAATACTTAAATATATAATAAATAAATGTATAAACACATGTTTACACATATTGTTAAAGGAAAAAAAGGTTAACCCTAGGTAATGTAAAATGATTATAATACAATACTCTAAACATTGTTGGACACAATTAGGGCTATCCATCAACCCGTCAGGCCTAACCCACCCATCCGATCCGGTTCGACCCGAAGGCCCATGGGCGGATCCGATTGTTCATATGGGTCGGATGTGGGTCAATTAATTTTAAAATTCAGTTTTATGGGTTGGTTTCGAGTCCTTGACTTCTAAACCGTGTAAACCAACCCGTCCGACCCAAAATTTTTAAAAAGAAAAAATCATAAGGTTACGTTTTAGTTTTAGAACATTCTCACTGGTTCCAAAAAATTCTCTCTTACTTTCTAATCTCTCACTCTCCCTTTCTCTGATCTCTCTCTTAAATTTCTAACCTTAGCATCCTTGCTATCATCGTCGCCAAGTTGGGCCTCATCACCGCCCCTAACCCTAGCCTCCTTGCTAACGTCACCCAGTTGGCTCTGCTGCGCCGTCACTGATTCAAAGTGTTCGTTGCTCTCATCGTTCTTGGTTGAGTCTCAAACTCCATAAGCCTCCTCTGATCTACTTGAAATATCCTCTTGTGACTCTGATCTGTGCAATTTGATGGTGGGTTAGTAAAAAAGTTTTCTTTTTTAAAAAAAAAAAATTGTACTAATCTTGTGATGGATGTGTCGATGGTGGGGGAGGGAGTGGCGGGTGGTGGTGCTGGTTTAATCTTCTCTCTCCTTTTTGTTTTAGTCTCGTAGATATGGGCTTTTTGTTTGGATTTTGATTTCTCAGTTCTGGTTTTTTTTTTTTTTTGAAAAGATTGTTTCTGGGTTTTGATTTCATTTAGACTTTTTTTTTTTTTTATAGGAAATCACACACTTAATATTAAACAACATTAGAGTTTATATCATGAAGAACTGCAAGTTCTAAGAAACTAGGACAATTCTCCATCCACATACATTGATTAACTATGCCCTTGGCATACTTTGCTAACAAATGAGCTAGGGAGTTAGCATTACGCTTTACATGAGAAAAATACACAGTGTGGAACTCAAATTGAAGCTAAGCTAATCCCCATTATTACTGCATCAATTGAGGCTGGAGGTGAGGATGACTGATTCAACGCTCTAGAAACCATTAACGAATCACCCTCCATGATGATGTCTGATAAACCCAGCTGCTTTGCGAACTGCATACCAATTTTAACAGCCTTCGATTCCGCTTCAAAAGGTCCAGTGGTGCGTGTAATTGCTTGCACATTGCTGCTACAAAGTGCCCATGCCAGTCCCATACAATCACACCAATTCCCACTGACTTTAACTCAGCAAACATGGTAGCATCAATGTTACATTTAAAACACGAAGTGGGTGGCAGGTTCCACCTTTGAACATGCCAAACATAAATGTTTGTAACTGGTGTCAAAACAATGACAGATTGGTATTCCTCCAGATATTGAGTCGCCCATTGAAGAAGCATCCTACCATCTTTTCGCTTTTCGCCACATCGAACTTCATTTCGGTTTCCCCACAACGCCCACACATAGGTTAGCAGCAACTCCAGATTTTCCGGTGAACTTTTTTCATCCATCAATAAACACCATACCATCTCCTTAAAAGAACTTAACTGGTCCATTACATTTGGAAAAACCAGCTTGGACGACGACCAAAGCTCTTTTGCTCTGCTGCATTTCCAGGAAAAATGGATCGAATCTTTCTCCTCCACATTGCATCCATCACATGTAGCCACCTGCAAAACATTTCTTTTAACAAGGTTAGTTTTCAATGGTAAGATGTCTCGGCAAGCCCTCCAAGCAAAGTGCCTTATTTTGTGAGGCACATTGATCTTCATAGACGTTTCTAGAAGCTCCTTTCTTGGCTTGCCATCAGAGCTTGAAACCAGAAAATTCATCTATTGACATTTGGCAAGCAACCTAGTAGACATTCTTCACCGAGAACACTCCATTATTGCTCCAAGCCCAAATCAGTTTATCTTCAGGCAGATGAGAACTTATTGGGATAGCTTTTATAACCTCTGCTTCATGCGGCACAAACAGAGCATCTATAGTATCAGCCTTCCACGAAGCCTCCTCCTTATTTATCAATTCTCCAACCTTATATCATGTGGCATAAACAATCTAGGAGATGAAACATGAAGTTGAAGGCTTAGGCAACCATTTATCACCCCAAATTTGGATACTCTCACCATCACAAGCCTCCACCGTAAACCATTTTTAACAAGGTGTTGAGCAAACTAATAACTCCGCCAAGTAAATGAGGGATTATTGCCCAAAACAGCTTATGAAAAATCACATGTAGGAAAATACTTAGCTTTCAAAACCTTATACACCAATGAATCATGACCTTGTTAAAGCCTCCACCCTTGCTTAGTCAATAAAGCCAAGTTAAACTCCTTAAGTTTTTTAATCCCATCCCACCACAACTTTTTGGAGCAAATAATTTTTCCAAACTCATCCAAGCTATCCTCCTCTCTTCATTTCTTTGCCCCCACCAAAAATTACGTATCATAGACGTCAAATCCTCACAAAGAGAGTCAGGCAATTTAAAAACACTCATAGTATATGTCGGAATTGCCTGTGCCACAGCTTTTATCAACACTTCTTTTCCTGCCTTAGACAATAACTTCTCTTTCCAACCAGCAAGCTTTTTCCTTAGTTGTCCTTAATAGAATTGAAAGTACTTTTCTTATTCCTTCCCACCAATGACGGCAAACCAAGATATTTTCATGGTGCTTAATCACTTGGGCCCCAAACCTTTCTTAATAATTTCTTGAATATCCATAGGAGTATTACTACTAAAAAACAGATAATTTTTGGTGCGATTTAACTGCTGGCCCGAAGCACATTCATAAACCCTCAACACCCTTTGAAGGGCATCACACTCCTCCAAGGAAGCTTTGCAAAAAATGAGACTATCATCGGCAAAGAAAAGATGGGATATTATGGGACCCCTACGGCAAACTGCAACTCCCCCCAACCTTCCATTCTCCATCTCTTTCTTAATAAAAGCATAAAGACATTCCGTACATAGCAAGAATAGATATGGAGATAGTGGGTCACCTTGCCTTATTCCCCTACTTGGAACAATATGCCCCTTTAGATTTGCCATTAATCTTCACTGAATAAGAAACAGTAGTGACACAACTCATAATCAAAGCACACCATTTATCATCAAAACCCAACCTTTGCATAATTTTTTCCAACCATATCCACTCAACCCTATCATATGCCTTACTCATATCAAGTTTTAGAGTCAAATCACCCACTCTACCACTCTTCTTTTGACTAATAAGGTGCATCATTTCATAAGCTACAAGAACATTATCAGTGATTAACCTACCATGCACAAATGCACTTTGGGTATCACTAATAATAGAAGGAAGTACTTTTTTCAATCTATTTGTAATGGCTTTTGTTGCAATTTTACAAACCACATTACAAAGACTAATGGGTCTATAATCAGTCACAGATTTTGGCTCTTTACATTTAGGAATAAGGTCAATATGTGTATGATTAAAATTAGGTGGGATGATATCTGAATTAAGGAAGGCCAAATCAGTTGAAGTAACCACAGCACCAATCTTGGGCCAAAAGTGTTGATAACACAATGGAGGCATGCCATCCGGTCTAGGAGACTTCAACGGGTACATTTGCTTAATGGCATTTTTCACTTCAAATTTTGTAAACTCTCTTACAAGTACTTGATTCATCCTTGGGGTGACTTTATGTTGGACTGCATCTAAGATTTCTTCAAAATCCGTAGGACCACTAGTGGCAAAAAGCCTCTCATAGTACTACAACATCAACTCCTCCACGTGCTCATCTCCCTCCAACCACCTACCATTGTCTTCTAACAAACCCTTTATGAAATTATTTTTGTATCTTGCAGAAGCTTTCTCATGGAAAATCCTAGTGTTCCTATCTCTCGATTGCAGCCAACTAATTCTTGATCTTTGCCTCCACATATCATCTTCCTTGTCCATCCAACAATTCAACTCAATTCTAGTATTCTTCAATGATCTAATCATATCCGGTGATGAAGGTTGCAACTCTAACCATTCTAACTTTTTCTGTAATTTAGCCACTGTTTTCCCCACATTGCCAAAATTCTGTGCCATTCGACCCTCAAGTCTAGCACGGCAATTCTCTAAGCATTTATTAAGAACATCATCCGACCCACCAAGTAAGCCTTCATCCACAGCTTCCTTCACAATAGCCTCACATCTGGGTCCTTTAACCACATTGATTCAAACTGGAAAACCCTACCCATCCTCTTTTTTCTTGGTTTAGCAAACAACTGAAGAATAAGAGGGGAATGATCTGAAGCCGATGATGAAAGGATGAACAAGCTTAGCCATTGGAAATAAATGAAACCACTCCACCGTAGCCAAAGCTCTATCCAACCTTTCTCTAATTTGGGACCCATCCTCTTTTAAATACAACCAAGTGAATAATGGCCCTGTAAATTAAACTTCCTTAAGACCACAAACAGTTAATGGTATCAACAAAATATTTCATTTGCTGTCTTATTCTATTACTTCCCCCCTCCTTTTCAGCCATGCTAGTAATTCATTAAAGTCCCCAATTGCTAACCACGGTAAAGAAGATGTCCCATGAAAATGCTTAAGTTTTTGCCATGACTCCCCTCTTTTAGAAGTATCAAGTTTACCATTAAAAACCAGTAAGGTGCCACCAACCAATACCAACCCCCCCCCCTCCCCCCATCTATCCATGCATCAATATGTGAGTGTGAATAAGTCTGATATCAAGCCTAATCTCTTTCTTCCAAAATAAAGCTAAACCACCACTACTTCCCCTACTAGGCACAATAAAACCATTTTTATATTTACACCAATCACGAACATTTAGCATCCAATCCAAACCAGATTTTGTCTCCATTAAAAAGACAATATTAGGATCTTGTTTATTGATTACCTTCACCAAGGCACCAATTGTCCGACGGTTCCCAAGCCCTTGGCAGTTCAAACTTAATAGACTCATAATGCCTAGCGGGGTTGCGTAGCAACCTCCGCCGATGTAATCTAATCTACTTGTGAAAGAACATGTAAAACTTCACTGTTACTCACCTTGGTTTTCTTTTTTGCCCCATTTGCCTTCTCTGTCACACATGAGATATCCTTGTTACTCCTCTTTGGACCCAACAAAGTATTAAGTGGCAACATTATATCAGGACCGTGGCTTAACTTTAGCCCTCTTCCAAGTCCCTTTCTTGAGCCCAATTTCACTCGCATTAAGTAAATTCTACTCCTCTGAAGTGGGCTTTTGAAAAGTACCTCCACCTGAAGCGTTTAAAGATGGGCCTTATACATTGTGAAAAGCACTTTTAGTTTTAGTTGCACTTCGTTTAGGCCTGCCAACAATCGGGACACTACACACTTGGCCCTTGCATTTGCCAACGTTGAAGTCGCATGCAACCTCCTGGAGACACAAAGAAGTACATGGCTCCACCTTTTTCTCTATTGGAACTCATTTATTAGGAGGTAAGTCAGCGTCCATCACCTCAATTTCAACCAAGCCCAAATAAATGTCCCTTTTGTCCTCCAATTGTTCTACATGGATTAAACCTGTAGTCGAAATAATAGGTTCGATTGGATAGCCTTATCAAGTTCCGAAATTATAGCCTTAAATTCAGGAGTAAGTTTCTCAGCCAATGCAACTGTTTCAGCCTTCTTAACCGCTCCAATTACAGCACCACCCTTGGACGGCCCACCAACAAAAACACCACTGTCAACTTGAACATGCTTCTGCCCTAGAACTATTCCCACGGAATCAGTTTCCATGTTTACGTTCTCCCTAATGGATTGCAATGATACTCTTCCACGGCTTGGACCCACTTGTGTATCAACCTCTCTTCTCACCAAACCGCCACCAGTATTTGCAGAAGCAAAGTTTTTATGAAAACCAGCCTTCAACCATTCGCCGTAAGGGAGTTCTTGCTGGTGATTGACTTGAAAAGAACACTCTCTGGCTTCATGACCACCAACAGAAACACCACTGTCAACTTGAACATGCTTCTACCCTAGAACTACTCCCACGGAATCAGTTTCCATGTTTACGTTCTCTCTAACAGATTGCAATGATACTCTTCCACAGCTTGGACCCACTTGTATATCAACCTATCTTCTCACTAATCGCCACCAGTATTTGCAGAAGCAAAGGTTTTACGAAAACTGGCCTTCAACCATTCGCCATAAGGGAGTTCTTGCTGGTGATCGACTTGAAAAGAACACTCTCTGGCTTCATGACCAATCCGACCACACCTGAAGCATAGCCCCACTAATCTTTCGTATTTAAAACCAATATAGACTTTATCTCCTTCTGGACTTGCAACAACACCCCCCTCTACATAATGGTTTCTCTAATGGCAATTCAACCATTACTCATAGAAAATGGGCTTGGTCTGATTAAAAAGCTTTCAAATCAACCTCCACAACCTTTCCCAAACCATTACCAATATCTCTACCTACCTCCTCAGACAACAGATCAAAAGGAAGCCCCTACACCTGTACCCACATTGGTATTGAATTGAAACGAACAGAATTCGCAGTCATGCCCCGCTCCCACTTGCACAACACCAAAGGATGATCCTCAAAACTCCATGGACCATTTGCTAGCACCCACTTCAACTGGCTCTCCATGGTGAATTTAAATTGAAAAACACCATCTCTGACATCAACAATACGAACATCAGAACCCATCTTCCACACAGATCGCGATAAAGCCATTGCGGCACATTGGTTAAAAGACCTAGTCATGAGAAATCTCCCTAACAAACTGAGAGAGCATTCTTCCAACATCCTATCCCTATACGTAGATCCAACCCTAATAACTTCTCCTTCATCTTCAGTCAACTTAATATTTTGTAGCTTTTGAACAAAATCCGAATCCATAGTTGAAAACGTAAGACTAAAAGGAGACTAAAAAGACAAACTACCACAGAAAAGACCAAACAGCACAACGTCTCACCAAAAAAGTGAGAAGAAGACTCTCATGTAGAGAAAAAGACTCACCTTACACCTTACGTGAGAAGGAAAAAAAAATCATAAATGTATTATTATATGTATAATGTTAATGTTAATAGGTGTTTGTGTTGTGTTTTATTTCGTTTTAGACTTTTAGTATCATAGATCTGGGTTTTTGGTTTGGATTTTGATTTCTTTGTTCTGGGTTTTTTTTTTTTTTTTTAATAAAAAGATTGTTCTAGGTTTTGGTTTTGTTTTAGTCTCATACATATGTGGTTTTTGGTTTGGATTTTGATTTCTTTGTTCAAGGTTTTGAAATCTATGTTGTTGTGCTTAAGACCCGAAATCACCTGACCGGATCCGACCCTTTCAACCGATGACTCGTGCCGTCGGGCTCGACCTGAACGTTCAGTCGGCCACGGGTCCATTTTCCATTCACCCAATTCAATTGGGTTGAGTGTGGGTCAGACCCAAACTCAATCCGACTCGACCCATGGATACCCTAGTCACAATCACATGAGAGGATTACATTTTTTAAGAGATTAAAAAAACTTAAATTAGGGATGTGTGCTAAAATCAAGAGATTTTTCAAAGTTTTTTCTTATCCCTTTCTAATCTTATTAGGATTTGCTTAATTATAAAACATAAATTATGGTTACTACTGTATTATATATAATATTGTAATAACCTAAAGTCATACTATGTAATTAAACAAAGTATTAATAGGCAGGGTAAATGCAATTTTCCAAGTGTTAAATATTTATAAATACACTTAAAAAAAATATTTATAAGTACACTAATTCTTTATGTTAATCAATTTTTTATGATTATTTTTCTAAGATTTATATAAAGAAATTTATTTGGATTATTATATATTCTTACTCAAATTGAATTGTCTAAGCAACAATTGGAATAAAGTGCCGTAAAAGATAAAAGAAAACTTAATAGCATGTGCAATCAAAAATTATAAAAAAAAAAAAGAAAAAGAAAAAAGAAAATTATACTCTTAAATTAGTGAAAATAATTAAGTATTTGTCAATCACTCATGCAATAAGTTCCTATTCTCAACTACATTAAACATAATGAACTAATAATTTGTATTTTATCTTTTTAATTACAAGTAATATAATTGAAGTTATTTCGCAAAGAGTAAAATTGTAAAATTTCTACAAAATGTTTCAAAATGCACCGTGCATTACGTGGACTTCGATTAGTTAGGTTTTTATTTATATTATTTATTTTTAAGGCTTCTAAGAAAAGATTTATGCTCAAAATTATTATGCTGTAATCTCAAATGAAAATTTCAACTTTTCAAGGTTACTAATACTCTTAAAAAAATTTTAGGAAGAAATTTTTTTTCAATAAAATGACGTGTCAATGCTCCTCTTCGTTAAATTTTTTTTATCACTTCCAGAATTATATATTTCAATAACTCAATGGTGCGATTCTCTTCTTTGTTAATTTTAAGAAAAAACAATAAATCTGTTTTGAATTATACACTTTGCTCTTTGCATTTTCAGGTTTTTTTTATCCTCAAGAAATTGCTATAATTTAAAAGCAAAAATTTCAGGCCCACATTTATTTCTCTTGCATTGCCTTGTAATTTGTATCGTGTCCCTGTCCAGCTAAAATTAAGGAGTTGGTCTAGACTTGGGCTGATTTTGCACTTTTAGGTCCATTGTATGATTGGGTTGGTGCGGCTTGGGTTTTTATAATCCTTTTTAAACATTTGAATAAGTTGTGTTGTAACCTTTCATAGTCAAGATTTCATTTATGATTCTCATATAATGATTTTGGTAATTAGGTCAACGTTAAGTATAAGTACAACTTATATTGGTTTTTGTTATGTTCATAAAATAATCTAAGTATAACAAATTTGAACCATATGGTAATCAAATATTTATTTATCATATTGAAATCGAATTTAGACAGTGACGTCTACAATTTGAAGTCTTGGTGACATGTGTATAATATATATGATGACTTGTGTGTGACACTAGGGTGATGTTTGTGTATGAATGTGCTTTTAGTTTCTCATTCATTTTAGGGAGTTGCCACTAACCATGGCCAGTTGGTTTTCTAAGTTGTGATTAGTTACCTGTAGGTTTAATGTTTTTTCCCCCAAATTTAGCTAAGAAAGTCCCAAGAGCTCATAAGCTAAAATGGAAAATAAAAAGATGTCTTCAACCAAAAGATATAGACTCAAAAGTTCAGTTACATGTGGATAAGGTGTTAGACACCCCCACAATGCCCATCTTTTGATAGTACCTTATTTTGAATACAATCCTATAACTCACTATTTGAAAAGTAACTTAAACATTTGACATTTGGATTTTTTAAAAAGGTTTATTGTGAAGCTATTTTGAAAGTAAACATGCTCCAATCACATATTTGTTCAATTTTGAATTAAATACGGCTAACCTTTCTTATTTAGAAAGAATTGCAAGCTTAGTTTTACAATAAAATTTCCAATGTAATTTGTCATGCAAAAAGGACAAAAAGAAAAAGAAAAAGAAAAAAACAAAGGATAAATTTGGGAGTCCATGAGCCCGTTTTGTTTAAGCCATGAACTAGCACCATTTTCATAAAATCACTTTGGAAATGTAATTTTTTTTTTTTTGTCTTTTTATTTTTAATTTGGTTCCTCTATGACTAAATTAAATAAAACTGTGTTTGGAATCTAAAAATGAAGAAGTTTGAGGGGTTCATTTATGAGCTAAGGTGTTAGGCACTCAGCCATTATTAGAACCTAATTTTGATTATTTATTAAAAATGTGTGTAACGCGATATAACAAAATACTTGCCCAGTCTTGAGAATATGTCTCATAATTATTTGGTGGCACATGCAACAAATAGGTATCAAAGTTTTGGCCATCTCAACACTTAGTCTTTTAGCATATTGTTTAAAATTCAGTCTTGTACTTTTTCTTTTTTTCTTTTTTCGTTTTCTAGATCGGTTTTTATTTGGCTTTTTCTAGTAACTGTATGGTGAATAATATATATATATATATATATATATATATTATAAATAGATACAATATGATTAGAATATATGATAACTAAATCATAATGCTTACTTTTTATTGTTAGTCAACATACTAATGAAATTCTTTTCAGTTTAGGTGGAATTCATTCCAAAATTTTTTATTTGAAAACGTAAAATTTTACATGGGTTATAGTTACTTCAACTGGTAAAGTTTTTAATGGTTGTATAAGAGATCTGGGGTTCAATCTCTGCCCACACCAAAAACTAATTGGTGTCTTGATCTGATGATAAAAAGCTATCATCAGGAGTGAACGCTACAAGTTGAAACTCTCTCTAAAAAAAAAAAAAAGGGTAAAATTTTATTAATTAAACTAATTGAAATACATTAAATAAGATATATATTTAAGAAAATAAGATTTATTTGCTAAAAAATTAGATGTCGATTGAGATGGATAGAAAACCATTCACTAATTTGTATATTACCAATCGATAGTGAGGTTGATTGCTGAATTTTATACTTTGTTGGGAATGAGATTAAAAAAACATAACTCCATAATTTGGAGGAAAAGTGAAAGGCTGGTTTGCGCTAGGTTTTGTAGGATGGCCCAAAAAGGTGATCGGGTCTATGAGCCCAAAACCGCTACAATGATGCAGATAGTTCATGAGTTGACTCAGTTGAGTTGAGTCACGTTAACTGGTCCGAGTCGTTGTACTAAAACCCCTCAAACCAAACCTTTGAAAATCCTCAGAAACCTGTCTGTCATTGTTCTGCTTCCAATTCCAAAACCAAAGCCCCAAAGCAAAACCATTTCTTCTTCTTCTTCTTCAACTATTATAGGGATATGTCTGTTTCCTTCTCTTCCCTGAAAAAATTCTCTTTTCTGTAGTCTTCTTCTCTCTCTCTCTCTGTGTATGTCTTTCTCTTTGTATTATTTTGGTTTTGAAGTAATGGGTTATTGTTGCAGAACCGTTATTGGAATCAAAGGGCAACTGGGTTGTGGAGAATTTGTAAGTGTAATCCTGATTATATTCTTCCCAAGCGAGCCAGATAGTGTATTGAGATTATTTGCAACTGCTTCTAACACCATAACTATAAGAATGAAACCCAAAAAATGCCATTAATTGTGTAACTTGTGCTAATGCCATCGATGGGGACCGGTTGAAGCCTAAGATGGTAAGATTGTACGTATGAGGTCTTGGCTTTTCATGGTGTCAGTAGCATGTTTATTAAAAAAGGCTGTTGAAGGGGAAGCTTTGCTTGAAGTGATATTTATTTGCGTTTTTTCTTAATAAGCTTCAGCCAGTTAGGGTGGCCTCACTTTGGCCATGTAAAATAGTTATACATGAGAACTTCTATTTTTCAATTTATGGGGTTGGTTTTGTTACGGCATTAGCCTTTGTGACTTTTCTGACACTTAAAGAAAGCTAAAATATGCTAGATGTAACACATACTGCAATACTCAGAAGAGAATATAAGTATTTTTTTAATTAAATTATTTAATTTCATGCTGCTAATTTGATAGAGGTATTGATTTTAAGTGAGAATATGCAGGCTGTAATGTTATTATTTCTGAGTCTGGATCGCTTCAAGTAATTAATGATGGCGTTACAATTGCTCGATCCATAGAGCTTTCAGACGCAATTGAGAATGGAGGAGCAATGCTAATCCAAGAGGTCATTCATGGTTGCTAGATAATTCTCTCCCCTGTTGTTGTATTGATGTTTCTCAAGACAAAAGCAATCATAGATATGTAAATCTTCATATCCTGCTTGCAGGTTGCAACTAAAATGAACAATTTGGCTGGTGACGGTACAACTACTGCAACTGTTTTGGCTCGAGCAATGATCAAATCTGGGATGCTGGCAGTTGCTTTCGGGGGTAACCGGGTTTCTTTGATTAAAGGAATGGATAAGACTGAAAGAATTGGTCAAGGTCTTGAAGAAGAAAAGTGTGCCAGTAAAAGGAAGAGATGATATAAAAGGTATTTCTTTCCTTTGAATTTTGTTAATTAAAAGCAGAGTCAGAAATATTTAGAGCATGTCTTGTGAATTAGGTTTGTGCCCCTCTTTGCACTTTTTTTTTTAATTAAAAAAATATAATTACTTGTCAAAAACAAAATCTTGAAACTGTATTTTGCTGCATTGCAGCTGTGGCCACAATTTATTCTGGAAATGATGAATTTTTTGGGAACTTAATTGCTGAAGCTATAGAAAAGATTGGCCCCGATGAGTCATCTCTATTGAGTCATCTTCATCATTTGAGGCCTCTGTAATAATAGAAGAAGGAATGAAGGTAGGTAGGTCATTAAAGATGTTTTTTAATTGAAAAGATTCATGACCATCTCAAATAAAGGAAAACTTAATTAGAAAGGAAAAAAAATGGGCCAGAATGTAATTTGAATTGAACCATAATTTTAAAATGAAAATAAACTTTATAAACCAGCAATGAACTAATTACCCCACTGTTTGGTTTTCATAAAAATAAATGGACTAAAGAAAACCGGCATCAAGGTTATAGTATCAATCTATTGAAAGTTCATTCCTTAAGGCACAGATAGATAAAACTCATAATAGGTTGTACCCAGTTCAGAAAGCTCCCAATTCTATAAAGTCATGAAACAAATAGATGCAATTGAAAAATTGTTGTATTCATTCCTTAGCTGACAAGTAGATACTACTACTTTTAATCATGTTAATTAGTATTTATTTTCATTTCTACATTTTCTTAGCAACAGAATGTATCATAAACTGAACAAGGACTAGGTGCATATAACTGACACCACCCTTTGGCCACCATCAAAACCAAGGCCTAAACACAACCCCAAACTTCCACAACAAGCCCTAAATCACTACCTCTGGCTCAGATCTGACACCTACACCCTCGGATTTGCCACCTCCACAACCCCAAAACACCACCCTTTGGCCACCACTTTTTTTCTAATCCAAATCCCTCCTATTTTTTGTCAAATCTTTGCCCTTGTGTGCCAGTTTTGTAGTGGCAAATTGTGGTGGTTCTTGGCTGCTGGAGATGGTGGTGTGGTTGTGTGTTGGCAGGAGTGAGAGAGGAAGAAGCAGAAGAAGATAAGGTAGAAAAGAAAAGGAAAATAAATATCAAATAAAAAATAAAATGCTTTTTTTTTAATAGTAAATTTTACTTTAAGAAGAATAATGTGTGAAGCACTTGACAACATTTCCCTTCCATTGAGCCATCGAAAGAAAGACAGAAGGTACAATTTGGCAGTTTCCTAAACTTCTGCAGTTAAAACTTGATATTAGAACCTTAGAGGTCTATTTAATTTTGACCTAAGTTGGTGCGGTCTTTTTGCATTTTTTCCCTTTATCTTTGATTCCTAGTTTTTTTTCTTCTCTTCCCTTTCTTTTAATTTAGATATTTATGGACATATTGACAAGGGTTTCATGTCACCCCATTTCATTACAAACCATGAAAAATCTACAGTGGAGTTTGAAAATGACAAAGTTCAAGTAACTGATCAAAAGATTTCAATTGTCAAAGAAATTGTTCCTTTACTAGAAAAGACTACTCAACTGAGTGTCCCACTGCTAATCATTGCAGAGGATATCTCTAGGCAAGTACTAGAAACAATAGTGGTGAACAAAATGCAAGGTTTACTAAATGTTGCTGTTGTCAAATGTGCAGGATTTTCATAAGGAAAGAAAGCTCTTTTGCAAGATATTGCACTTAGGACAGGTCAAATTATGTACTGCTTGTCAAACTTTATTTGCTTAATTATTTAATTTTTCCATGACATATGTCAATAATAAGATAATGTTTATTCTGAATCAGTGGTTGTTTTGATGTTAAGAATCTATCATGACTATGACCTGCTTTTCATTCGCTAAATTTATTAATTTGTTACTTCGCAACACATTTCAACTCATTCCCACCTAGCATTATATTAATATCTTTACATCTCAAAATGATGAGATAGTTCGCTTTGCAGCCTGATGTTCACTCACATTTTTTATTTCCTAGTTTGCTGGCCCTCATAGTCGTGTAAAGAACCTCAGTGCGAGTTATGATAGTGGTTAATTCAAATTGAGCTCTCAAGTATCTAATAATTGATGTAGAAAATTAGTGAATTTTTGGAATTCATATAATAATAAAAAAATGTGAAGTGGGTACTATTGTGATGTTTCTTTTTTTCAGGATCTCAATGTAGGCCCCTTCTATGGATTTGCTTTTCCTGTTAAATACACAATTTGGTAAAACACAAGCTATTTTGTGGCCCTAAGTTGTGGGAACTTTTGTGCCAAAATGTTGTTCAAATGCATTTATTTAACCTATTCGTTATCAACTGTTAATCTCTGATGCTTGTTGGGAATGAGAGAATGGAGACAAAATCTTAGTACATTCAGATTTTCAAAACACTCTTCCCCTGTATTTTTTGGTAAAAAAGGGAATACAGAGATTTCAGAAAATGTGACTTTCTTTTCCAGCCCTGTTGGGTTCAATAACTTTTATAGGTTTGATCATTTGGTGCATCTTCTAAATAACATTCAAAAGGACAATACATCTGTACGTATTACATGTAAACACTACACATGCCCTCTCTGTCACTACATCTTTTTCTTTATGTGACTGTAAGCTGTGGATAGAAACATATCTCAAACGTCACGATCTGCATTTTTCTGATCTTTGGAAATATAAACATTGTAATCATTTATGTTTCCGGGGGCCATATTGCATTTTTCATATAATTGTATTTCTTTATGATGAGATTGCAATTTCAGCTTCAGTTTCTCATTGAGATAATTTTATTGTCATCAGGCGCTGATTTTCTCTCTGGAGATTTGGGTCTGATGCTTGAAACTGCAACTTCAGATCAGCTTGGCATTGAACGAAAAGTTACCATAACCAGCAATACAATGACCATTGTTGCTGACCCTACTACTAAAGCTGAAATACAGGCAAGAATTTTGCAAATCAAGAAGGATCTCTGAAAGAATTGCTAAACTCTCTGGCGGTGTGGCTGTGATTAAGGTCTGCAATTTAAAAAAGTCCCATTTCTTGATGATTGTTAATGAAATCTTGTATAACAGCTTTCTTCTTCCTGGATGCTGGCTTCAATCAATTTCTATCTTGTCAAAAGCAAACAAGGCTTTTCCAGCCAAAGAGAGAGAGAAGAAAAGAAAAGAAAAAGTGAACAAGGATTTATCTTTGTTTTTCATGTAAATTTTGAAACTAAAATTTTTTTGTTGATCATGTCTGATATTCAAAACCTTTGGTCATAATTGTTTTACCCTTCCTTTTATTTATCTTTCTATTATTTTAGGTAGGAGCACACACTGAGGTGGAGCTTGAAGATCGGAAACTCGGAATTGAAGATGCAAAATTGCCACATTTGCTGCCATGGATGAAGGAATAGTCCCTGGTGGTGGTGCTACATAGAATTCGATGGAAGATCTAGATGAGCAGAGTGGTGCAGATATTGTGGCAAAGGTGTGGTATCCTCCCTCCCCCTCTCTTTGTGTCTGATTTTTCCTTTGTTTATAGTCAGAGTGAGATCAGTGTTAATCAAATAATGAGGTGTACTTGAGTGCAAAGGCCTTTGAATAAATGTTTTGAATTCCGTTCCAGAGACTATTCTAGATTGACAATTGGAACAGAATATTCCAATACCGGTGTGTTTTGGTGCATTGTTTCATGATTACACACCGGATATATATACACACATATGTATATAATTTATATATTTAGAACTTCAAATTTCATTATATCTAATTAACCAAAACAAAATTTAAAATATGATATGGGAATAAAATAGGTCAAATGATGACTTTTGTGCTTCAAAGTTTTGAAAAAATCCAACACAATTTGGAATTGGCCAGAATTTAGAGACCGGAATAACTGGAATTTGCCCGGTACACTGGAATAGTCTAGAACAACCCGGAATTTACGTTGAAATGGAACAAGGGGTTATGTGCACTGGATTAAGGACTGGAACGGAATTTAAAACATTGATCCAAAACCTTATACCTTATAGAAGTAAAACGCATTCTGTAAAATTAATATTGTAAATTTTAAAAATAAAACAATATGACTATCAATTGATAAGATAATCATATAATTTTTTTTTATAAGGGCTAATCATATAAAAATTAAACCTAGCATTTTATACAATGCCCTATAAAATTCAAACAAAGCTGTAGAAGTTATCAGTTATCACTAAACAACTATTAAAAATACTATTTTTTCACAGCATCCAAGCCTCTTCAAACGAAACAAAATTTATCAAGGGTTGCCCAAAAATGCCTTTATAAAAAACAATTAGTTGCCCAGTCCACCAAAAAAAAAATGCTAATAACAATAATAATTAGTTAAAAACAGGGTGGAGTGGGTTTTGGGAGAGAGGATGTAGTCCATCCAAAAAAAAAAAGGGAGTGGGGATGGGATTCAAGAGAGATGAAGCCAACCCACACTAAAAAAAAAAAAAAAAAAAACTGATGCTGGGAGCACAACCAAATTACTATGGAATTTATTGGATTAATTTAGACTTTCCTTTATCTCATCTCTAGGCTCTAGCTTAGAGTTTTATGGGACATGATCTTTTATTCCTGAAGCTCTGTAAAAAGGCTACTGGTGATTTTTTTTAAGCTAATTACTTTTTAATAAAATTTTCTTCTTGAGAAATTTTCTCTATATTTTTTAATTACTATGGAATTTTTTTTATTTTTTATCCCTGCACTATTGTAATTGCATCAAATCATCAACAATAATATAAGAGATGCCTTAAGAATGCTAGGCTCATTGATTATTTAATTTAGATTCTAATCCAGTGAACCCTTAAATCTATGATGTATATACAATCAGATTTCCGTCATTTGTTATAACAGACAAGATCCCTTATCACCATACTGATATTTTGTTTTGTGAGGAGTAATCAATGAAAATGTTTTTAAAGATGGCTGGTGCCATGATACATAAATTGGACATGGCCCAGAACAGAGACTGCCTGATAAAATTGTCAGAACAAGTGTTTAATCCTAATGATTGGGTCTGCATGTGTCAACAACAAACTGGCAGTGGTTATACTACCGGCAATTGTAAGAAACAGTAAGCATATTTGCTATTGTGAATGACAGTGAGTGAAAGATCCTGTCCCTCATCTGAGGCCTCCCCTTTTCTTAAATTGTTTCTTAGTTCAGAATTCAGTCCAGTAATGTAAAATTTAGATTATTATGCTTTAAATTTGAAATTGTCAATTTTCATTTTTAATCTTTTGGTTTTTAAACATCTTTTAGGACCTTATTTGTGGACATGTACTGCTCTGATCATAAAAACTATTGCCAATGTTGAATTGCAGGCTCTCCTTGCACCTGCAGAATCAATTGCATCTAAGGCAGGTGTCGATGGAGAAATTGTTGTAGAGAAGACTAGAACAACCGGATACAATGCAATGACAATCAAATACAAAGGTCTTTTTAGTCTGGAGTTGCGGAACCTTGTTGGGTTTCAAGGTGTGCACTTCCAACTGCAGTGTCAATTGCTGATGTAGTTCTAAGTTCTAACCACTCAAGCTGTGTTGGTGGAAAAAATAAAGAAGCCTACGCTAGCTATCCCTCAAGTTCTAGGCATAGCTCCTTAAAGAAAAGATGAGAAGAGATTGGTTGGAAAGCCAGTTGAAAGCTGAGAAAGGCCTGTATGTGTCACATTGGTATGAAACAAACAATTTGAAGTTTCTTGGTTTAGACTTAAGATGATGATTAAAGAAGCTTCAGAAACTGTAGAGAGGCCGGACAAGTCAGTTTACAATCTGACTTTTGGATTGCGAGAGTATTAAAAGCCATACATAAAGAAAGGGATTTCATATCCAGTACAGTCAGCATATTAGTCTCTGTAATCTCATTCAACATGTAAGATTCCTTTTTCTTTTATAATTAGGTGACTTTTTTTTTTCTTTTTTCTTTTTTTTCAGTTTTGTTTTTAGGTACTCTGTTTTTGGACTTTGTATTATACTGCAATAATAATGATGAGGGTATCTTAAAGAAATTTCTTTATTCTTCTTTCTTGATCTTTTGTTCAGATATCTCCAAAACCTGTTTCTGATTCTGTCCATATGTATGTTCCAACTTTGCTGTAGAAGTTATCATAAGAACATTGCACAATTGGTCTACTAGGTATTGTTATAGATGTGGCAGTAAAATTATGGAATTAAAGCAATATACTTCCTCCTTGATAAACCCAATTTTCTGCCAATGTTGCAACATCATCCAGAATATTGCTTCTGTGTATACACAACATACAAGTGATTTTATGCCAAGTTTGTTGATTTGAGTGTTATTCCAGATCGGTAATTCTGTCAAAATGAAGTTTTAAGTGAATTCTAACACAATCTCACAACCAAGAGGCTGTAATCAATCACGCATTTTAATGCTTTGCTTGCATCTTCTTTCATTGTTCCAAATAAATAAGCTAAGTAAAGACTTGTCTTTCACAACATTATTTCATGAAGTACAACCTACCGCTAATAGTTGAGAATGCTCGAAAACTGACTTTCAACCTATACTATTAAAGGACTTTGACAAAGCCACATTTATGTGTATTTGTTTAACAGTCTCAATTATTTTTTTCGTAGAGTTTCCAGTTATATATGTTTAAATTGTATGTATATTTTGAAAAGAAAGAAGAAAAATATTCAACTTCCTATACAAATATCAAGCAAATATAGAATTTAAGGTAACTAAAAAAGGATGGATGCCCATTCCGCAAGTTCACATTGTATATGATCAAGATGTGAAAATTGAAAACTTATCTAGCAATGCCAATGATCTTGAACATAATAATCAAGTGATATAAGATAAGTTACACTACAGATGACATAAAAATGATAAATATATAATAAAAATAACAATAAATCAATCTAGAATGTGCTCAATCGATTACAAAAGCACAAAAAATACTTAACATATATCTAAAGTCATACGAAAATTGCTTAGTACTATTTTTTACTATGGAATTCTTTGTTCAAAGAAACATATTCTATTTGATATTTTTGACTAAGGTCTCCTCTTACCCTTAGTCCTTTCCCCCTTTCTTGGTTTCCTACTCCTTATCGTGCTGCAAGCCTCTTGAGAGCTAGTATCTTCTAGGCCATTCTCCAATGCCTTAACCAGATTCTCAAAGTAATTCCTTGTCACTGTGGTAAGCCCGGATAGCTTTGCTCTGAAATTGTTGAATTCTTTGTCTGAACACTTTTTGTTGAGGTAGTCATGCATATCCTTCTCTGTACAATGATGAAGCCTTTCCAAATTAGACTCTGCCTCACCTTGCAAGTACTCAAAGAACCCCCTTTTTGATTTTGCTTTCTTGTTTCTATCCTCAGGGAGGTAATACCCATATGCATATGTCCACTTAAGCACTCTCCTACAATCAATTATTTGCAACCAAGCCTCTGTAATGAACTTAAGCTCAGCCTCAGTTGCCCACTGTATGTCACTAAGTCTTCCCATGTAGTTCTTTTGCATTTGCTTTAAATCCTTAACAGCTTGTTGCCTTGATGATTCATTGCCTGCCCATCTCTCATAATAATGAGTATACTTTTCCAAATGCTTCTTAGCTCTTTTTCTGATATCTTCAGCCTCATTATACATTCCCTCTTCCTTATTCCTCTGGAATGTATTACAAGCATAATACCCACCTGATGTCTCACCATGCTCCTTCCATGGTCCAAGGCACAGCCAACAAAACTCATGTCTACAAGGTTTCATGCATGTCATGTGCATGCACCCTTGGTTCTTCTCAATGGGTTTTCCACACTTTGGACATGGTTTTGTATTGATTAGCATCCATGCTGTATTCTGAGCCTCAGAACTATTCTTCAATTGCCACTTAGCCACAGTCTCACAATCCACTGGCCTATGCGCTTCATCCATACAATTCCAACAAAACCCATTGTTACAATGGCAACAAACATCATAGCACTCATCATTACCTCCTTCACACAACTCTATCGCGTACTCACAATCTGCACCTGGACACCACTTATACTTCTTATTACTCTCAATATAAGACCTTATCAAATAATGTGAATACCTCTCCTTATCTTCCTTTTTAGCAAACAAATCAATTGAATCACAATCTACTACCGCGTTACAGCGCGGTTCGGGACATCTCAATGTCAAACATCCAACCCCATCCTCAATTGCCACACTCACATACTTCTCCCAACAATCCCTACAAAAGGGATGACCGCAACTAACCCAAACCATCATAGAGACACGGAAATTCTCATAACAT
Source organism: Quercus aquifolioides (assembly GCA_019022515.1). NCBI lineage: Eukaryota > Viridiplantae > Streptophyta > Magnoliopsida > Fagales > Fagaceae > Quercus > Quercus aquifolioides. The sequence goes on from JAFHAW010000279.1 coordinate 87,662, forward strand.
ATAGAACAAGTTAGTTCAACTTTTCTAAGTTTCTTGGGCAGCAAGAAAACCGGTTTTTCAAACAAGCCTACTTTTTTCCTAATTCTCTCTTCATCAGCAAACCACTCATCCTGAACGTCACACACTCTCCAGTTGTAATTTAGGAGAAGCACCGTCGCGGCAGCTTTTGATATGGAAAGAACATTGGATACCTCGGTGATATCATTCTCTTGACGTTGTTGGATATCTGATTGTTTCAATAAAACGTAACTTTGCTTTGCCTTCTTGTTACTTCTTGACACATCGTCATCGTCACCAACAACTATGTTCTCCTCTTCTTTGTCGCTGTAATAGTAGGGGTCGTCATCGTCGTAGGTTGTATCCTCGGCGTCACTGTCGTGCATGTAATCCTCGGAGTCCATGGCAGCTGCAGCGACAAAAACTAGAAGGGAATTAATACATAATATTAGGCTTTGTTTTTCACAACTCGATTATTGTTGTGTGTGTGTGTGTCTGAGTAGGTTATTGGGGTTATATGTTACATATGAGACAAAGGTCGGTTAGAACTGATTTCCTAATCCTAAACAAAAACAAACTTCGACTCCTACTACTACTAGGAGTCCGTTTGGACAAAAGCTTTTGCACCAATATTATTAATTTCGGGGTGTTCCGACCAATTTCGGCCGGTACCATATTTTGGGTTTTGGCTCTTGAAAAAAAAAAAAAAAAAAACATGGGTTTTGTACCTCGTCGCTCACGATGTTGCCGGTCACTGGTCACGTGAAGAAAGCTACCCAGTCGCCCCTTCTTCTGCTATTTTCTTCTTCTTCTGGGTTTCGCACTTTCGCGTCCTCTGTTTCCGCCACTGCCAGAGTCTTTTATTTTTGTGTGTCGTGTTGTCCTTCCTTCTATGCTCTCTTCTCCTGTCGTCCACTTCTCTCTTTCGTGTTTTAAATTTTTTTTATATTCTTTGTTTTGTTGTTGTGAGCCCCACGTTACTAACAAATATAACAATATTAAAAAGGAAAGCTGATTCAAGTTTGTCTTGTCAATTCCTATTAACTTCTTCCATTCCACTGTTTTCTATGGTTTGTAATCTTTTTCCTTTGCCTCTTTTTTTTATTAATTTTAAAAACTTTTTTCTTCATATTATTACTCTTATTATATTCTATAAATGATTGAATAGATACCTGTTACTATTATTACTATTATTAAACTGATATTTGGCCTTAAAAATTACATATTTCAACAATATGTATTTATAACTTTAAAACCCTTAATATTTATGAGTTTTTTTTTTTTTTATAAAAAAAAAAATATAGGTAATTTCATGGTATTTTTATTCATGTTTTCAAGTAGGAGGGATGATAAATTTATAGAATGAGAATAAAAAATTTTCTCATACATGTTAAGGGTGTTGTTAACTGGTGTTGTATAGCACCCGTTAATATAATAAAAATTAGAATAAATTATTCATATTTTTTTAGGGAGTTGGAAAAAGCTGTATATGTATTAAGCGCGTGTCAGTTTAGATGAAGACAGTCAAATCATTTTATAATTGGACCAAAATGCCCTTTAATTTTGACCAATACTTAAGCCTCACCTAAAACAACTTTATCTTGAGTCTTGAGAGTTGAGTCTTCTGACTTATAGTTTTTTGGTTTTAACATCTTTTCCTTCATTTACAGTGATGCTAGGTTCCGTTTCTTTTTTAAAGTAATGCAAATATTTTTTTAAAAAAATATATTATAAAAAAATATTTTCACAACAAATTTTATAATATTTAAAGTAGTTGTTAGATGTTCTAAATTCAATTAGGCAAAGTGTAGGGGGTGGATTCGAGCGCTCTCTAAGGATTGAGAGAGTGGGCCCAAGCCCAACTAACCCTTCAATAAATTTGTAGAGTATGGGCTCAAGAGCTAGGCCTCAGTAAGGAAGGCAACGGCCATGCATGGTTGTACGTGGTTGCTAATAACTAGAACATGGGTTTAGACACACAATGTAGCTCCTCGGACGTGCCTTATGGGGCTGGAAACTCTTATTATCTCTTTTCAGTAGGGTTACAAGAGTTGAGAGAGAAACACTTTGCTACAGTATTCCTTTTTCTCTGGTTTTTCATCCGTCCCCTTCGCAAGAGGGATTTTTACATTATATACTCCTCACTCAGTTGATCCTAGCCCTACATTTGTTGCTCAATCCGGTTTCCACTCGAGTGCCTGTCCCATCAGCCGCATTCCCATACCTCCAGTGGGTTGCAGCGCTCAAGACGGCACTGTTCAGAGGTCCTATCCTCATTAATGCGGCCAGAGCGTTAGTTGAGGGCATTTAATGTGGAGGTGACAGTTCGCCTGGGACTTGCTCCTCCGCCATGCTTCAATGTCCGGTGATTGGTTCTCGCTATTTACTCCTTGGATGCTTGGGGAGACTCCCCTTAAAGGTGTGCCGCATGCCCACTTTCTGTCCTCGGAATACCGAGGATGTAACCATCCTCGGCAATGCTCCTTGGGTCCTGGGCTCTGAACTTTGGTCCTCGGACCTCGGATCGTGGAGGCGTCCTCGGCATGGGCCTCTAGGCTGGGCCCGGAGTGGGCCGGGGCTGCTGACTTATTCTGGCCCCACACAAAGAAAATATTAAATTAATGAATTATATATATGAAGAAAAATTAAATATTAAAAAAAAAAAAAAGACATTAATGCTTGAATGGGTGTTTATTTAATTTTTCTTCCTAATAAGAAGAGAGGCGATTCTATAAAATTAATAGAAATAGACGATGGACCATGGATGATGTTAGGGTTTAAGGGGGAGAAATTTCTAATTCCACCGGCTTAAAAAATAAGATTATCTTTTATAGTAGTAATCTAAGGTCCAAATTTCTTTGTTGGAAAATTAATCTTTAAACTTCATCTATTAATGATAAATAGATTTAGGGATCAATTCTTGTCTACTCAAAAAATTGATCAATGTCTTAGCCTAAATATAAAGAGCAATCATCAGGAGCAAACTCGTACTTATTCAATGTAATTTAAATTTTGTAAAATGTGGTAGGAATCAAATCTTAAAAAGTAATTTTACATTTCACATAATGAATGGCCTTTGTTATCTAAAACCAAATACAAGCCACGAACACTAAGAGCTAGAAAATTTCATTCTATCCTTGACAATTTTGTGCAAGGGCAAATATTCCTTGAAGATAGTGACTTTATCATACATTCTTTCTTATTTATTAAAATTCCCTTGTTTCTTTCATTGTTGTTGATTTGATATAAAATTTAAGGGTTAATTTGCAATTGTAGTCTTACAATTTTTTTGAAAAAATTTGCTGCTCATTTTTCAAGAATATTTAATCATAATTAGTACAATTTAAAATATCATGATCACAACTGGTCAAAATTAATAAGAGTACTTAGCTAACCAAAACATTTAAGTACAATGACATAATATTGTCAAAATGAAAATATAACACCCAAAAAAAAAAAAAAAGACAAGACAAGCATCAATTAACAATGGCATAATATTGTCATAGTGAGGGAAGAAGCAGTGTTATAAGATTGTCAAAAATAATATTGTCATAATTTTTGTTATACAATTTCAAGAGCTTCTACCTAACATTTCAAACAAAATATTGGATTCAATCCCATTTCACTTGAAGTACATGTTTTCCTTTTTTTTTTTTTTTTGCACCATTTGAGGAGTACAAGTCTCTTTCTCCAAACATGTAGAAATGTTATGACCAATATTCTTGCAAAGCCCACGAGTCTTCTTTTGCTTTCCTAATTCTCTTCCGCCTTTCATTCATTTTTGCTTTGGACGACCTTTTGTGTTTGATAGCAGAGGAAAATTAATGAAACAATCTTCATCAATCACACCATTAACATTGGCATTAACCACATTTTCCTTGCCTACTAAATTTTCATCATCTAACACTAGCAATTCTTTTTCACTTAATGAGGTTTCACAACACCAACGTGATGGTAAATACAATGGTGAAATATGGTAACAATCTTTGTGAAGGAATACACTAAGAATGTGACGACAAAGTATAGCCCAAAATTCAAAATGCTTGCAACTACAATTAGTCATCTCACCATCCCATAAGACCTTGTGTTTTTGACTATTTTCATCTTTATAATACTGTAGCACAAATTCAATACGGTTTCCTAGATGAACTGAATATTGTGTTGCTCTTTCAAACTCCTTTTGAAATTTTTTGAAAGTATAAGGTGTCAAAACATTGTGTGCTTGGTCTTTTAACGGTGATAATGTTCTCAAACTCCTCTAAATGTCTCTAACATTATATCATGTGATTGTGTTTGCTCAATATCTTCAATGGCAAGATCAACCTAAGATTATAAATAATAAAATAAATTAAAAACTTTTATATGACACATAAAGACTACAAATATTAACAATATATATATATATATAGAAAAATTATACAACAAAAGAAATCAATGGTAAGTATGGACTTACTTGTTTAATAAGTTGGATCAAGTTTATGTGAGAACTAACAAGCCGTTTAATAGAGGCATTTATACTTTCCGATCTTCCAATTGTTGTCATTCCACCAAAAAAATGTCCACAAAGGTAACACGGTACCCAAGAGTGCTTGATTTGATATAAACCAATTACATGCTTACTAGTAAGCATGTCAAACTTTTCCATAACTTGAGTTCATTGACCCTCAAATTCTCATGAGTTGAACTTGTAGAACTCTATGCACCAATTTAAATATTGATTACAAAGAATGGATGTAAACCAACCACTAAATTTAGCGGTAATATGCCATATACAAAAGACATGTTTCGTGAGTAGCAATTCTTTTGATATTACCTTCGTAATCCATAGATCTTGATCTGTCAAAATTGCCTTGGGTTGTTTCTTTATTAAACATGCAAAATTTTGCTAATTAAACAAAAAATTATTAGAATATGTAAACATTTCGAATGATATGTACTAATATTATAACACTAATTAATTAAATAAAATGGAAAAATAGTTGTACAAATTTATAAGATAAACCTTCATTAATCATCGAAAAGCACTAGTTGTTTCATTTCGAAGAAGTGCACAACCAATGAGAATCGTCTTTCCATGATTATTGACACCAAAAAAAAAATACCAAAAGGCATATTATAAGCATTTGCCTTGTAAGTAGTATAAAAAACAACCACATTGTCATATTTTTTGTATCAACCAAAACTATGAGGGTAAGACCAAAAAATATGCTCTAACCTTTTCTCTTCATTGGTTGTGAATGCATATTGAAACTTAGAATTCTTTTCTTTAGCAATTTTACAAAATTGTAAGAGATCCATGGCATCATTCACAACACGCATCTTTCTCATTTTCACATAAAAATTACGGATATCCTATTGAAAAAATGGAAGATGTCCATATTTCACATTTTTCTTAAGTTCTATAATTACACGTATTATTTCTCTAACTGAAAGTCCAACTTCTTTGTATAAGAGAATGCAATTTTTATCATCTTCGGTGATAACTCGATTGGCTGAAAGAAATTGTACTCTCGAAGGGGACAACAATTCATGATTGTGATCTACAACAAAAATAGTGACATGCCATTCTTTTGGAAAAACGTCTATTGATTTTTGCAATACAATAGTTAGATGAGCTTTGCATTCACATTTAAAGACTTCCTATTTCATTGCTCCTTAGATGGATCCACCATTTTTAGTGGTTGTCTACCTTCACAATGACAAAAGAAACTACATCTTCCTATTTCTCCATTTTTTTTTTCTCTGAACGGCCTTTTCAAAGTGTAAAACCATTTTGATTTGCATAATTTTTATAGAAAATGAAAACTTCTTCTTCACTAAGAAAACATTGGCCAACAAAAGGCTCAAATTCATTTTCTATTAAATTTATATCCTCATATTCTTCAATAGCCCCTGTTTCATCTATTGGACATTCATTCCAATCAATTATTTTCCCTTCACATGTGTTATCATTTTTTCCATCATTCGGAATCTCATTTAACCCAACACAATTCCTTGAAACACTTTCATGAATCTCACTTGCAATTAAATTATCATCAATTTGTGCTATATTAAAACAAGAATAAAAAAAATCAATATCATATTATACATTAAATGAAATATGGATTACAAATAAAATAAAAATAATAGTAACTTCTTGAGGTAGTTCATATAAGTCAAAGTAATTCATTGGAATCATTCTTGAAGTAATTCATTTAAGTTAAAACAATTCATTTTACCATCTTGATGAGTCTCATTTATAACTAAATTCTCATCCATTATTGGTGCTATATTAAAACAAGATTTAAACAATCCACATCATATTTTAGGATAAATGAAAAAAACATGATACAAATAAATGAGACTCATCAACATCTAAATCACCAACATCTTACACACATCTTACACACATGGTCTCACAATTTGCATAAGTACATTCTCAGATTCACAGCAGTGCACACCCGCACATTGATACAATACATATTATTTCACAAAGAGAACAAAAACTCAGAAATGAGGAGAGGAACAAATAAGGATCACCACCAGCAGGGAGTCTCTCATGGTCACCCAGATGAAAAGCTTAAATGCGATTTGACAAGTTCTAGAATGGCTTGGGAACATTACTAATTCCTTGAGAACACGAACCATCTCTTTTGAAATTACCTAAGTTGTGAATAGTCAAAATATTTTCGCTTTAAAAGTTTGACAAGTCCTTCATCAACATCAACATCAATATCATCACAGAAAAGTTGCCATGCCTCTGCAGCCTTTGCATTCTCAAGTTTTTTCTGCTTGAGAAATTTCACAAATCCTTTAACATCAAAATCTGTATCACCACTCTTCAAAAGTTCCTTTACCTTTGCAACTTTTGCTTGAAAATTTTGACAATTCCTGCGAGAACAACATCATCACTATTACCACTACTCTTCAAAAGTTCCTCTGCAATTTCAGCTGGGGTAACCTCTACATTCTCCAACAATCCTTCAATCTCTCTATAGAGTTGGTGGTCACCATTGATATCCAGATAATTAGAAGTCAACAGCTTGAACCCATCCATGGTGCAGTATGACATGTGCACGTGCAAGTCCATGCGCCCTGGGCGCAACAAAGCAGGATCAAGCCGATCCTTATGATTGGTGCTGAACACAATAATTCGCTCATCTCCACAGCTCGACCATAATCCATCTATGATGTTCAATAAACCCGATAGTGTGAACTGAAAAAATAACATGAACGTAAATATTGGTAGATGAAATCATAAGATAATATGTCATTGCATCGGTAGTGTCATAGTGGTCATGGTTGTTGACATAGTCAATACACTAACTCTAATTTCCATGAGATTTAAGAGAGATAATTAGAAGGCAATCATTTTTTTTTTTTTTGGTGTGGAAACATACTAATTCTCAAACTCAAACTGGATGGTACATGTATCTAATGGTAGGAAAATTTTTCTTCCAGGGCAGAAACTAACTAGACTCATTGAACTAAATATCTCATAAAAATTATAGTCAAATCTAACAAAAACAAAGTCGCATACTTATTTTGTCATTGAAAAATGAATAATAGGTCCTAAAACTGATACCTAAATCAACAAAGTAAAATGAGTGGCAATCAATTATATAGCTGGATAGAGATATTGTCAAAAGTAAAGTGCTACTTATATTTGCATTATACTCCAAAAAAATCTATTCAATTGATCAAGAGAAATTTCAATTATAACACTTTTTCCTATTAAAAAAAAGGTTATAATTGAAACTCAGTGAAATCATTTATAGTCCATTTCGATCTAATAAACATTCAATGTAAGAACTCTTTTTATTTTTATTTTTTTAAAATTTTATATATCATTCAATTAAATCCATGTAAGAATTACACAAAAACTGACCAAAGTGTATAATTATTAGACAATGTGATTCTTACATGAATTTAATTGAATAAGTGTGTATTGTTGGGATATGTATGGAGCCAATAAATATATTGGAGTAATTGTAAACTAGTTTTTATAAGAATAAAAAATGCTAACGAACTCATCACGTCGCTCTCGATCATTCAACTCTGCAGCAGCGCGATCTATATCCTCAATTACCAGTATTGAACGATTAGATGTAGAAAGCAAAATTTTTCTCAACTGCAAATTAGACAACCTACCGGAAAGGTTCAAATCATAGATATTATACTTGAGATAATTAGCCATGGCAGCAATCAAGCTTGATTTACCGGTACCCGGAGGGCCATAAATAAAATACCCTCGCTTCCATGCCTTTGCCAACTTTCTTATACAGCTCCTTCCTTGTAACAAACCTGTCCAAATCATCCTTGACCATCTTCTTCAGCTCTGGTTCCACTGCCAGCTTCTCAAATGTAGCTGGATGTTCAAGATTAACAGACCTCCATGCACAACCATCAAGACAGCCAGATTCACGGCTATAAAGCTTTACCATCTCTTCTTCTTTTTTTATAGTCTCAGAACGTCTTATTATTTCAGGAAAATAAGACTCTCGCACAATCTCTTCGAATTTTTTCTCAAAGGAAAGCTCAAAAAATACCTGACGATTTTGCTTAGTGAGATCTCCTTTCTCCATCAGCTTCCATTTGAGCTCAATGTTTCCAAAGCGATCAAGAACCTCTTGACCCATTGCAATATCAAAGGTTGGTTTCTTTTGCCTAATGGTTTTGCTTGCTTCGAGACATTTTGTTGAATCACTAGTAACCTTGGAACGTAGGTAGGTTGTGGCAGCTTCAAAGATTTCATTTCTATCAAGATCGCATTTCTCTTTAATAATGAAAGTGAATCGACGCCTAAAGATAGCGAAGAGATAATCGCGGATTACAGGAGGTATGAGTTCTTTTACTACGGAACTTACTAGCATCACAAAAGCAGCTGAGAGCAATGATGGAAGCAACTCTTTGAGAGAAAACATGGTTTGAAAGTACAGGTATATACCAATCACCTCTTCCAAATCCTGTAAAAATGAGAACAATGTGGTCAATGAATATGACAATTTTTTTTATGGCTTGAGAGCTGCAATGTAGGAGTTCGGACACCAAGTATTTCTTGGTTTTGTTAATTTGTTTATGCAATATGGTTAATTATGATAATTTTTAGCCACTTCACAAAGAGGATATCTGTCATAAATTTGATAGGATAAATCTCCATCTATGTGTGAATAAAATTTAAACATAACCCGAAGCCAAAAAAAAAAAAATCACGCAAGCACCAATTAAGTTAATCACACAAGAACACATTATGTGGAAAACCTTATAACATAGAGGAACCAATCTACTATAATAAAATAGAGAATGTAATGCCCTAAGTTTATGTTCAAAAAAGTTCACAATAAATATGAAAAATATAATTATACCTCTAATCTAGAAAACCCAGTGAAACCAAAATCCCAACGAGATCTCCGCTCGGAACAAGTCACTGTTTTTTTTTTTTTTTTTTCACACAGCTTAATTTCACTCTCTGCATGTTTCGCTCTATTGCATTTACATCCCTTTTTATAGACCAGCTGCATGCGTCACTACTAGTCCTGAGCTTGTCTCGCAAGGCTAAGGCAATTGATAAGAAACTTTTAACATGAATGACGCGGTTTCGTAACTCATTCTATTTAGTTTTACATAGTTAAGGAAATAAGACATAACTCTTGTTTATAATTAGATTTTAGTCCAAACTTTCATCCATTGTTGTTGATTACTCCACCTCCTGTGTTGTTAAATGGTTCTTGAGCAACTATATAGTAAATTAGTAATATATAGAGTGACTTCGTTAACAATTTTCATGTTTTATTGGTTCCTATAGCCCGTGCATGCATGAAAATAACTGAATTTAAAGAAAATATCATTATATTTGATCTGGATAGTAAATTCATAAAATAGATTTCTATCTAATTAATTAACATGGAAATCGTTAAAAGAAAAATTATAATCACAATAGTAGTAACACTTTATAACTAAAAGATGCACAAAAAGGAATGGAACAATATGGCGTTGGCCAATATTAGACCTCGTTTGGTGATTGTTTAAATACTATTGTACATATTTTTATACACTTTTTTACTTATATTTATTTTTACAAAATTTAAACAATGTTATTAGAAATTTCTTACCCAATGACACTTCGGCCCGTTTGATAAAAGAGTTTGAGTAATATTATTTGTAATTTTTTAAAATACATATGAGTGAAAAGTTGTGTAAAAATATATGTAAGGTTGTGTAATAAATTGTTTAACAACTCCACCAAACTCTCCGACATGCTTAAAAACCATTACGGATTGAGATCCCGTGCAATACCTAGGGTATTGCACGGTGTGCAATTACTTTAATCCTAGCCATTCAGTTGATCTAATGCTCAAAAGTTGGACAGCTCATTCGGACACGTCAGTGATCCGTGTGACCCTCATTTCTCTTTGCTCTTTCAGTTTCTCCTCTCTCTTCTTCAAGCTTACCCCTATTCAAAAATTTCAGAAACTCTCTCTTCCAGCCGAACATGCCTCTCTCTCTCTCTCTCTCTCATGCCTCAAAATAAGCCACCAGTGATGCTCCGGTTACTTCTCCAATCTCCACCGAAGTGCACCAATAATATTTCATCTACCCACCCAAAAATAAATGTAGTTAGATCTGGTAATGAAATTTACATATCAAATTTATGATTTTTTTATTCACATATCAAATTATGAAATTTTTTTTCTTTGTCAAAGATTATCCCTTTGTTTCATTTATAGCACTAGAGATTATCTATTTCTTTAATTGAATTTTTTTTTGTATAAATCTGATTAATTTATTGTTGAATGTTTTTGAGATTTTTATAATGGGTATGGAGCCCAGTTGAGTGTGTGTGTGTGTTTGGCAGCGTTTCTTGCTTCTTCTTTGCACTGAGATTTTGTGAGGTTGCGTCCTCTGATGCTGATGTTTGGTTGCTGGCTCTATCGGGCTTGAGTTATGTTTTTGTTTTCATTTCATGAGTTTTAAGGGAAAAATAAGTATCTTGTTTCTTGGGATTGTCTTTCTAGTGTATAAATTCATCTAGATTTCAGCTACTCACCGAACAAAAAAATGTGATTATAGATCTGGTATTATGATCTTTTCTCCCTATCCTTGATTTCTTTGCCAAAGGTCATCCCTTTCAATGAAGCTTCATTGGAATTTTTTTGCTTGATTTCTTTACAAAAAATCAACTTCATTGAAAATAAAAAAAAAATCAACTTCATTGGAATTTAACAATTTGGTTTGTGTTTAAGATTATAGATAACAACGTAGGGAAGCTTAGAAACGCATGAATCTAACAATTTTGTTTGGTTTTCTAAATTTCACCCAGTATCCATTCCTATCGTGGTTTGGGTTTAATATAACCCCTTTGTATTGTGGTTTGGGATTGGCAGTAGTTCTTTATTTTGTTTAATTTTATTTTTGTTTTGGAAATGCACAGAAAAATTGTTTGTGAAAATAAGTAAATGACTGTTAGAAACTTTAAGCTTAATGCTAGGCTATTTTATTTGCAAGATGTGTAGTCTTCAGGGAGATTCATCAAGTTGATAAATGTTCTAGGCTGCTCTTCAAATGGGTTGATTCCATCAACTTTCCGCTCGCAGAAGAGATGGGAATCGATGCGAGGAACAAAGCACAAGAGATCTCACAAGTTTACCACGCCATCAAGGAGGGATTAGATTTTTGACCCCTTGGAATGACGGAGGTTTTTGCGCAGTTTAACCCAAACCATCAGAATGGACTACCACTGTATTTAGTCAACAACTTTTTTTCAATTTCAAAATTTTAATTGACCAATTCCAATTGCAATTTTGGTTTTGAGGAATGCAAGAATCAGTTGATGGCTTTATTTTGTTGAATAGATGTGATGTATACAACTCTGTTTTGCGAATAGCATGTAGTGAAGGAGTTCTGTTATTAGCTTTTAACGTCTTAGATGTATTTCAAAATTTTTATTTGTCTAAACAGAGTTGTTCTTTGGGTATGAATTTGCTTGTAGCAATTGCTAAATTGAGAATGACATAAAAACACAAATTATATTAATTTCCACATGATCTTAATTTTACTCTTCACTAGAAAGCTATTGTACATTGTTAGTGGCATCTCTAATTATTAAGCACTGTATCTTCTATGGTATCTCTTGCCAGGTTGCACCCACATATATCAAAGAGATCTACAAAGCAAATTCTCACCCAATACAAAAGCTACAGCACGACCAAAGAGATCTCACAAATAATGCAGCAACTCACAAATATCAAAGAATCAAACCGCAACCTCTCTAATTTTATCAACTGCAGCCCTAAGAGAGAGAGAGAGAGAGCCTCTTTTACAAATTAAATTTGCGGACACTGCTTATTAATTGTAAAAACTCAAAGCTTTGAAGAAGAAGAAAACTAAATAGAACTCAACTTTCTTATTGATGAGTAAAGGTGATTACAAGCAACTGAGAATAGGTGGAAAATATCTAATCCCTTATATACAAAATCTGGAAAATAATGAAGCAAAACTAACTTCCCTAATTAAGCAGGAGAACCGTTTTAATCTAACCACTAATTAAAAGCTAATTAACTAACACATGGGACTTAATCCATAATAGAAATTGGAACTAATCTGTCTAAGTGATTCAGCGGCATTTTACTAAAACAACTACAAAAGAGATTGCAAAACGGCATTTTACTAACTGCCCTCCCATTTTGTTGTGTGATATATCTAATTTGTGCCTCAAATCAAAATGCAATAAAAAGAAGAGAGGAGAAGTTTAATATAGATTTGGCGGCCAAAGCATGATACTATAAGTCTATAATTGAAATATCAGCTACTCCATAAGAGTGTGAATCGAAGATATAAATGAGACCGCAATTAATTTCCCTAATAATAGCAAATGAAATTACATTCTGCAATAATGTTACCTAAATCACCGGCGTGATTCAATTTATCAATAGAGCTCCATGAAACCCTACTTACAACCCAACTACATCAATGGCCAATATAAGCAGTGGAAAGAGAAACCACCGCAATCTAAAATAAAAGGAATGATTATAAGAAAGGAATAAAATTGCACACCTTAATTAGAATGGCATCAACAAAAGGGATAGACACAAGCATATCACCTACAATGTAGTTCATTCTCTTACTCTCGGGCAGGCTAGCAACAATATCAATATGTGGGAGGTCAAACACCATTAGCTGCACAAGAGAGAATGCCTTGGAAATATTCGCTGCCACTGTTCCAGTACCACACCTATGTCAAAACTCAACAGTTGAACCCCAATCCTTAAGAATTGGCACAAATGCCCCTAAGAGCCAGGCTCATGTTCAAAAATTTCTAGCCATCACTTCATTTAAAACATTGTTATATTCAGGTTTTGATTATAATAGTCACATAAGCGGCCCATCCCATGCTCTTTTGTAAATCTAGGCCAGAAGAGTAACTGGATATCCATAATTGTGGGATTAAGTTTGGCATGCTAATCTGTACTGCACGTTTAAGTGACAAAAGATTTATGCAGTTCAATTGATGTTTGAGAATTAATTTGTAACAACTAAATCCCTAGCTATGAACAAGATTGCATAGTAAACTTTTTTTTCCCTTAAAACTCATGAAATGAAAACAATAACATAACGCAGGGACCCCGATAGATCCAACACCCAAACATCAGCATCAGAGGACACAACATCACAAAATCTCAGTGGAAAAAAGAAGCAAGAAACTCTGCCAGACACACACACACACACTCAACTGGGCTTCATACCCATTATAAAAATCTCAAAAAACATTCAACAATAAATTAATCAGATTTATATAATAAAAAAAATGAAATGAAAGAAATAGACAATTTTTAGTGCTATAAATGAAACAAAGGGATGATCTTTGACAAAGAAAAAAAAAATCATAAATTTGATATGTGAAAAAAAATCATAAATTTGATATGTAAATTTCATTACCAGATCTAAGCACATTTATTTTTGGGTGGGTAGATGAAATACTGTTGGTGCACTTCGGTGGAGAAGTAACCGGAGCATCACTGGTGGCTTTTTTTGAGGCATGAGAGAGAGAGGCATGTTCGGCTGGAAGAGAGTTTTTCTGAAATTTTTGAATAGGGTAAGCGTGAAGAAGAGAGAGGTGAAACTGAAAGAGCAAAGAGAAATGAGAGTCACACGACCCAATGGGGTTGGCCAAGTGGTTGGGCACTTGGCCTCACTAACTATCTTGGGTTTGACTAGGAGCTCCCTAGTTCAAGTCCGAGCAACAGCACCTTGAAAAAACTCTTTGGGTCAGCGATTTACCCCGCTATGGGTCCACCCATCGTGAACAGTGATTAGTCTCTGGTAGAAGTTTTGAAGAAACACTGTAGGAAACCAAAAAAAAAAAAATGAGAGTCACACGGATTGCTGACGTGTCTGAATGAGCTGTCCAACTTTTGAGCATTAGATCAACTGAATGGCTAGGATTAAAGTAATTGCACACCGTGCAATACCCTAGGTATTGCACGGGATCTCAATCCAACCATTACCAGTCTTCGTCTCTCCCGCTCAGTCTCTCACTCAGAAAAGAATAATTTCCTCTCTCAGCCAGTCAAAAACGGACACGCTTAGCACCAATTTTCAAAAGCAAAAGACTGTTCTAGTAGGCAGCAACTGAGCAAGGCAAAAGCTCAATTTTTGAGCTTCAAACAAAACTGGGTGCTCTGGATTACATAAGTTTTTCAATTTTTTTCTCTCAGTTTTGCCAAATGTTCAATTATGAGCTAGTCATTTCCACCGACAAAAGTCTTTTGCTTTTGGAAAATTGTTGTACTACAATCGCGCTGAAGGTAAAAAGGAGAAAAGACTGAAAAGTATAAAGAGAGTTAAACAGAGTTTTTTGACGTTTCGGAACAGCCTTCGAGGCGCCATCGAATTAGAATTGGTATTGGGTGCCCACAATGTTCTTTTTGAGTAAGAGCACTACAAGAGAGTTAAAAATTATAATTTTTAGTAATTTAAAAAATAACTCAATTCATTTTAACAATTTATTTTATAAAACACCTACCATAAAAGCATCTTTATTGTTAGGGACATATGGAATGTAGTTGGCTAATCTTTTGACAAAATACATTTTACTTGTATTTGAGTAGATCTAAGATGAGTTTAGTACTTCAAGAAATAAGTGTTCAAGTTAAGTATTGAACCCATGCAAGCATGACCAATAAACAAGTGAAAAAGTGTTGTTCATTAAAACTTGACAGAAGCCTCGACAAAATCATTTCTATTGAGAATTACTGTTGAAACTCGACAGAAGCTCGACAGAAGTTATATCTGTCGAGAATTACGAAATCAAACTTTCAGATCTGATTACACGCATAATATTAAGTAATTGTGTAGGGCTTCTTTTCTCACAACTCTAGACATATATAACGATTATTTTAAGAGCTGTCATACAAGATGCAAGGTGATGCAAAAGAATAATTTATGCGTTGTGTGACTCGAGACAGAAATTGCTCTAGTTCATCATATTCTTTGTAGAAGCTACTGCGTCTTAACACCTAGGGTTTTGTGACCAAGGAGCTTCCTGATCTTCATTGTTGATGAACTGAATAACTTTGCAGCCAACAATCTTCCTCAAGTTGGTGTGTTAGTCACGAACTGAGATCCGTGCATCATTAGTTAGTCATGTATTAGGATTCGTGCATTGAACAGAGAGATTACCGCTACAATACAAGTTCAATTGGGTATTGGGGTAAGGGTTCAACTGTAGGTTGGTATTTCGGGATAGGCCCAAGGGTTTGGTAAGATTCCTTATACTTGTAACCGCTTGTGATTGATAATAGTAGATTCTTGGGAGTGGTGACCTTAAATTTACCCCGTAAGATTTTGCCTCGGTGGTTTTTTCCATTTGTAAACAAATCACCTGTGTCAAATTTATTTTCTACTGCATTTAGTTATTTGGTGATTTGTTTGTGCTACCACGCTATTGCATGTAATTTGACTAATGAATTAACTTGGGTAATTAATTAATTTGCAAAGGGGTCAATTCATTTTAACCCAATAAGTGGTATCAGAGCAGACACACTCTAATTAGATTTAATCTTTGCTGTGTGATCCATTGACCTCTGTTTGTCATGGATAGAGGACAGTCTCTTATTATACCTCTTTTATTTGATAGAACTAACTATGTATACTGGAAAGTACGCATGAGAGTTTTCTTGCAGTCTTTAGATGAGAAGGTCTGGCAAGTTGTGGAAATCGACTGGGTGAAGCCAAAGGAAGCGCCGGCTGATTGGGATGAGGCCAAGATCAAAGCGGTAAACTTCAACAGCAGAGCATTGAATGCCCTATTCAGTGTGGTGACTAATGAGGAGTTCAAGAAGATATCCTCAATTAAAATTGCTAAGGAAGTGTGGACTATTCTCCAGACAACCTATGAAGGGACTAAGGCTGTCAAGGATTCAAAACTTCAAAGGCTCACTACTAGTTTTGAGGAGATAAAGATGGAGGAGGATGAGACATTTGATGAGTTCTATGCTAAGCTGAAGGACATAGTAAACTTAGCCTTCAATCTTGAAGAACAGATTCCCAAACCCAAGATTGTGAGAAAGGTGCTCAGATCCCTACTTGAGAGATTCCATGCCAAGATCATTTTCATTGAAGAATCAAAGGACATTGACAAAATTCCCTTGACGAAGCTAATTGGCAACTTGCAAACCTATGAATTGGGTTTCACTAGAGTTGGGAAAGGAAGCAAAAGTAAGAGCATTGGCATTGAAGGCCAAGAGTAATGAGACTGGTGAGTCTTCAGATGATGAAGATTCCAAAATTAAGTCCCACATCACTACGCAATTCAAGAAGTTCATGAAAAATGCCAATATGAAAGGTTTTGATAAGGATCGTAAGCAATCCAGTTCTTCACAGTTTAAAAGTCAAGATAGAGGGAAGAAGGAAGCTAAGGATGACAGTCAATGTACTGTTCCCTCTGGACCAAAGTGCTTTAGATGTCATGGCTTTGGACATATAAAACAAGAATGTCCAACATATCTCAAGTCAATTGGGAAAAGCAAGGCTCTTGCTGCTACCTTGAGTGACACCGAGCCTGAGACTGAATCAGAAGACAATGACGATGAGGGAATTTTAAGTGCTTTCACTGCCACAGTGGATCCTACTGGGGATCGTAGAAGCAGTGGATGCAGAATAGGACTTGGTGCAATCCAAATTTGAGAAAATGGATGAACAAGATGATATCCATACAGCCTATGCTAAGTTGTACAAGGTTTCCGAGAAGCATGAGAAACTCTACAGGCTGGCCACCAAGAAGTTGAGTGAAGTTGAGCTAGATCGAGAGGAGTTCTCTACCAAGGTTGATGAAGCCAATCAAACCATTGGAGGACTGCGGTTTGAGAACAATTTCTTGATTGAAAGGACCAAGAAACTTTAAGCGGAGTTTTTTCAAGTCAAAGCTTAATTGGAAAGGACTTCTAGTGCAAATCTCAATGAGATGCTAAGCTTTTAGAAGCTGCTTTTGACAAAATCGGTTTGGGATATGATTTCTCTTCTCCTAATATTGCCTCATCTAGTACAACTGTGTTTGTCTCACCTGCTGATAATGTTAATTCTAAGAATGATGAAGCTAAAACTGAAATAGCTAATGAGAACTTAGATAAAGGCAAATCTATTCTAGGAGTACCCCCTAAGGTTGAAAAGAAAGAGACTAAAAACCCTAGGACAAAGAAGGAAAACAACAAAAAGTCTCAACAAAAGAAGCCGCATTTCTGTTCTCATTGCAGAGCTTCAGGGCATACTCATTCAAATTGTTATAAGTGCTTAGCCACTCAACAAAGTAATAGTATGCTCTCGTTTGGAAACCAGAATCAGTTTCCATCCTCTCTTGCTCCTCTAGGAGAACTTGAACGGTTTCAATTCTTCCCCCTCTCCTCAGGATCAAAGGTTTGCTTAAAGGAAAGGTTCTTCCAATGTGTGGAAGGAAAAAAGCTCAAAGTGATTCAGTCACTTTTTCTCTCTCTCCCCTTTTTGTTTATGCATTATTTGTTTGTTTTGCTTTCTTGTTTTGAGTCAGTCTAGTTTTATACTTTTTGTGTGTGTGTGTGTGTGTGTGTTCTTTACTTTATTTGTTTTTCATAAAAATAAAAATAAAAAAATTGAAAAATCAGAAAAATACAAAAACAGTGTGTATTTGTGTATATTGGTACTTGTGTACCTTGGATGTCCATTAAAGCAAAGTTTTCTAAACTTTGTATCATTTGTAGCTTAGATGAGCATCTCAATGCACAACTAAGCAAGTGAGTTTTGTGGCTCATGTTTGTGATGAGTACCACAAAGATTGTCTCTTATATCTCATATTCATATCACTCTTTTTGCCAGAAATGACTAAAAAATCCTAAGAGAAAGACATAAATAACCATCTTATCACTAAAGCCCGCCAATCATAAATAACATCTGTGTGCTTAGGCACAACAAAATTGGGATGTTTTAGCTTACACAAATGGGTATTTCTTTCATCTCTTTTATATGCTTATGCATGATATGCTCAAAAAGAAAATTATGCAAAGAAAAATAAAAGCAAAAAGAATCAAAATGCTTTTAAATATGATTGCAAGGGTGTTTCTAGGAGACGTGAGAGTTATAGGATATACTTTGAAGGTGATAGTCCCCATCAAGCAATTATGATTGTGTGTGAGTGTATTTGATTTTCTCATATCTCAAATCGTCATAATATGAGACACTTATGCACTCTTGCTATGCTTTCACACACAACATGCAAATTCTTTACTACTTTTGATACATGTGCAGGTACAATGTGATTTGGCCATCACAAGGAATACATATGTTAATATATGCGCACTAAACTATATTAACTTGTTTTTGAAATATAAAATTGGTTAGAATTGTTTAGTGTGTGTGTGTGTGTGTGTGTGTTTTGGATCTATGAATGCTTTGCATATTTGTTGAGAGATGTTTTGAGAGCTTAATATGTTGTTTGGATCTTTGGTTGAGTAGCTTGCTTGTTGCATTCATCTTTATGTGTTTTTCCCCATCAAGAAACTCCTTTTCTTCAAGCTTGACAGCTTCTCAACAGATCCATCGAAGAAAATTTCTTTGCTCTTTGTCTACTCAATAGCTTCTCAACAGCTTCTCGGTCCATCGAGATTTCTGGGTTTCTTCTCAATAAAATCTCGACAGCTTCTTCGATCCATTGAGCCAAAATTCCTTGCTTTCTGTCTGCTCGATAGATGCTCGACAAATCCTCGATCGATGCTCGACAAATCCTCAATCGATCAAGCTCTTTGTTTTGCCCTCAATAGATCCTCGACAACACCTCAACAGATTCATTTCTGTCGAGATTTAGTGCTTGACAGATCCTCGACAGAAACTTCAATCCATCGAGCTGCGTTTTCTATATATAGCTAAGGCGCGAATCAGATCTCACTTTTCTCATTCTCTCTCGACAGAAAATCTTTCTCTCTTGCTCCAAACACATTTCTTTCACTCCAATCTCTCTACCCACGTGATTTTCGGCCTAGATCAAGCCTCAATCACTTGGTAAGTGTTCTTAAACCCTCATTTTTCATGCATTCATGCATTTTAGACCTAGGTTTTGGGGTTTTTGAAATTTTTTGGGATTTTTGAGATTTTTGTGAAATTTTTGGGTTGGGTGTTGTTGTTTTAGTGTTATATGCTCATGCATTGCATTCTCATTGCATTATAACAATGTTTGATGCATTTTAGATGTGTGATTGATTATTGTTGATTGTATGCTGGTAGGTTTGGATTGGGTTTTTACCCATGATGCTCTTAAATTTTGCACGTCACATGTTCATGCATACGTTGTTTCGTTTTCTTCCTATTCTTTGTTTCTGTGTTGTGATTGTGTTTTCTCTCTCTCTTGGATAGACTGCACTGTGGCACCCAAAGTGCGTAAATCCACGCCGGCTCGGAATCCTCTTCAAGGTTCCGGGCCATCTTCTTCCTCCCCTCCACGTTCAGTTCCGTGATGAGAAGGCCTAAAAGGACTTCTCAGAGAACTTCCAAAAACATGGCGTTCATTCGGAGCACCATGTTATCCTGTCAGATTTTGCCAACACTCCTCTCCCCGTTGTCATTCGGACTCGGGGGTGGGAATCTCTTCTTGAAAGACCCATGAGGTGTCCCATCGTGTTTATACATCCAATATACATGGTATCGATACCTCTGTACCTCAGTTTACCACGACATTCCGAGGTACACGTATCGTAGTTACCCCGAATCTTATATCCGAGGTACTATACGTTCCGCAGGTAGCGCATCCTAACTACCTTGGCTGTAAGCGTCTTCGGACCGTGTCCAGAGACAAGCTTCTATCTCACTTCTGTGAGACACCTTCCACATGGTATGGTAAGCTAAACACCCCATGCTCGAGCTTCGCAAAAGGCCTGAGATTCCTTAACATGGTGATGACATTTACTCTTACTTCTTTATCTCACTATAACTCTATTACTGAGCCTTGTGCTTGTTTTCTTTTGTCTTTTCTTGAGAACCTCTCTATCGACTTCCCTTCTCATTTCATCACATCTATTCTTGATGTGTATTTGGATACGGCTACACGTGATAAGCTTATTTTCCCATCGGCTATCACGCGTATCCCCCGACACTTCTCCATCCCCATTCCTAACTCTCCTTATTTCACCACCATGGGTGCCATCAGCGCTGGTTCTGTTCGGCAGAACGAGGCCCAACTTTGACCAAAGCGGCCACGAGTGGAGACGGATGATCCTGCTACTACTATTATTCCTTCTTCCTTCTTGGCTCCTTCCACCTCTGCTCCTTCTTCTTTCACAGCTAGTGTGACCCTGGAGGCCATCATGGGTGCAGCTTTAGAGGATGGATGCTCGTCTTGACTATCTCATCGATGAGATGTGTCAGATGGACACTCACGTTGGTCGCATTGCCCGCCGACAAGCTCGCCTCGGTGGTTTCGCTCCTTCTCCATCTCCTTCTCCAGAGGCTTCAGCTGGTAAGGATGATGATGCTAGCTCTTCTGGTGATGACGAGATGCCGACCTCTCGGTGACTTGCCCTTTGTCATTCGTGACAAAAAGGGGAAGTAGTTTTGGATGAGAGTAGTCTTGAATTTAGGGGGAGAGTTAGTATAGGAAAATTTTTGATAAGGGGAGTGTGTATACTTTTTGAGGGATGTAGTGAGGTTCTTATGTACTTTTCTTTTCTTTCTTTTACATCTTGTATACCGGTCTTGTGACCATTTATTGACATACATTGTATTTTACTTTTTACATATATATGATGATAATGTATGTTTCTTTACCCATCTCTACATGTGTTGTTTATTTTCTCTCTTTATACACATGTTTCTTTATGTATGCAATCTTTATTTATGTTTTACACATGATGCCTTGATGAGTTTTGTTTAAGTGTTTTAGAAAGATAGGTTGTGGAAGTCTACCATGCCATGAACTCTCTTCTTGCAAAGTTTTTTAAGAGTTTATGTTAGGATTAGATTTGTTTTGCATTTTAACAAGTGATTATGAGTTTAGTGATTTAAGACTCCTCTCATGATTCATTTGTTTGTTGTGTTTTTTTCACGGATTGCCAAAGGGAGATATTGTTAGGGACATATTGTATGTAGTTGGCTAATTCTTTGACAAAACACATTTTACTTGTATTTGGGTAGATCTAGGATGGGTTTAGTACTTCAAGAAACAAGTGTTCAAGTTAAGTATTGAAGTCATGCAAGTCTGACTAAGAAACAAGTGAAGAAATACTGTTTATTAAAGCTCGACAAAAGTCTCGATAGAATCATTTCTATCGAAAATTACCATTAAAGTTTGACAAAAACTTAACACAAGCTGTATCTGTCGAGAATTACAAAATCAGACTTTCCAAATCTGATTACACGCATATCCTTGAGTAATGCTAGTATAAACATGAAAGAAATTAAGTTATTATATATTACAAAAAACCACCATTTTTTATTTAACTTCAGGATCATCAAACAAATAAAAGACAAAAGAAGGGAGAAGTGAATGGCTGAGAGCCATTAGTCATATCACAACATATTATGCGATCAGTTCTTGTCACTACAGTAATCAAATAATACTGATATACATCTTTGACTCTTTTTTTGGACTGATATATCTTTGACTTGTATACATATATTTTTCAAACAATAGAAAATAACCTCCACAGACTTTTATGTGCTTTCTCACCGTTACCAAAGCATTAAATGATTAAATACTAACTAAATATGAACACTCAATGGTGGTAGGGCTGTAACTAAATGAGAGAGGGGAGAGCTGTTAGAGTAGGATCCAGTACAATACCCACTAGACACAATTCACCCATATCTTCTCACAATTTTTTTTTTTCAATTTTTACGTTTTAAACTTTTACATTTTATTTTTTAAATTTTTTTCTTATTTTTTTTGAATTAGTGATTGGGATTGAAAGTTTCTTTTTGTAACTATCAATTTTAACCATTTATAGTAATTGTATCAGGTGCAATACCTGAGTATTGTACATGATCTCAATCTCACTCTTCACCCTAATTTTCTGTCAGCTAGTAAAAAAAGAACATGCTTAACACCAATTTTCAAAAGCAAAAGAATGTTATGACTGGTCTTTTGGCTGAATATTGTTGAAAATGAAGTTTATTTGTAATATGGGCACCATTTAAACTTATTTAGGAAAATGAAATACCATTGCCGAAATTTTGAGAAAAATAGGACAGAGGAGAGAGAAATGATGGAGAGAGAAAAAGTAATTTTTTTATTGGTGTTGCCGAAATACTCAAAAAAAAAAAAAAAATGACAAGTATTTTGGTAATTGTATTACCGAAGTACTTTCCCTGGCTCACTTAAATTTGACCGTTGCCCATTAGTTTCAATTTCTTTCTACTTTTAGTTTCTTTTTGAGTTTTGAGTTTTGACATCTAAAAAAGGGTAAAAGAGGGTTAAAAAAAAAAACAAATAGTTGCTTCTAATTATTACTAGTGATAGAACCTTAGAGGAAAAGGTTTTTAACTTAATTTTTACCCCTTTCTCAAAAAGAAACTAACAATTAGAAATTGAAATTAACACCATTTTTTCAAAAAGAAACTAGCAGTTAGAAAATGAAACGGGCAGATTTTTGTGGGCCATGAGGAAAGTATTTCGGTAATACAATTACAGAAATACTTGTTATTTATTTATTTTGGTATTTCGGTATCATCAATACCGAAATTACTTTTTTTCTCTCCTCCTCATCGCATCATTCTTCTCTCGTCATTAAGTTTGAACGGTGCTCATTTTACAAATAAACTTCATTTTCTACAATATTCAACCAAAAGACTCGTTCTAGCTGCAAATCAAAACATTAGTTTTTTTTTTTTTTTTTTTTTTTCCCTATGTAACGGCAGTTTCATTGAAAGAACTATGAAAGAACAAGCTTATTATTTAGAGACAAAACTATCTTGGGGCTGAGGGGGGCCATCCACACCCCCCCCCCCCCCCCCCAAGAACCTTTGAAAAAAACCCCCTTTAGTATACAAAAATTCATCAGACCACCCCTTACCGAGTTGCCTTCTTCAAAATTTTATCATCTTCTTTTTGTCTTCTGCTTCGTCTTCTTCTCTGTCCTTTTCTTTGTTTGTTCAATTGATCTGGTTTGGTTCCCTTAATTTTCATTTCTTGTTTTATCCGCTTAGCTCATGTGAGAGTAATAAATGATGAAAGTAATTTCTATAACCCTTCACACATTGTCTTTTATAACTTTGATTCCACCACCTTCAGGACATGTGCTAAGCTTTTAACCTGTACCTTTTTGCATCTATTTTTTTCAATATATATATGCATACACGAATAAAATGGAACATGTTATTATAATATAATAATTGGTTTCAAATATATATATATATATATATATATATATTTATTGGTTATATCATTTTTTATTTATTGATAAGATATATCACTTTTAAAGACTCTTAAAAGTCTTACGAATTATATAATAGTTCAAAAAAAATTAAGTTTATACCAAACTATTGATATAAATAAACCCGAAATGGTATGTGATTGATATCCAAACATATTATTCCCTTAATCAAATTGAAATGGTTACCACCATACAAAATTGACTCATTTTTTTGTTTTTAAACCATTCTCTCTTAGTCAAGAGCTCTCTACCCTCTCTCAACTCTCATTCATTCTCCTAATTGAATGAGTGATATTAAGTATAATATAGATTTTACTACATAAGTCTTATAAATTGATGTATCATCAATCACAAAAATTAACATAAATACTAATTTGTCATTTGTTGAAATGACACTAGTAGGGACCGGTTTCGAGCGCTCTCCTCAGATTGAGAGAGTGGACCCAAGCCCAGCTAACCCTGCAATGAATTTATAGAGTATGGGTTCAAGAGCTAGGCCCTAGTGAGGAATGCAACGGCCATGCATGGTTGTACATGAATGCTGATAGCTTAACGTGGGTTAGGATGCACAATAAGGCTCCTCGGACGAGTTTTACAGAGGTTGAAGTTGTTCTTATTTCTTTCAAGAAAGGTTACAAGGGTTGAGAGAATATACACTGCTACAGTATTTCTTTTCTCTGGTTTTCAGTCCGTCCCCCTCTCAAGAAGGACTTCTTACATTATATACTTCTCTCTCAGTTGATCCTAGCCCTACATTTGTTGATCGACTAGGCCATCACTTGAGGGCCTGTCCCATCAGCCGCATTCCCGTCCCTTCTGTGGGTTGCAGCGCCCAAGACGGCACTGTTCAGGGGTCCTATCCTCATTAATGCGGCCAGGGCGTTAGTTGAGGGCATTTAATGTGGAGGTGACAGTTCATCTGGGATTTGCTCCTCCACCATACTTCCATGTCCGGTGCTTGGTACTTGCTATTTGTTCCTTGGATGCTCAGGGAGATTCCCCTTGAGGGTGTGCTGCTTGCTCACTTTCTGATCTCGGTCGTCCAAGGAAGTAGTCATCCTCGGCAATGCTTCTTGGGCAACTGGGCTTAACACTTTCGTCCTCGGCGTGGGCCTTTGGGCCTGGTTCGAAGTGGGCCGGGGTTGCTTGACTCTTTCTGGCCCCACAATAGCCCCTCAAAATCTTGTTGTCTGCATCCTCGGGCGGAAAGGAGGATTTTGACACCCTCGGACCTGCTCCGTGTCCAATCAAGTCTTGTCCCTCGTCAGCGTCGGAGCCTTTTCATCTGCCCAAGGTGCGTTACTAGCGCTTCGGTGCGCGTAACGTGTCCTGCATTAAATTCGGGCGGCTTTGTGCTCCCCACGTTCAATGGGCAGATGACAATCTAACGGTGGGGATGCGCCTAGCATTTATGGGCGGGAAAACTCGCGCGGCTCTTCCATCTAGGGTATAAATACCCATTTCGAACCACTTTCTCCTTTTTCATTCACAATCAAGAGCTCTTGCGCCTCCATTCAGAGTCCAGCCAAATTTCCACCTACATCTCCAGCATAAAAAGCTAGTCCGAGGAGCTCTTCCTCATTTCTGTAAGTCGCTCTATCCCTCTCTGAGCTTTTTTCCTCTCTATTCCTCCTTCTCTTTTATTTGCTCTCCCTTTAGCTCTCTTAGGCGTCATTTGGGATGGGTAGACTTAAGAAATACGTCTTCTCTGAGGAGGCGATGGAGAAATTCATCGCCGATTATAAAATACCGACCAACGTGGGCTTGAGGTATTGTGAGGAAGGAGAGTGGTACCTCCGAAGGCAGGAGGGCGAGGTGGTGATTCCCATCATCGCCTTCCTTGAAGGGGGGATGAGGATCCCCATGGGGCCAGTGACGAGGGGTTACCTTACATACTTCCGGTTAACCCCCACCCAGTGCGCCTCCAACATGTTCAGAATTCTGGGCAGTGTGGATGCTCTGAACGAGAAGATGGGTCTAAGGTTGACCTATCATGATGTGAACTACTGCTACAATCTTCAACATCTGAAGAACAAGTCCTACTACATGAGGACGAGGGACGACAGGGTCCGGCTTATCCAGTGCCTCCCTGAGTCCAACAAGGGGATGAACGAGGACTTTCTCATTGTGTCTGGAGTGTGGCACGATGGCCTTCATTGCCCGACGACAGAGGGGACACCAGGTGGGGCAGTGGGAATAAGAGGGGATTCAAAGACTCTAACTTGTTTCCTGCGTCATTTCTTTTTGTACTGTTTGGTTACTAACGTGAATGTGTTTTCTTTTTGCAGATCCGCACTCCTACGCACACCATTTCAACCTGATCAACAGGGAGGATTTGCAGAAGGTGCTTAGGTCGTCGGCTTTTGAAAACGAGGCAGACCACCAAGTTAGAGCCGCTCACAAGATCTTGGGGTACACTCCGCTCCAAAAATCGTTCGCGGCCCCAAAGCACGTGATCAAAGCAAAGGATCCTCGGTTGCAGAAAATAGAAGTGACCGAGGACGGGTTCAAGTTTCCCGAGGATCCCTCCACTTCAGAAGGCGTCACAGTAGCAATCCCCTCTTCCTCCCACACATTCTCAGAGGCCGCGAAAGAGAACTTAGAGAGGGAAGGGAAGCTGCAGACTTTGGTCCTGCCGAGGACGATTTTGACGTTTTCGAGCAAGTCCATCAGTCCGAGGACCCTTCTGGAGACTTGGGTGATCCTCGTCTAACCGAAGCAGACCTCTTAGCGTCAGAGACATCTTTTCGGCTTGAGATGGGCTACAAGAAGAAGGCCCAACCCAGTCTACTCGACCTAATCGAAGGGCAGCCGGGGAAGTCCAAGCCGAGGCTTCCTCCTCCTCCTCCTCCTCCAAAGACTCGTCCTGCTCAGACCAGGTCGGCCTCAACCCAATCCAGGCTTCCTCCTCCTCCGCCTCAGACGAACTCGCCGTCCAGGCACGAGCCTGCTGATCCTAAGCCGAAGAAGGATAAGGGCAAGAGGATCCTCGAGGACAAATCTGGGCCCACGCGGGAGGGGGATGACACTCGGCGGCCTTCGAAGCAGCTGAGGATAGGCTCCACAACCCCGGACAAACAGGTTGCTACCCCGCCCGAGGTTCAGGCCTGGCTCCCCGCCCCAATGCTCCGTGGGGCACCTTTGAGGGATGACTCCTCCCTCAGGGACTTTAGGGATGGCGAAGGCGCGTATGTGGCCGACGCGGTGGAGAGATGCCTGCTCCTTCTTGCGGACATGGAGCAGCTGGGGACCATGAGGAGTAGGGAGGTCTTCCTCTCCTTCAAGCGATATTTGGGGATGGTAAGACCCTTAATACTTGTGTTTTTTTTTTTTTTTTCTTGCTTCAGTTTTTTCTGCCTTCCTTTCTTTTTTGAGCTCGGCTAATTATCACGTATCTGCTTTGTTTGGCAGGCTGTCCAGGCCACTTTCAGGCTAGAAGAGGCGGCCAATGACCATGGAAAGGCCATGGATGCAGAGCGCAATAAGCGCTTGGAGGCCACTCGGATCCTCAAGACGTCCGAGGAGGACCTTGCCAAGGCCAGGGAGGAGCTGAAGGCAATGACCCAGGCTAGGAACAGCGCGGTGTCAGGCCTTGAGGGTGCCCAGAGGCAGGCTGAAACTCAGACAAAGCGTCTGGGTGAGGTAGAGGGGCAGTTGAAGCTCGCCGAGGAGCTGATAGCTGGCCTGACGAAGAAAGTGGCCGATGCTGAGGAGGCCAAGAGGGTGGCCAAATGGGCCAAGGAGGAGGCTGAGAGGGCCAAGGGCCAAGTTTGAGGTAGAGCAAGGCCAGGAGGAGGCCTGGGCCACCAAGGATGAAGCTGAGGAGGCAGCCTATGCTGCTGGGGCAGCTGAGACAGCAGCTGCCTACAAATCCCAAGTCCCTTGGGTATGTAGGCGCTACTGCTCTGAAACTTGGAGTGAAGCCCTCAAACAAGCTGGGGTGGAGGCCTCTTCTGACCTGTGGAAGGAGGAGAGCGTGTACTACCCCCTTGTCATCTGCGAGGCTGCCCCAGATGGCTCTGAAGCCGAGGAGGCTACTGTGGAAACTGCTGCTACTCCAAGTGAGGGGGCCTCAGACGCTGGAGTCACTGGTGAGCCAATCCAAGGGAGTAATCCTCCCGTGGTGGTTGAATTGAGTGATGGCTCAAACGAGGATGCGCCTCAGCAGGCTGCAAAGCCCTCCCCCGATGCTCAGGTTCCTTCTGTCAAGGGGGCAGCTATTCCTGCCGTGCCTCTGCAGGCCATCCCACTTAGTCAGGGCTCAGAGGACCCTGAGGCAGCTATGGGCCAGCCACCCACCGGAGCGGGCAACTAAATAGAAGAACTAGGCTCCTTGGCGCCTCTGCCTGCCTCACTTTACTTTTTGCATCTTTTTTCTTCCATTTTCCTTTATTTGTAATGTAACTCCCATCGTGTAATTCTTTCAATTTAATGCAATGTGAGCCTTGCTTTCTTTTTCTGTTTGTTGTGGCTGTTTGCTTACTTGCACATTATCCGCTTTTTCTTTACTTGTATGATTTTAGCTTCAATTGCATCTCGGCCAATCGTGGCATCAATTATTATTACGAGGGCATGTAGGCTCGGGCGGACCTTTTGCGTCCTAAGGACCAGGCAGAAATTCTTCGAGTAGACACTTAGGATCCCTTTGAAGTAGTTAGCTTCCCCATAGGCCTGAATCCGAGGACCATGCAGAGCCTTGTTTCTGTCTAGCACTTAGTCTTCTGAAGTAGTTAGTTTTCCCATAGGCCTGAGTCCGAGGACCATGCAACGCCTTGGTTCTGTCTAACACTTGAATTTGGCTGTAAGTAACTAGTTTCCCCATAGGTTTGAGTCCTTGGACCATGCAAGACCTAGGTTCAGTCTAGTACCCAGATATAAGTGGTTAGCTCCCCATAAGCTTGAGTCCGAGGACCATGCAAGACCTAGGTACAATGCTAACGCTTCAATTTGGCTGTAAGTAACTAGTTTCCCCATAGGTTTGGGTCCTTGGACCATGCAAGACCTAGGTTCTGTCTAGTACCTAGATATAAGTGGTTAGCTCCCCATAGGCTTGAGTCCGAGGACCATGCAAGACCTAGGTACAATGTTAACGCTTCAATTTGGCTGTAAGTAACTAGTTTCCCCATAGACTTGAGTCCTTGGACCATGCAAGACCTAGGTTCTGTCTAGCACCCAGATATAAGTGGTTAGCTCCCCATAGGCTTGAGTCCGAGGACCATGGCAAGACCTAGGTACAATGCTAACGCTTCAATTTGGCTGTAAGTAACTAGTTTCCCCGTAGGCTTGAGTCCTTGGACCATGCAAGACCTAGGTTCTGTCTAGCACACAGATATAAGTGGTTAGCTCCCCATAGGCTTGAGTCCGAGGACCATGCAAGACCTAGGTACAATGCTAACGCTTCAATTTGGCTGTAAGTAACTAGTTTCCCCGTAGGCTTGAGTCCTTGGACCATGCAAGACCTAGGTTCTGTCTAGCACCCAGATATAAGTGGTTAGCTCCCTATAGGCTTGAGTCCGAGGACCATGCAAGACCTAGGTACAATGCTAACGCTTCAATTTGGCTGTAAGTAACTAGTTTCCCCATAGGCTTGAGTCCTTGGACCATGCAAGACCTAGGTTCTGTCTAGCACCCAGATATAAGTGGTTAGCTCCCTATAGGCTTGAGTCCGAGGACCATGCAAGACCTAGGTACAATGCTAACGCTTCAATTTGGCTGTAAGTAACTAGTTTCCCCGTAGGCTTGAGTCCTTGGACCATGCAAGACCTAGGTTCTGTCTAGCACCCAGATATAAGTGGTTAGCTCCCCATAGGCTTGAGTCCGAGGACCATGCAAGACCTAGGTACAATGCTAACGCTTCAATTTGGCTGTAAGTAACTAGTTTCCCCATAGGCTTGAGTCCTTGGACCATGCAAGACCTAGGTTCTGTCTAGTACCCAGATATGTTTGCCGTTGTAAGCAATGAAGGTTGGCTACTGGAACCGCCGAGGAAGCTCCGCCTCCTCTATACGACGCGTGAAGGGCGACCTGGAGAGCTGATCCAGCGCCTTGCTCATGGCGTCACCTCCTAAGCCCCTGGGGGTTGGGTTGGCACGCCTACGCCTCTGGTAACGCTCCTCCTCGTGGGAGAAAGTCTCGCTGGGGAGCGTTCTTGACCTTTGCCAGTATTCATCATCACTCTCGTCGTCAGAGGGCAGGTCAGGGCTGGGTTCGGACCGTCTTCGTTGCGCACGGCGTAGCTTCCTCTTCAGATCATCTATCTCGCGTTGCATGGCCACCTTATCATCCCTTCTCTGGGAAGCGTGGCTATGGGCCTCTTCCGATCGCGTGGCCTGGCCATCGTCGCGCTTCTGGGGAACGTGCCCGTCCCGGCGGGCTTGGCTTTCGCTCGCTGTTGAAGTATGCACGTTTCCTTCTCGAAATCGTTCGTTGTCGTTCTGACCGCCCCCGGGGTCGCCATAGTTACCTTGATGCCGTGACTTCGCCGGCTCAGGTCGATTGAGAGTTCTTTGGTGAGGGCCTGATCCTACCATGCTTGACTGTTGTCCTTACTAACGCACAAGTTCTTCCCACAGACGGCGCCAATTGTAGGGACCGGTTTTGAGCGCTCTCCTCAGATTGAGAGAGTGGACCCAAGCCCAGCTAATCCTGCAATGAATTTATAGAGTATGGGTTCAAGAGCTAGGCCCTAGTGAGGAATGCAACGGCCATGCATGGTTGTACATGAATGCTGATAGCTTAACGTGGGTTAGGATGCACAATAAGGCTCCTCGGACGGGTTTTACAGAGGTTGAAGTTGTTCTTATTTCTTTCAAGAAAGGTTACAAGGGTTGAGAGAATATACACTGCTACAGTATTTCTTTTCTCTGGTTTTCCGTCCGTCCCCCTCTCAAGAGGGACTTCTTACATTATATACTTCTCTCTCAGTTGATCCTAGCCCTACATTTGTTGATCGACCAGGCCATCACTTGAGGGCTTGTCCCATCAGCCGCATTCCCATCCCTTCTGTGGGTTGCAGCGCCCAAGACGGCACTGTTCAGGGGTCCTATCCTCATTAATGCGGCCAGGGCGTTAGTTGAGGGCATTTAATGTGGAGGTGACAGTTCATCTGGGATTTGCTCCTCCACCATGCTTCCATGTCCGGTGCTTGGTACTTACTATTTACTCCTTGGATGCTCAGGGAGATTCCCCTTAAGGGTGTGCTGCTTGCTCACTTTCTGATCTCGGTCGTCCGAGGAAGTAGTCATCCTCGGCAATGCTTCTTGGGCAACTGGGCTCTACACTTTCGTCCTCGGACCTTGGACGCGTCCTCGGCGTGGGCCTTTGGGCTTGGTTCGAAGTGGGCCGGGGTTGCTTGACTCTTTCTGGCCCCACAACACTAATTACATTAATTATCATATCAATTTGTAAATTTTTTGTTAAAATTTTTCTAGTAGTTTTAGCATTTTTCTAATTGCATATTAGCGCGTTGATAGTTTGTTAATGCCAAATGGACAATAATTTGCATTTTCATTAAAAAAGAAATTATTCATATTCCAGCCCCCCTCAATCAAAATTCTGGTTTTGTTCCTATTATTATTTGAACTTTATTACTTTTATATATATAAATGCATTTAGTTTTGCAAATGCTCAATTATTAGCTTGTCCTTTCCAGCCGAAGTCATTTGCATTTGGAAAATTGGCGTACAAATGCACGAATTGAGGTCCGGTGTAACAGAAACGTGCAATTAATCATTGGATGTGAGAAAGAAGTTACAAAATAAAATATAAAAGTAAAACGATAAAAGTTGAAAGTTAATTTTTTTTTTTATTAATTAAGGGTTGAAGTATTTTTTTAGGGGGATTTAAGGGCTGAAGTTTTTTTTTTTTGAGAAAGATTTAAGGGCTGAAGTTAAAAATGACTTTTAAAACTTTTAATCTCAACTATTGATTTGCTATTGCAGGGAATCTCAAACACGTTGAAAGAGAAAAAGAGAAGACTGAGAGTCAAAAAAAAAAAAAAAAAAAAAAAATTTAAGTTCAAGCTATGACTTGAATGTTATATACAAAACATTTGATTTTATAATTTCTCTAGGTGTATTGATTTTAATTAAATACTTTGAAGCAAATAATGAAGAGA
Source organism: Quercus aquifolioides (assembly GCA_019022515.1). Lineage (NCBI taxonomy): Eukaryota > Viridiplantae > Streptophyta > Magnoliopsida > Fagales > Fagaceae > Quercus > Quercus aquifolioides. The sequence goes on from JAFHAW010000279.1 coordinate 119,639, forward strand.
CAAAATGTTGTAATTACTTCACACAAAATAAAATTTCAACTTTTTCAAAAAGAATTACCAAACAAATTTTCTGTTTTTATTTTTTTATTTTTTTATTTTGGAAAATGTTTTTTTTTTTCTTTTCTTCTAACCAAACACGTTTTTCATTTTGAAAACACCAAAAAATTGTTTTTTTTTTCTTTTCTCTTTAAAAACAAGAAAACAAAATCAATTACCAAATATGACCTTAGTTTTTCAATAAATTTTCCAATGTATTTTCTCATGCAAAGAGGACAGGAAAAAAAACAAAGGATAAAAAATTTGGGGTGGATCTTGTTAGCTTGATTTTGGAGTCCATGGACCCAGTTAGTTTAAGCTTAAGCCATAGACTACGCACAATATTTTGAAAATCATTTTGCAAATGTATTTTTTAATGGAGAACAAGTTTTTGGAAATAGTACTATTTTCAAAAAGATGTTTGATTCATTTCTCTTTTGTTTTATCAAAAACGTATTTTGAATGGAGTTTTTAAATGAAAATTAAACATTTTATTTAACATTTTGCCATTTTCGGAAAAAGAGAATTTTTGGTTAATGAAAATAGTTCCTTTGGATTTATTTTCGAGGGAAACTAATTTTTGAAGATCCATTCTTGAAAAGGGGAAGTTCCATGGTTATTTAGGGAAAGAGAATTTTATAATTTTGAATAAGGAAATCCTTTTCAAAGAGGTGAAAATTCCCTTAAAAAAAAAAAGAGGGGAAAAGTTCAAAGGAATTTTAGAAAAAGTAATTTTGTTTTTAAAGGACAAAAAATTTTCATGGATTTTTGTAAATGCTTTTTTATGAGATAAAAATTTCCATGTAAAAAATGTTTGGGGGTAAAAATTCTATAAAATCTTGTAAAACACTTTTTGAAAACTAATTTTGAAAACAAGCTAGTTGAAAATTATTTTGAAAATACTTTTGAGTCAAGCATTGATATGGGGTAATGGAATTTTTAAACTACAACCTGAGAAGCTAGCATGTAAACCATATGCCCAGACATTGTGCAAAGAAAATAAATTTATGCTATATAAGGAAATAATGGCAGTGAAAAAAGTAAGTTCAAATGAATTACATACAATTAATCTCAAGATCGTGAGTGTCAGACAATCAAAAAAGGCTGCCTCTCATTGGATGAGGATGAACCCCAATTCGGTCCATGGCTTCGCACCATAGCCACAAAAGTAAATAAAAAGGAAGGTAATGTCAATCAGACCAATCCTAGCGTAGATGATGATTAAGAAATTCAGGCACCTGAAAGGATTGGTGGTCCAATTAATTCCTCCCAAGTCCGACAACAACAAGCTGATGTTCAGTTGATCGGCAAAGCAGGTGCAAGGACAGTCCGTCTCCAACTGACTGAGCACAAGGAAAACCCAGTTGAGCGGGAATTTTCAAATTCTTCGGATCCGATGCTTAATTCAAATTCTGAGCGGGTAGTATTCTATCTTTACCTACATTAGCTGAAAATCAGGTTCCCTTATCAGATAAGATTTTCATATCTGATAATTCAAAGGTAATATCTCCGGATATCCCCAAAGATCATGTGGTTTCTTATTTTGATAAGTCAAGTCTGAATTTGGAGGAAAGTATTTATATACAAAAACTCCCAACTGTTGATAGGAAAGATATGGGTGAAAATGGTCAAATACCACCATTTTGTAAAATTTGTAGCAAAAAAGTACTATTTCGGAATTAAATGGGAATCTACCACTTTTTATGTACTTGAGCTCAGTAAACTCGAGTTCTAAACGGTACTCAAGTTTACTAAACTCGAGTTCCTAGTTTCATTCTATCATGGGGCTGCTGACTTGAAATTTGTGCAATTAAAAAAAATAATGTGGTACTCGAATTTGGTAAATTCGAGTTCCATGCAACACAATACTCAAGCATATCAGGCTCGAGTTCTTTGTAAATTAAATGGTGGTTATTATTTTTTTCTATGGTACTCAAGCTCACAAGCTCGAGTTCCTTGTAACTTTTTTTTTCTCTTTTTTGGGGAATAATCAACAAATAAACATAAACTTAAAAATAAGTAGTTTTTTAATGTTTTTATGGAACTCAAGCTTGGTAGACTCGAGTTCCTTATAACTTTTTTTTTTTTTTTGAATAAACATAAACTTAAAAATAAGTAGCTTTTTATGTTTTTATGGAAATCAAGCTTGGTAAACTCGAGTTCCTTATAACTTTTTTTTTTTTGGATAATCGACAAATAAATATAAACATAAACTTTCCTTATAACTTTAAATAGTGAATAGAAAATAATTTATGCAAAAAAGAGAGTAAACAATCTTTTAAATAATGCTGAACAAAAAATAATTTTATGTAGAATGCTAGAAATAGTTTATGCAGAAAACAATGAACAATTTTTATGAGAAAACAATAAACAATCTTTTAAATAATGCTGAACAAAAAATAATTTTATGCAGAATGCTAGAAATAGTTTATGCAGAAAACAGTGAACAATTTTTATGAGAAAACAATTAACAGTTTTAATTAATGTAGAAAACAGATTTTATGAATGTAGTAAACAGATTCGAATATAAAGTAAACATGATGTGTAGAGAGCAAATTTTATTAATGTAGAAACAGATTTTATCAATACAAAAAAACATATTTGATTATTGTGAAATTTAAACATATAAAAGCATACAGATTTGGCTTTTAAATTATGATAAAACAGTGAACAATATCTAAACATGGGGTGTTACAACTCGCCAAGAAAAAAAGTTGCCAAAGTGACTTTCACATCATTAGCCAAATATTTAGATATCCATAAAAAAAATGTTTCACATTCCTCTTAGAAACACTGCAAGTGAAGAACTTACATATCCAGATGTGGTAAAGCTTAAGTTCTTCTTTATATCCAAGTGGTCCACTCTTTCTACAATACTTATCAATCATTTGACCATACAGTAATTCCGAACAGGATTGATAAAGTAACAATATGTAGCTTAAACTTCTTTCGGTGTGCCCATGGCTAAAAATGGGGTGAGATTTTTCTTTAACCCCAATATTTTAACCAATTTGACCATAACGCTTCCGAGAAGTAAGAAATTGATAAGTGTGTTAAAAATGAACGAACAAGGGGTATGAGTGGCCTAAAAATTCATATTTTGAAATTAAAATATCTATATTTTACAATGCTTCTATTTAAATAAATAAAAACATAAAAAAAAAAATTACTTATTTTTAAGTTTATGTTTGTTTGTCGATTATCCCCAAAAAAAAAAAAGTTATAAGGAACTCGAGTTTACCAAGCTCGAGTTCCATAAAAACATATATAAGGAACTCGAGTCTACCAAGCTTGAGTTCCATAAAAACATAAAAATTAAAAAAAATTAAAAAATAAAAAAATCAACTTATTTTTAAGTTTATGTTTATTTGTCGGTTATCCAAAAAGAAAAAAGAAAAATGTTACAAGGAATTGAGCTTGGTGAGCTCGAGTACCATAGAAAAAAAAATAACCACCATTTTATTTACAAAGAACTCGAACTTGGTATGCTCGAGTATTGTGTTGCATGGAACTCGAGTTTACCAAGCTCGAGTACCACATTATTTTTTTTAATTGCACAAATTCCAAGTCAACAGCGCCACGGTGGAATGAAACTAGGAACTCGAGTTTAGTAAACTCGAGTACCGTTTAGAACTCGAGTTTACCGAACTCAAGTACATAACAAGTGGTAGATTCCCATTTAGTTCCGAAACAGTACTTTTTTGCTACAAATTTTACAAAATGATGGTATTTAGCCATTTTCACCAAAAGATATGACTAAATCTTTGAATCCTAGGCAAACTCTTATATGAGAAAAGGATGAGCCGAAAGCTTTTGAATGAAATTTGAAAGCAGCCCCAAGATATGGATAATCAAAAGTTATGGTCATGTTTAGTAACTGTTTTTATTTTTTATTTTCGTTTTCTTGTTTTTAAAGGAAAAAGAAAAGAAAAAACAAAATTTTTTTTTTTTTTTTTTTTTTTTTTTTTCTGTTTTCAAAATGAAAAAACATGTTTGGTTAGTTGAAAGGAAAAACACATTTTCCAAAAAGAAAATTTAGTAAATTTGTTTGGTAGCTGTTTTTGAAAAAGTTGAATTTTGTTTTGTTTGGTTAATTTAAAATATATATATATATATATATACATATATATATATATATTCTAATTCAAAAACACTTTTGCTTCAAAGTATTTTAAATCCTTACACCAATTGAGGAAAAAAAAAACGGTTATCAAACATAGCCTAAATGAGGATTTTTTAAATACTGATATAGAGATGGAGATAATCGCGGATTTACCTGAGAATTTATTAGGGATCAACACAACATCCCTGCGATATTGGAAACAGATTCTACGAAATCCCAACTTGTAGTCTTCTAGTGAGGTCTTGACTAGCCAACCTCATCCTGGAAAACGTCCTCCCATAACCCTTACTACCTCTTATTTACCTTCATGTAAAAAGCAAGTCATCAGGAAGGACATAGAATATTTCGAAACTTGTTTGTGGGGGTCCCTGTCACCCCCTATCTCCAACATGAAAATCCTAAGCCTTAATTGTCAAGGGCTTGGGATCCCAGAGGTAGTTAAGAACTTTGCTGTTTGGCGAGTGAAGAAGGTCCCAAAGTTCTTTTTTTTTTTTTTTTTTTTTTTTTTTACTCGTTTGGATAGAGATGGGTTAACTAGATTAATGAAGAAATTACGATTGAATAAAGGTTTTGCAATCCCAAGAATTGGGTTGGGTGGTTGATTGGCTCTATTATGGTGGGATAATTTGGATATTGATGCCCAAACCTCCTCTCCAAATCACATTAATACCCTGGTAAACCAAGATGATATTGTTTGGCGTTTTATTGGTTTCTATGGATATCATAAAACTTCAAGGAGAGGTGAATCTTGGGATTTACTGTGCCATTTAAATACATTGTTTTCTCTTCCTTGGCTCTTACTTGGTGACAATGGAATGAAATTTTACTAAGTTGGTAGACCTATTGAAGTTGGATAGAATTTTGTGCTCTTGAGGTTGCCTGGATCTTAATTTGAAGACATTACTTTGCATAAGGATAGTTTATTTCTTTTGTTAGCATACCTTTATAATATAATCGTGCTGCACTAGCATTGGTTAGTGCTGCAAAAGAGAAAGAAGTCATTGTTTGGTTAGAAGAATGCATTTCTTTTCTATTTCCTATTGTACAATGTGATTTTATAAATAAAGTCTACTATCGTTTCTACTTAAAAAAAAAAAAAAAAAAAAAAAATCTCAAAACCTACCACTTAAGAATCCAATCCAAACCCATGAAAGTACCAAAAAACAGCAAAATCCATACCAAATCAACAAAACCCATACCAATATGAACATATTGATATCCAAAAAATAACCCAAACCCATCAAAATTTCAAAACCTCAAGTTTAGGGAAATATAACTAATCAAACAATAAACACAAAAGAACAAATCTTGAGGTTTGGTGCAGCGGCGCTGGCTCCTAACCGACATGTGCCAACGGCAGGGTGGAGCTTTAGTGCTAAGAGGAGAAGAGGAAGTGGAGCTCCGGTTGCATTGGTGCTGTTATGTTTTCTCCAGGTGAATGTGTTTGAGGATTATAGGTTTAATTGGGTTATAATTGTGTGTGCTAGAGTGTATGTGTGTTTCATTAAATATATGACGTAGCGTCCATTGATTGGTGGCGTAATTCAGAGGCTTTACTCCAGCTACTGACCAAATGTTTTCTCATCCAATAATTCCAATATATATATCATGCATGTTCATCATACATTCTTATTTCTTAAGCATATTCACCCAATTTTTGAAAATACATGTATTTATTGTCACGAAGAGAGAGATTGTACGTACTACATGATAGAGAGTCTTTGTGGTTGTAATACATAATAGAGAAGTATAATATTTAATACGTAGCCATACTTATTGCATATATTTCATCCATAAACCCATCACATGCTTATTGCATTCTCAAGTTCGTTTGTTTTTTCCTCGAGAAGTTCGACAACTCCTCTAAGAGCAACTGGGGTAACCTCTGCTTTCTCAAACAATGGTTCAATCCGTCCATAGAGTTGGTGGTCACCATTGATATCAAGATAAGTAGAAGCCAACTGCTTGAACCCATACATGGTGCAATATGACATGTTCAAGCTGGTCAAGTTGGTCCTTATGATTGGTGGTGAATACAATAATTCGCCCATCTCCATTGTTCGACCATAATCCATCTATGACGTTCAATAAACCCGATAGTGTGAACTAAAAAAATTACATGATAGTAAATATTGTTAGATGAAATCATAAGATAATGTCATTTGCAAAGGTTAGTGAAAGCTCTAAAATGTGTTGAAAAACACAAGAGCTGTTTAGACCCCCAATTAAAATTACGGCTTGGTTGATTTTACACAAACTTGATACTAAGTGCGGAAACGTGTAAACACAAGCGAATAAACAATAAGCTACTCTAATCCATAAACTAAGCAACACAGCAGTATAATGGAATATAAAAGAGTAGGGAAGAAAGATGCAAACACAGAAAACACCAAGACGTGTTTTCGAAGAGGAAACCGAAGAACTCGGCGAAAAACCTCTCCGCCGCCCTCCAAGCGGAAATCGATCCACTAGACAATCAGTTGGGATACATGAGTGAGCAAAAGACCCTCCAAGCCTAATCTACCCGATGCACCTAAGCCCTCCAAGCTCCTACTCCAACAAGGCTTCTCGGAACCGTGTCTTGTCTAGTTCTCCGGATCCCGCAACAAGCTCCATGTTGCATCTGCCATCCTTGGCTTCTTCCAATGCTTCCCAGCAGCACCAAAAAGTCACTCAACACTCTCAGATGATGTGGTAAGTGTTTGGGCTATCAACCTCTCAATGGTGTGGAAATGGAGAGGGAAGGGTTGAGGAGATACCACAAGCAAGTGTATAGAGAAAGGTGGGGATGACAATCTCTAATTGCAATTGTGTTTGGCTAGGGTTTTCTCTCTGAAGCATTCCTCAACATTTGTGGGTAATGGGGGTTTATATAGGATAGGTGCAGAATGTGTGAGTCAGTCAGTACAGGCTGGCAGAACAGCATGTCTCGCGGGTGTCTCGCGGGAAGGCCTTACCCGCGAGATACTCGCGAGAGACAGCTGTCTCCATCTGTCCTGACTCTTCGCATTCCAGCATGTGCCAGGCACATGCTTCACTTCGCGGGAAGCTTAGTCGCGACATACCCGCGAGATTCCATCAGCTTCCACTTTGCTTGAGTCTTCACACACTCTCTATCACACACCCCTTACAACAATTCCCACAACAAATACAGGGTATAAATAATTGAAAGTAATTACAATCAAATTTGGCACGGAATAAACGCCAACAAAACACATAGTTGTAAATCACAACTTTACAATCTCCCCCTTTGGCTATTCCGTGACAAAACCCTAAAACAGACTCTAGACTTAACCGTGAGTTTGGGAACACAGGCAAAACTCACTCACACTTAATTCTAGATTCTGATAAGCTCTTGAAACATATGAACAAGTAACTCCTGAAACACAACAACAAAGTATTATCATTGTATGCAGAAAACTTGAAAAGCATATGGAGCATCAATAGCATGATCAAGCAAGATGAAATAGAAAACACTAAATCATGGCAAGATCAAACAAGTAATCACTATACACAAGCAATTACAATGCTCATTCACACAAGAAATGAACATCCGGATATGCAAGATGATAAGCTCATATGAAGAGTACCATTTGCAAATCCAACACTCAACCAATGCAAAATACTCAAAGTATTTGCATCTAGGAACAATCCTACAAGGGTACAGGAGTGTTCATCACTCAACCAATGCATAGAACGTATATGCATCTAGGAACAATCCTACTAGGGCACAAGAGTGATGTAGTGAAGTAAATGTTTGACATTAAACTTCAATAGCACAAGCAAAAAGGCTGCATAAGCAAAGCATTGCAAATACATGGCACAAACCATAAAAGCCTACAAAGATTGCAATGAAACAAACAACCCTTAAAGCTTACACAAGCAACATGGGTACATGCAAACTATGCTACAAAGCAAAGATAATAACACAAAAGAAAACTTCTGAAATAATACTTAAATAAAGAGTAGTATCAAAGCTTTTAAACCAAAAGCAGTAAAAACAGATATAAACACTAAATAAAACACCGTCTTTTTAACCCAATAACCAATGCTACTGTGTATCTAGGCTATGCTCCCCCTAACACTGTGCAGGCTCTTCTCCAGCTCCCCCTTAGAAATTTCTCCCCCTTTTTGACCGGAATGGCCAAAGGACTAGAACATCTCGGACTCCGAGTCAGAGCCATGAGTGGGAGACAAATCCTGAACTTGTGACGCTAATGCAGTGATCTGCCCCTGAAGATATGCGAACTGATCTGCTGTGTGCTGCACATGAGAATCAAGCACTGTCGACATCTGGTCCATTTTAGCAAGCAACTGATCAAGTTTGCTTAAGCTTGATGGTGGAGCAGAAGATGATGGCTGTGCAGAGGGCTCTGGAGCTGATGTGAACCTGTCAATCTCTTCCTCTGTATCTTCAGCTTCCTCCTGCTGAACTTGTCGAGGTGGTGGTATGGTATGCACACCAGTCTTGGATCCTCGAATGTGTGCAGTGCTCCTGGTCAAAGTATGACCACCAATGGGATAATCCCTCGGAACACTAGTGAGACCACTGGGTATCTTGAGCTTTGTCTTGGCAATCAAACCCATGATCAAAGAGGGGAATGGCATCACAGTCCGTGTATTCTGCTTTGTGATGCTCTTCTTTAAGACATGCATGATGTGGCCACAAATATCAATCTCCTTATGTGTGAAGAGATCAAACAGAAATCTTGTTCTCGGAGCAGATAGAGTTGTGAGATTGGTGACAGGATATAGATTGTGAATCATCACATAGCTCAATGTTCTCATTTCTGGAGAGAACTTGAGAGTGTCCATGGATGATTTCTTCGGTACACCACCAAGGATTTTGATCATCTCATCAATCTTACCTAATCTATCCTCATAAGCAACTGTGATTTGCTGAGATGGAGGACGAGTCTCCAGATAATCTTGGATGCTGTCCCTAGTAATCTGAAACTCCTTGTGTCTCACCCAGCCTTCAATAATATCTCCGTTGACAATAGCATTAGAGAAAAACTCCTTGATGATCTCTGAATAGACCACCCCTGTTGGGTTCAGCAGCTTGGTCCAAGTTCTATCTTTGAACACTTCAGGGATGAAAGTGTCCTCAAGAGTCTCTAACTGGACTACCCGTTCCATGATGATCGTCTTGGTCTTGTAGCAGTCATTGTACTTCATATCAGCATCTGCAGACCGGAAATGATCTGAATCAGTTCGGGCTCTTTTTGAAGTCGATTTCTTCCTAGCTGCATGCTTGGTGGGAGACATCTGCACAATTGCACAAAGCAAAGAAGGAAACAACAATGCACAAACACAACCAGAAGACAAACGTCATTAGATTTATGTTAGAGCCGAATCATACATAGACTCATGAAAAAAAACAGAGCATGATAAACACCAAGCATCATGGTAAGATACTCCAACGTAAAAGGAACAACTACAATGCAACAAACAAAATAGTGCAAGAGTGTGTCTGTAAGCAAGTGCTGATGAGTGTGTGCGGCAAGAGATGCATGAGGGTGCCTAAGTGTGCTTGTTTGTGTGTCAAAAAAAATGCACCATGAACAAAGTGATAGAAACTTAAAATCAATGACCAAACCAAGTAAAATAAGGTCATACAAGTGAGTGTCCATTGATTGAAATCACTTGATTTCAAGAAAGCACAAAAATGTCACTCGGACATTTTGACAAACACTTAGTGTGCACAAAAACAAAAACTACATGAATAATGCATGAACATCTGAAAAACTACCCTTAATACATGATAGAATGCCACAAGGGGCCAACACAAGTGCAGAAACAACTAAGAGAACACAACCCAATCAAAAAAAATGAAAAGATTTCACCCAATTTTGAAAAACAACCCAAAGTTTCGAAAATCCCCAAAACTCAAAACCCTAACAAAAATTCTGCATAATCGAAGTAAAACTTGAAAGGAAATAGTTAAGAATCATACCTTGAAGGAGAAGAATGCAGAAAAAAATGCTAGGATTGAAGGGAAATGAATGGAACAGTGTTTTTGGGTTGGAAGAGTGAGAGAGAGGTTGAGCGAGGGAAGTTAGAAGAGTTTGAAAAACTGTCACATCAGCTATAAAAAAACTGAAAACACGCGTTTTTCGCGGGTTAGAGAGGGGCGAGACAGTCGCGAGACAGTCGCGAGAGGTGCCACTGAAGCACAAAATTTTCGCGAGAAGCATTAAGTCGCGAAACAGTAGCGAGACAGTCGCGGTATCCTCTGTCTGAAATTGAAAAAATCCAATTTTAGCCAAACAGAATTTCGCGAGAAGCTGTTGGTCGCGTTACAGTCGCGAGACAGTCGCGAAAGCTTCTGTGTGACAAGTTAAAAGAAAAAATTCCCTCAACTCCTTTTCGCGGGAAGCTCTAAGTCGCGAGCTTCTCGCGAAACAACCCCTGAACCAGTTTTTGAAGACACACAAAAACATGCTTTTTAATGAAAACAAAAGACAAGAAAGTATAAAATCTCTTTCAAAAACAAATAAAACATTCAAAAATCTTTTTGGGTTTGATCAACAAAGATTGAGCATGTGAAAACACATTTAATCAAGTACAATCACACAAATGAATAGGGCATTCATTGAACATAGACTTGTGTGTTGTGTGTGAATATCAAAAATGAGATAGTCCTTAGTCCAATGTGAAGCTTCAATGATCAATTCAATCAAGACATACACAGCTAGCACTAGATTATGTGAACTATCTCAATTATAGAAACATGCATATATGACCTCCCACACGAACTTGACAATAATTCATTGAAGCTTTTCATTTGGCTCCATTTTTAACATATCATTTGCAACTTTTGAGCAAAGAGAATCTCATTTAGAGAAAGATGCCTGAAATTTTTGATATTTCAATTTATGATTTAGCCTTTGGCTTGTTGGGCATCATACATTTTAGTTTGGTCGCTTTCCCTTTTTCCTAGTCGAATACTAGTTTGTGCGACAGGCTTTTGCAGCTCTATATCTCTTTTCATTTGGAGATTTACAATTAGAGAGCTCTTTTAAGCAAAAAAAATAAAAGTGGGAAGATATATAGGCATGAGTCTATGCATGTCTCAAGATCAACAAAACCATTCACTAATTATTCATGACAAGGTTGAAGATCTATTTACAACAGTCACATAGATTTCAGAATTTCTTCCACAATGATATGAGTGCATGAGAGACAAGCTAAGCTCGTTAAATGCACAAAGCCATAAGTACAAAGGTACAGGGCAAAACATGCTTTGAGACAAAACTCAACAAAGTGAACAAACTTTTTGGATTTTCTATTTTTTATGTGATTTTGAATTTTTGAACACACCCAAAACATAGCCACAAAAGAAAAAAAACAAAGACAGCCGATACAGAACCACCGGACACAAAAAAAATATAAAAAATAGAGCAATGCAAGAAGAAAATGCAACAGCAAATGTCCCAAAATATTGAAAGAATTTATGCGTGGACATGTTATAATGCTTATGCATGAGCACCCCTTTTCACCCACACGTCACGTGCGTTTGGGGTGATATCCTTGACGGATTGGGTACGAGAATTTGGACTATCAAACCTTCTGGTGAAACTTTCCAAGCAAGTGGTGAAGGCACCAATCATTTTCATCACGTCCATCATGCCAGGATCACGATTCTGACTTCTCGGTTGTTCACCACCCCAAGACCTCACGTCATTTCTCCTTCCTCGTGACCGAGGTGCGCTTGAATTGTTGTCTGATCTCAGCTTTTGACAGTTGGGCCTGGTATGTCCTTGCATTCCGCAATAATGACACACATAGTCCGTTCTAGGATTCCGTTGTGATCTTGGGAGAGACCTTCCTCTGGTTTCATGTCTACCCATGGAGTGATTTCGGGGCTTATTCACCATTCGTTGCTCACTCACATTCTTCTTCTCAACCTTCACATTCTCAGGGATGGTTTCTTCTACAATAGGCACTGCGGCCTTCACAAACTTCACTTCTTTGGTAGCTTTGGCTGATGAACTGCTTCCTCCGGTGTATCCCAACCCGGACTTGTCTGAAGAGGGTTTTTGAGATGAGATAACATCATCTAACTTCTGGGAAGAGACTCTCTCTATCTTGGCATGAGCATGTACTACCTCTTGCTCAAGAAACCTCACCTTCGTATAGGCTTCAGACAACTCGCCATTTAATGTCTCAATTTCGCACTTAGCCTCTTTATATCTGACCATGAGACTTCTGTAATCTTCCTCAGCCTTCTTCATTTTCCTCACAGCTGCCTTGGCTATTCTGGTATACTCTCCAGACTTCTCAAGAAGTAAAGAATAATTTTCTTGAAGATTAGCTGTATTCTCTTCTTCTTCTTCAGCATCTGATTCATCCACATTCCCAATAGACTCTGAATCTGAATGCTCACCAAGCTCCTTCACAAGAGTACCCAAATCATTCGATGACTCCACATGAGCAATGGTCATGAATGCGGAGTAGTTTCCCTCTCCGTCACAGCTCTCTTCCGAGTCAGAATCAGAGGATTCTGAATCACTGAGTGTTGTGGCATAAGCTTTGCCTTTTCCCCTTAGAAAATTTGGACACTCCTTCTTTAGATGTCCATGGCCATTACACTCATAGCAAATGATTTCTGAAGAAGGTTGAAACTCCCTCCCTTCTTTTCTTGGAAACTCTTTCCTATCACCTCTGGAGGATGAAAATTTTCCTTTGTTGAATGGTTTCCCACTGTTCTTCATCTTCAGAAATTTTCGGAAGTTTTTCGCAAGAAATGCTACTTCCTTCTCCACCCCATCTTCTTCGGAGGAATCACCCATCCTTTCGGTGATGGTTTTAAGAGCAAGTGATTTACTCATCTTATGGGAAGGCAGTCCCATCTGATATGTTTGGAGAGATCCAACTAATTCTTGAATGTTAATCTCATCCAAATCCTTGCTTTCCTCTATGGCTGTAACTTTTGCTCTGAAACTTTCAGGCAAGGACCTCAACACTTTTCTCACCACCTTAGCATCTTCAATCTTCTCTCCAAGATTGAGTTTAGCAATCACAATTTCATTGAGCTTCCCATAGAACGAATCAAACGGTTCATCATCACCCATCTTGAGCTCTTCAAATTTGGTGGTAAGCATCTGAAGCTTTGTGTCCTTAACTTTCTTTGTACCCTCATAAGTGGTCTCCAAAATCTCCCAAGCTTCTTTGGCTACCGTCATGTGAGAGATCCTGTGGAATTCATCAGGAGACACAGCACAAAATATAGCATTCAAAGCTTTACTATTAGCATTGGCTGCTGCAAGAGCCGCCTTATCCCAATTAGCCTTAGGAGCTTCCGGCTTAGTCCAGCCGAGCTCTACCGCATCCCAAACGGTATCTTCTATAGAGCATAGAAATGCTCTCATTCTGACTTTCCAGAATGCGTAATTGTTCCCATCAAAAAATGGTGGAACATTGAGCGATTGAGACCGGTCCATCTCAAATAGGGTCAAGGATCACACTAAGGTGTTTAAACCAATCAAGTGTACCCGCTCTGATACCAATTGAAAGCTCTAAAATGTGTTGAAAAACACAAGAGCTGTTTAGACCCCCAATTAAAATTACGGCTTGGTTGATTTTACACAAACTTGATACTAAGTGCGGAAACGTGTAAACACAAGCGAATAAACAATAAGCTACTCTAATCCATAAACTAAGCAACACAGCAGTATAATGGAATATAAAAGAGTAGGGAAGAAAGATGCAAACACAGAAAACACCAAGACGTGTTTTCGAAGAGGAAACCGAAGAACTCGGCGAAAAACCTCTCCGCCGCCCTCCAAGCGGAAATCGATCCACTAGACAATCAGTTGGGATACATGAGTGAGCAAAAGACCCTCCAAGCCTAATCTACCCGATGCACCTAAGCCCTCCAAGCTCCTACTCCAACAAGGCTTCTCGGAACCGTGTCTTGTCTAGTTCTCCGGATCCCGCAACAAGCTCCATGTTGCATCTGCCATCCTTGGCTTCTTCCAATGCTTCCCAGCAGCACCAAAAAGTCACTCAACACTCTCAGATGATGTGGTAAGTGTTTGGGCTATCAACCTCTCAATGGTGTGGAAATGGAGAGGGAAGGGTTGAGGAGATACCACAAGCAAGTGTATAGAGAAAGGTGGGGATGACAATCTCTAATTGCAATTGTGTTTGGCTAGGGTTTTCTCTCTGAAGCATTCCTCAACATTTGTGGGTAATGGGGGTTTATATAGGATAGGTGCAGAATGTGTGAGTCAGTCAGTACAGGCTGGCAGAACAGCATGTCTCGCGGGTGTCTCGCGGGAAGGCCTTACCCGCGAGATACTCGCGAGAGACAGCTGTCTCCATCTGTCCTGACTCTTCGCATTCCAGCATGTGCCAGGCACATGCTTCACTTCGCGGGAAGCTTAGTCGCGACATACCCGCGAGATTCCATCAGCTTCCACTTTGCTTGAGTCTTCACACACTCTCTATCACACACCCCTTACAACAATTCCCACAACAAATACAGGGTATAAATAATTGAAAGTAATTACAATCAAATTTGGCACGGAATAAACGCCAACAAAACACATAGTTGTAAATCACAACTTTACAGTTAGTGTGATAGTACTGGTGAAGCAAATAATATACTAAACTTTTTTTGATAAGTCGTGAGTCGTCATGCTAGTTAACTTTATATATAATGGACTATTTGCAACTAGTTTTTATGAGAAGAATGCAAACCTCAGCGTAATTATCCTTCTTTTCTTCGCCTCTTTTTTCCAACAGTGCACAATCTATATCCTCAATAACCATCATTGAACGATTAGATATTGAAAGCAATATTCTTTTCAAGTCTGAATCTGACTTTATTCTTGAAATGTCCAAATTATAGATATCAAACTTGAGGTGATTAGCCATGGCAGCAATCAAGGCTGATTTACCGGTACCCGGGGGGCCGTGAATCAGATACCCTCGCTTCCATGCTCTGCCAACTTTCTTATACCACTCCTTTCTTTTAACAAACCTGTCAAGATCATCTATGAGCCTCCTCTTCGGCTCTGGGTCCATTGCCAACTTCTCAAATGTAGCTGGATGTTCAAGAATAATAGAATACCATTCACGACCAGTTTGAACACCATCAATATCACAGCTATAAAGCTTTACCACCCTTCGTGCTTCTTGTATAACCTTGGAACAAGATATTACATGAGGTAAATAAGAGTTTAGCATAACCTCTTTGAATTTCTTTTCAAATGAAAGCTCAAAATATGTCAAAAGAACATCGCCATCCTTGGTTTTTTTTTTTTTTTTTTTTTTTTGCACATAACTTCCATATGAGTCAATTAATGTCTTGAAAGGAATCCATAACCGATTGACCGATTACAATATCAGCGGTTAGTCCCTGTTGCCTACTGGTTTTGCTTACTCTGAGATGGTTTAAGTTTGATGAATCACCAATCTTGGAACGTAGGTAGGTTGCGGCAGCTTCATAGATTTGATTGCTACTGATACCACATTTCTCTTCAATTAAGAGAGTGAGTTGAGGCGTAAAGAAATATTTTCCACAGATGGAGACGAGATAATTTTTTACTACAGAAGGTATGAGTTCTTGTCCTATGGGACTTAGTACAATCACAATAGCAGCTGTGAACAATGGTTTTAATGATGAAAGCAGCTCCATGAAAGAAAACATGGTTTGAGGATATCTATGTTTACCAATCACCTCTTCCAAATCCTTAAAAATGAGAACAATGAGGGTTACAGTATAGGAGTTTGGACACCTAGTATTAATTTCTTGGTTTTGTTTATGCAATCTGGTTAAAATTATGAAAGTTTTGAGTCACTTCACAAAGAGGACATTGGCCATAAATTTGTTGGGATAAATCACCATCTATGTGTTAATAAATTAAATAGAACCTTAAGCACAAAAAAGAAAAAAAAAATTCACGTAAGCACCAAGAAAATTAATAACACAAGAAAACATTAAGTGAAAAACAATCTAATATAGAGGGACCAATCTACTACAATAAAATAGGAATGCAATGCCCAAGTATATGTCCAAGACTTCAAGTTCACAATAAATTTTAAAAAAACAATAATACCTCTCTAGAAACTTAGTGAAACCAAGATTGCAACAAGATCTCTGCTTTAAACAAAGCACTTTTTTTTTTCCCCTAGATCTGCACGTTTCTCTCTATTACATCCCTGTTTATAGACCCAGCTGCATCACTATATTCCTGAGCTTGTCTCACAAGGCTAAGGCAATTGATGAGAAACTTCATGTAGTTGAGTAAGATTCAAATGTGGGGCTGAGAGCAAAAAAATAGGTATAAAATAATAATAATAAAATATCTAACCTGAATGATGCGGTTCATAATTCATTCTATTAAGAGTTTGTTATTGGAATGTAATGAAAAGTTCATCTTATTTGAATTTTTAGTTTCTTTTTGGTACTATTCATAGGTTTTATTATTCTATTTAGCTAGTTTTTAATTTTTTTTTCTACACTTTTAACAAAAAGTTTTTAGTTTCTACTAAATTAATTGTTCCCAAACAGATCCCTTACATAATTAAGGAAACGATACATTATTCTTGTTTATAGTTAGATTGTAGTCCAAAACTTTCATTCATTGTGGTGATTACTCCACCACTTGTGTTCTTACTTTAAAAAACCCCTAACTTCAGGATCGTCAAACAAATAAAAGACAAAAGAAGGGAGAAGTGAAAGCGTGGGAGTCATATCACAACAAATGATGTCATCAGCTCCTATATCAGTTATTTTGAATAGTTTTAGACCCCTTAGACCAACCAAATTAACCTAGTTAATTAGCCAAGTAATTAACTTAGTCAATTTATGCAAATCTAGGTTATCACAAACATACAATCATATCAAAAACATAAACCAGCGGAAATATAAATAATACAATGATATGATCACCCAGGAAACCACACGGTAAAAACCTGGGGAGAATTTGACCTAGCTATCATCAAGGTAAACCTGAATCTACTATGTGAAAGAATTGAAGTTCATACAAAAGGACTTACAAGCTCCCCGCTTGACTTCCTAATGCTACCCACTAGTAGAACTTACTGACATGACCACGTGCAAGCTCTGAATCCACAAACTCCTTCTTTCTTGGATTCTCCACAAGATATAAGCACCCATGCTTGTTATTCTTTAAGCTCCAATGGCAGCAACTGAGTTGATCATCAAGATGTTGAATTAATCTCTACCTTGAAAACCCTAAGTTTATGTGAAGAAAATCTCCTTAAAGATCTCATAAGAGATTCACACACACAGCAAAGTATGAGCAACAATACAACAAGAGCAACTCACAAAAACGTGGCTAGGGTTTTGCCTTTTATACCTATGGTTTGTAGATTTCAGATTTTGATGTTGTTTGTTTGGTTCTTTCCTTCTTGCCCTAACTCACTTTTTCTCTCTTGCTTTCCATCTCTGTTTCTTTCCCAAGAAAGTTGTGATTATATATGCTTTGTTATTTGTTATTTTTCTTTAAAGAGTATAACTCAAGGGATTATTCAGTTTGCGTAAATGAACATTTGCTCTGTCACTCAAAACACAAATCTTTAATAATCAAAACCACACCAAAGTTTTATTTTAAAATTTTATTTTTTTCGGTCTGTTGTTTCTGAATGGTCCCTTTTTAAAAGCCAATGGAAATATGCGGTGAAATTTTATACAAATTAGATTTACTATGATTGCCCTGTTTTTTAAATTCCTCTCACTTGGATATCCCTACAAAAAAAAAAAAAAAAAAAAAGTATCAGTGAATGTTCTATTAGTGCTCTCAATTGTGTTCTTTGTGTATGGTATGTTAGTGCTCTCAATTATGTTATGAAACTAGAATCATAACAGATTGCAATATAGAAAACCAGAAAACCATAATTTCACTTAGAAAACATTATAAATTGCTATACACTCTAAACTTTCAGATTTTACAAAATAATGTTGCAGAGAAGAGATGGGGCAGAGTAGCAAAGCAGTAGATCATTATTTCTTTCATTGTATGTTGTTCTTAATTATCTTAAGAATTCTATCTTTTTTATTGTTTGATTGGAGGAACATGAGAGAGTTTGAATGTTAACGGTGATTATAATTTCTCTGTACTGATTCTGATGTTGGGTTTCTCCCAATTATGAATATTCATTGGGTAGAAAAGTAAGTGAACATGACTGGAAACGCTTTTGGCATATATCACTAAATCAGTTATATCAGTTTTGCAAATGGAGGATCTTGGTCCATGAAACCTCGAAAACGTGTTGAAAACACAAGAGCTGTTTAGACCCCCCGATTAAAATTACGGCTCGATAGATTTTACACAACTTTAATACAAAGTGCGGAATAGTGTAAAAGCGAGCGGATGAACAATTAAGCTACTCTAATCCATAAACTAAACAACACAGCAGTATAATGGAATTAAACAAGAGTAGGGAAGAAGGATGCAAACACAGAAAACACCGAGACGTGTTCTCGAAGAGGAAACCGAAGAACTCGGCGAAAAACCTCTCTGCCGCCCTCCAAGCGGAAATCGATCCACTAGACAATCAGTATGGATACATGAGTAAGCAAGAGACCCTCCAAGCCTAATCTACCCGATGTACCTAAGCCCTCCAAGCTCCTACTCCAACAAGGCTTCTCGGAACCGTGTCTTGTCTAGTACCCCAGATCCCGCAACAAGCTCCATGTTGCATCTGCCATTCTAGGCTTCTTCCAATGCTTCCCAGCAGCACCAAAACGTCACTCAACACTCTCAAAGGGTGTGGTAAGTGTTTGGGCTATCAACTCTCAATGGTGTGGAAATGGAGAGGGAAGGGTTGAGGAGATACCACAAGCAAGTGTATAGAGAAAGGTGGGGATGACAATCTCTAATTGCAAATGTGTTTGGCTAGGGTTTTCTCTCTGAAGCATTCCTCAACATTTGTGGGTAATGAGGGTTTATATAGGATAGGTGCAAAATGTGTGAGTCAGTCAGTACAGGCTGGCAGAACAGCATGTCTCGCGGGTGTCTCACGGGAAGGCCTTACCCGCGAGATACTCGCGAGAGACAGCTGTCTCCACCTGTCCTGACTCTTCGCATTCCAAAATGTGCAGGGCACATGCTTCACTTCGCGGGAAGCTTAGTCGCGACATACCCGCGATATTCCATCAGCTTCCAATTTGCTTGAGTCTTCACACACTCTCTATCACACACCCCTTACATCAATTCCCACAACAAATACAGGGTATGAACAATTGATAGTAATTACAATCAAATTTGGCACGGAATAAAAGCCAACAAAACACATAGTTGTAAATCACAACTTTACAATCTCCCCCTTTGGCTATTCCGTGACAAAACCCTAAAACAGACTCTAGACTTAAACGTGAGTTTGGGAACACAGGCAAAACTCACTCACACTTAATTCTAGATTCTGATAAGCTCTTAAAACATATGAACAAGTAACTCCTGAAACACAACAACAAAATATTATCATTGTATGCAGAAAACTTGAAAAGCATATGGAGCATTAAGAGCATGATCAAGCAAGATGAAATAGAGAACACTAGATCATGGCAAGATCAAACAAATAATCACTATACACAAGCAATTACTATGCTCATTCACACAAGGAATGAACATCCGGATATGCAAGATGATAAGCTCATATGAAGAGTACCATTTGCAAATCCAACACTCAACCAATGCAAAGTACTCGAAGTATTTGCATCTAGGAACAATCCTACTAGGGTACAAGAGTGTTCATCACTCAACCAATGCATAGAACGTATATGCATCTAGGAACAATCCTACACGAGCACAAGAGTGATGTAGTGAAGTAAATGTATGACATTAAACTTCAATAGCACAAGCATAAAGGCTGCATAAGCAAAGTATTGCAAATACATGGCACAAACCATAAAAGCCTACAAAATATGCAATGAAACAAAACAACCCTTAAAGCTTACAAAAGCAACATGGGTACATGCAAAGTATGCTACAAAGCATAGAGAATATCACAAAAAATATCTGAAATAATACTTAAATAAAGCATAGTATCAAAGCTTTAAACCAAAAGCAGTAAAACAGTTATAAACACTAAAAGAAACTGAATTAAACCGTATTTAAAAAAAAAACCAATAACCAATGCTACTATGTTTCTAAGCTATGCTCCCCCTATCGCTGTGCAAGCTCTTCTCCAGCTCCCCCTCAGAAATTTCTCCCCCTTTTTGACCGGAATGGTCAAAGGGCTAGAACAATTCGGATTCCGAATCAGAGCCATGAGTGGAGGACAACTCCTGAACCTGCGATGCTAATGCGGTGATCTGTCCCTGAAGGTACGCGAACTGATCTGCTGTGTGTTGCACATGAGAGTCAAGCACTGCAGACATCTGGTCCATCTTAGCAAGCAACTGATCAAGTTTGCTTAAGCCTGGTGGTGGAGCAAAAGATGATGGCTGTGCAGAGGGCTCTAGAGCTGAGGTGAACCTGTCAATCTCTTCCTCTGTATCTTCAGCTTCCTCCTGTTGAACTTGTCGTGGTGGTGGTATGGTATGCACACCAGTCTTGGATCCTCTAATGTGTGCAGTGCTCCTAGTCAGTGTATGACCACCAATGGGATAATCCCTCGGAACAACTGTGAGGCCACTGGGTAGCTTGAGCTTTGTCTTGGCAATCAATCCCATGATCAAAGAGGGGAACGGCATCACAGTCCGTGAATTCTGCTTTGTGATGCTCTTCTTCAGGACATGCATGATATGGCCACAAATGTCAACCTCCTTATGTGTGAAGAGATCATACAGAAACCTTGTTCTCGGAGCCGATAGAGTGGCGAGGTTGGTGATCGGATACAGATTGTGAATCATCACATAGCTTAGTGTCCTCATTTCTAGAGAGAACTTGAGAGTGTCCATGGATGATTTCTTCTGTTCACCACCAAGGACAGTAATCATATCATCAATCTTACCCAATCTGTCCTCATAAGCAACTGTGATTTGCTGAGATGGAGGACGAGCCTCCAAAAAGTCTTGGATGCTGTCTCTTGTAATCTGAAACTCCTTGTGTCTTACCCAGCCCTCAATACAATCTCCGTTGACAATGGCATTAGAGAAGAACTCCTTGATAATCTCGGAATATACCACTCCAGTCGGGTTGAGCAGCTTGGTCCACGTTCTATCCTTGAACACTTCAGGGATGCAAGTGCCCTCAAGAGTCTCTAACTGGACTACCCGTTCCATGATGATCGTCTTGTCCTTATAGCAGTCATTGTACTTCATATCAGCATCTATAGACCGGAAATGTTCAGAATCAGTTCGGGCTCTTTTTGAAGTCGATTTCTTCCTAGCTGCATGCTTGGTGGGAGACATCTGCACAATTTCACAAAGCAAAGAAGAGAAGATGCACAAGCACAAACCAGAAGACAAACTACATTAGATTCAAGTTAGTTCCAAATCAGACTTAATACTAACTGAAAACAGAGCATGGTAGACACTAAACATCATGCTAAAAGACTCCAACTTATAAAGCATAACTACAATGCAACAAATTAAGAAAAAATGCAAGAGTGTGTGTCTGTGTGCATGTGCTGATGAGTGTGTGCGGCATGAGATGCATGAGGGTGCCTAAGTGTGCCTAGTTGTGTGCCAAGAGTGTGCAACATGAACAAAGTGAGTGAAACACATAATCAATGACCAAACCTAAGTAAAATAAGGTCAAACAAGTGAAAAACTATGGATTGAAATCACTTGATTTCATTTTGGCACAAAAATGTCACTTGGACATTTTGACAAACACTTGGCGTGCACAAATGCAAAAAATACACGAATAATGCATGAACATGTGAAAATCTACCCTCAATACATGATAAAATGCCACAAGGGGCCAACACATATGCAGAAACAACAAATGGGACACAGCCCAATCAAAAAATATGAGAAAGATTCACCCAATTTTGAAAACAAACCCAAAGTTTCGAAAATCCCCAATTATCAAAACCCTAACAAAAATTCTGCATAATCTAAGCAAAAACTTAGAAAGAAATGGTTAACAAACATACCTTGAAGAAGAAAATGCAGAAAAAATGCTTGGATTGAAGGGAAATGAATGGAATAGTGATTTTGGGTTGAAAAAGTTTGAGAGAGGTTGAGCGAGGGAAGTTTGATAGTTTTGAAAAACTGTCACATCAGCTATATAAAAACTGAAAACACGCGTTTTTTGTGGGTTAGAGAGTGGCGAGACAGTCGCGAGAAGTGCCACTGAAGCACAAAATTTTCGCGAGAAGCATTAGGTCGCGACACAGTCGCGGTAACTTCTGTCTGAAATTGAAAAACTCCAATTTTAGCCAAACAGAATTTCGCGAGAAGCTTTTGGTCGCGAGACAGTCGCGAAAGTTTCTGTGTGACATGATAAAATAAAAATTTCCCTCAACTCCTTTTCGCAGGAAGCTCTAAGTCGCGAGCTTCTCGCGAAACAACCCCTGAGCCAGTTTTGAAGAAACACAAAAACATGCATTTTAATCAAAAACAAAAGACAAGAAAGTATAAAATCACTTTCAAAAACAAATAAAACACTCAAAAATCTTTTTGGGTTTGATCAATAAAGATTGAGCATGTGAAAAACACATTTAATCAAGTACAATCACACAAATGATTATGACATTCATTGAACATAGACTTGTGTGTTGTGTGTGGATATCAAAAATGAGATAGTCCTTAGTCCAATGAGAAGCTTCAATGATCAATTCAATCAAGGCATACACAACTAGCACTAGATTATGTGACCTATCTCAATAATAGAAACATGCATATATGACCTCCCACATGTACTTGATAACAATTCATTGAAGCTTTTCATTTGGCTCCATATTTAACATACCATTTGCAACTTTTGAGCAAAGAGAATCTCATTTAGAGAAAGATGCCTGAAATTTTTGATATTTCAATTGATGAGTTAGCCTTTGGCTTTTTGGGCATCATACATTTTATTTTGGTCGCTTTCCCTTTTTCCTAGTTGAATACTAGTTTGTGCGACAGGCTTTTGCAGCTCTATACCTCTTTTCATTTGGAGATTTACATTTGGAGAGCTCTTTTAAGCAGAAAAATAAAAATGGGAAGATATATAGGCATGAGTCTATGCATGTCTCAAGATCAACAAAACCATTCACTAATCATTCATGACAAGGTTGAAGATCTATTTACAACAATCACATAGATTTCAGAATTTCTTCCACAATGATATGAGTGCATGAGAGACAAGCTAAGCTCGTTAAATGCACAAAGCCATAAGTACAAAGGTACAAGGCAAAACATGCTTTGAGACAAAACTCAACAAAGTGATCAAACTTTTTGGATTTTCTATTTTTTTTATGTGTTTTTGAATTTTTTGAACACACCCAAAACAGAACAAGAAAATAAAGATTAACAAAAACAACCGGTACAAATCAACCGGACAAAATAACCACAGTAAAAATGGAGCAATGCATGAAAAGATACAACTGCAAATGTCCCTAAACATTGAAAGAATTTATGCGTGGACATGTTATAATGCTTATGCATGAGTACCCCTCTTCACCCACACGTCACGTGCGTTTGGGGTGATATCCTTAACGGATTGGGTACGAGAATTTGGACTGTCAAACCTTCTGGTGAAACTCTCCAAGCAGGTGGTGAAGGCACCAATCATTTTCATCACGTCCATCATGCCAGGATCACGATTTTGACTTCTCGGTTGTTCACCACCCCAAGACCTCATGTCATTTCTCCTTCCTCGTGACCGAGGTGCGCTTGAATTGTTGTCAGATCTCAGCTTTTGACAGTTGAGTCTGGTATGTCCTTGCATTCCGCAGTAATGACACACATAGTCCGTTCTAGGACCCCGTTGTGATCTTGGGAGAGATCTTCCTCTGGTTTCATGTCTGCCCATAGATTGATTTCGGGGCTTATTCACCATCCGTTGCTCATTCACATTCTTCTTCTCAGCCTTAACATTCTCAAGACTGGACTCTTCCACAATAGGCTCTATGGCCTTCACAAATTTCACTTCTTTGGTAGCTTTGGCTGATGAGCTGCTTCCTCCGGTGTATCCTAACCCGGACTTGTCTGAAGAAGGTTTTTGAGATGAGATAACATCATCTAACTTCTGGGAGGAGACTCTCTCTATCTTGGCATAAGCTTGCACTACCTCTTGCTCAAGAAACCTCACCTTCGTATAGGCTTCAGACAACTCGCCATTTAGTGTCTCAATCTCACACTTAGCCTCTTATATCTGATCAAGAGACTTCTGTAATCATCCTCAGCTTTCTTCATTTTCCTTACAGCCGCCTTGGCTACTCTGGTATACTCTCCCGACTTCTCAAGTAATAAGGAGTAATTTTCTTGAAGATTAGCTGTATTCTCTTCTTCTTCTTCAGCATCTGATTCTTCCACAATCCCAATAGACTCTGAATCAGAATGCTCACCAAGCTCCTTCACAAGTGCACCCAAATCATCCGATGACTCCACATGAGCAATGGTCATGAATGCGGAGTAGTTTCCCTCTCCGTCACAGCTCTCTTCCGAGTCAGAATCACTGAGTGTCGTGGCATAAGCCTTGCCTTTTCCCCTCAGAAAATTTGGACACTCCTTCTTTAGATGTCCAATGCCATTGCACTCATAGCACACAATGTCTGAAGGAGGTTGAAAATCCTTCCCTTCTTTCCTCTTAAACTCTTTTCTATCACCCCTTGAAGATGAGAAAATTCCCTCTGTTGAAAGGTTTCCCACTGTTCTTCATCTTTAGAAATTTTCGGAAGTTTTTCGCAAGAAATGCTACTTCTTTCTCCACCCCATCTTCTTCGGAGGAATCATCCATCCTTTCGGTGATGGTTTTAAGAGCAAGTGATTTACTCATCTTATGGGAAGGCAGTCCTATCTCATATGTTTGGAGAGACCCAACTAATTCTTGAATTTTAATCTCATCCAAATCCTTGCTCTCCTCTATGGCTGTAACTTTTGCTCTAAAACTTTCAGGCAAGGACCTTAATACTTTTCTCACCACCTTAGCATCTTCAATCTTCTCCCCAAGATTGAGTTTAGCTATAACAATTTCATTGAGCTTCCCATAGAATGAATCAAACGGTTCATCATCACCCATCTTGAGCTCTTCAAATTTGGTGGTAAGCATCTGAAGCTTTGTGACCTTAACTGTCTATGTACCCTCATAAGTAGTCTCCAAAATCTCCCAAGCTTCTTTGGCTACTGTCATATGAGAGATCCTGTGGAATTCATCAGGAGACACAGCACAAAAAATAGCGTTTAAAGCTTTACTATTAGCATTGGCTGTTGCGAGAGCGGCCTTATCCCAATTAGCCTTAAGAGCCTCCGACTTAGTCCAGCCTAGCTCTACCGCATCCCAAACGGTATCTTCTATAGAGCATAAAAATGCTCTCATTTTGACTTTCTAGAATGCGTAATTGTTCCCATCAAAAAATGGTGGAACATTGAGCGATTGAGACTGGTCCATCTCAAATAGGGTCAAGGATCACACTGAGGTATTTAAACCACACCAAGTGTACCCGCTCTGATACCAATTGAAAGCTCGAAAACGTGTTGAAAACACAAGAGCTGTTTAGACCCCCTAATTAAAATTACGGCTCGATAGATTTTACACAACTTTAATATAAAGTGCGGAATAGTGTAAAAGCGAGCGGATGAACAAGTAAGCTACTCTAATCCATAAACTAAGCAACACAGCAGTATAATGAAATAAAACAAGAGTAGGGAAGAAGGATGCAAACACAGAAAACACAGAGACGTGTTCTCGAAGAGGAAATCGAAGAACTCGGCGAAAAACCTCTCCGCCGCCCTCCAAGCAGAAATCGATCCACTAGACAATCAGTTGGGATACATGAGTAAGCAAGAGACCCTCCAAGCCTAATCTACCCGATGCATCTAAGCCCTCCAAGCTCCTACTCCAACAAGGCTTTTTGGAACCGTGTTTTGTCTAGCACTCCAGATCCCGTAACAAGCTCCATGTTGCATCTGCCATTCCAGGTTTCTTCCAATGCTTCCCAGCAGCACCAAAACGTCACTCAACACTCTCAAAGGGTGTGGTAAGTGTTTGGGCTATCAACCTCTCAATGGTGTGGAAATGGAGAGGGAAGAGTTGAGGAGATACCACAAGCAATTGTATAGAGAAGGTGGGGATGACAATCTCTAATTCCAAATGTGTTTGGCTAGGGTTTTCTCTCTGAAGCATTCCTCAACATTTGTGGGTAATGGGGGTTTATATAGGATATGTGCAAAATGTGTGAGTCAGTCAGTACAGGCTGTCAGAACAGCATGTCTCGCAGGTGTCTCGCGGGAAGGCCTTACCCGCGAGATACTCGCGAGAGACAGCTGTCTCCACCTGTCCTGACTCTTCGCATTCCAGCATGTGCAGGGCACATGCTTCACCTCGCGGGAAGCTTAGTCGCGACATACCCGTGAGATTCCATCAGCTTCCAAATTGCTTGAGTCTTCACACACTCTCTATCACACACCCCTTACATCAATTCCCACAACAAATACAGGGTATAAACAATTGATAGTAATTACAATCAAATTTGGCACGGAATAAAAGCCAACAAAACACATAGTTGTAAATCACAACTTTACAGTCCATTTAATGTAGTACACAGTAGCTCAAAAAGCAGTTTTTAAATGGAGGATCTCAATTTATTTCATATTAGGTTCTTTACACCCAACTAAAAAGCAATGAATGTTTTTTTGCAGAAAAAATACAGCTTCATGGTTTATGTTTTGACTGTTTTAAGTTCAGACTTAGAATAGTTTGGATTTCTTAGCTTTCTTTTAGTTTGGATTTTTAAGCATGGATTGAGGTTGCAAATTCTTTTTAGTTAGATTGCTTGATGGTAATTACCTCTTTCTGAAAAACTTCTCTCTAATAAAGAATAAGATATTAGGGGTGAGAAAATTGGATGGGGAAGATTTTTTGTAGGCCATGTGACCAAAGTTTTTGGAGATTGTAGAAGAATAAGAGTATATAAATTGATTGGGTGACTGTATGCAATTAAGAGCATGATTTATATCAATAGGTTACCTATTTGGATAATCTTAATTTTTTGGCGAGTTTTTAAATTCTTGCTAATTCATGTTGACAATGACACCTATTTTGGATTTTTTCTCATTTAATTAGATGTCTAATATGATCCTATCTTAGCAGCACGATTCATGATTCTTATGGTCTTAAAAATAGAAAAATGACTTATTAATTCTGTTTATGCTCCCTAAACAGGGTCAAAAACTTTTTAGAATTATGGTTAATGAATGGTGGTGTGTTGGTGATGAAGATGCCTATGTGAGTCAGTAAGGAGTTCAATAGGCCCATTTGGTTGTTGAGAAAATTTGGAGACTATTTTGTTTTATGGCCATGACAGTGAAATCTAATACCATAATTTATCTATACTGACTCAACTTTTAAGGTATCTTGCAATGAGTTATAGAATGAGCAATGGGTTATAGAGTTAATGAGATTTCATTCATTAGTATCTTTATGAGACAGTGTTTTGAGGAAGATCAAATTTAACAATGGTGGATGGTATTTGTTACTTTTTGAGGAAGTTAATAACTGCTTCATATCTTCCTTATTCTCCTGAAAAGATGACACCCATGATCATGGACATATATAGAGTTTGAAATTGTGAGACTAAGATTCAAGGCCAGATTGTTGGATGAACTGATCATCCTAATTTAAATGTACATGGTATTAGATAGAGCAATCTGCTCTAATGAATTCAATTTTCTCTATACTCTCAGACTGCTAAAGCTAAAGCTTGATGAATAATAAGAGGATAGTGAAGTTCTAAGATTGTAATTATTGTAATTCATTTTTTGCCATTGTGTTTGTTGTGGAAGACTTGAAGCCATCTGATGCGATTATATATGTATGGTTAGGATAGTCCTTATTCATAAGGCACTACAATCCTGTGGCTAATATACTCCAAATTAGGTTCCAAACTATCACTAATGTACATTTGCAGAAATTGTTGTAATGTATAAACGTGTTCCTTTTTTAATATTATTTTATTCACATTTATGCCTCAAAGTTGGATACTAATATTACTTATATATATATAAAAAATGTTGTATGCTGATATTGATTTTGCTACTTCATACAGATACAGGTACTAGAAACAGCGTTAATTGTGTTGATGGCTCTATAGTTAAAGACATCGAATGCTCTAATTTAGCTGGTGTTACTCTTGAAAGGTCTTTTGATGGTTCACAAGATAATGAATCTTCTAAGTGCTTCAAATGCCCTTTAGAGAAGGCAATTCTTTCATTCCTTTGGCTTAGAGCGTCTATAAAGATGTGCATTGTTGTGGTTTCTAGCAACTCCAGTATGTAAATGATCTTAAAACTTTCAGTAGTATCAAGTTTTCAACATAGTGGTTCACCAAGTAATATTGCTACAATAATTTGATGCTTTTTAGCTATTAATTTTTAAATTCTAAAGGATACGACTAACTAAATCTTCTAAAAATATCATAACTCTTTCACATATTGGTTCTCTTTTTTTTTTTTAGTAACTATGACAGCCAAAACCGGATCAGTATTTGACCTTGGCAAACATAGATCAAATGTTATTACTTTATTACCACTGAAAGGTCTAAATTGTTTTTTAATATACTTTCAGGTTTTTAATTTTGACCTTCACAATGACTTCCACTCATGATTTGCATGTTCTAAAATCTAAATTGCAGGGGATGATGAAGTCTTTGATGTATACTGTGTTGCTTTTGAAATGGTGTGCTTAATGGCGCTATGCATGCTTCTTACATGGAGTTTAATGTACAATCTCTGTTAGAGTCTAAAGTTGCACCACTACTATGTTCCCGTTGTTGTATTTAGTGATAAAATATTCATTGACGTACTTTTAATTAATAAGCAGTTGTTAGCAAATATTAAGGTAGTTAGCATTGTACTAGGATTACTGTATGTGAAGTCTTAGGTTGTCTTAGACGATTCACAGGTCACATTCTAATTAAATGAAATCATACTGAGTTCAAGAAAATAATCATTTTGTTAAAAAAAAAAAAAAAAAATTTTGCAAAAGACTAATGTTTAATATGCTTAAATATACTAAATTATGTAGGTTTGAATAAATTTAGTGGAAGTATGAGAACTAAGTTTATGTTGGATGCAAAGATCATTAATATGTAAAATGATCTTGAAGCAAAAAAATTAATAATGGAAATCACGCAAGCACTAAGAAATTTAATCACACAAGAAGACATTACTTGGAAATCCTTGTAATATAGAGGGACTATAATAAAATAGAGAATGCAATGCTCTAAGTTTATGTCCAAAAATTAATTTCACAATAAAATTTGAAAAACACAATAATACCTTTCTAGATACCTAGTAAAACCAATATCGCAACAAGATCTCCGCTCTAAACAAAGCATTTTTTTTTTCACTTCACATAGCTTGCACTCTCTGCATTTTTATCTCTATTTACATCCCATTTTATAGGCCTAGCTGTATCACTATTCCTGAGCATGTGAGAGATTAACTGAGTGTGAACACCGAGGAGGTGAAAGGTAAATGGAGAAACTTTATGGGCTACTAAACTGTAACGATAATTACATAGGAGTAGGAATGTGTATTACAAGGAATAAAAAATGTTGTAATGTAATACTTATTACTATTCATTTATTTGATGACAACACAATATAGAACCTTGAAGACAATATAATGAGAACATTTTAAATCAAACTTAAGATATATTTTAGGAAATATCTTACTCATATAATTATATATCCTAAAAAGTAATATTTTTTAAATTTGATAGAGAGATTAGTTATTTTTTATGATTTTTTATTTTCATAATTGTTATGTGCATATAGAAAGTTTGTTTATTTGGAAATATATATATTAATTTTAGAAATTAATACACCTACTAAGGAATAGCTATTACAAGCCTTTTAGAGATGAATAGCTATTCCTCATTTTAAAGAATAGATATTCATACAAAATGTGGATACATTCAAACGGTGAGTAATCATGCTTGGGTCAATTCCAGGCATGTCTTCGTGGCTCCAGACAAAAACATACATGCTCTTCTTGAGGAATTGGACGAGACCCTGCTTTGTCTTCTCTTCCATGCTTGTCCCAATCCTGGTGAACTTCTTGAGGTTGGACTTGTCCAATGGTACATCTTCCAATATTTCAATTGGTTCTGCCAATTTTATTCTCTTTTCAATGTTCATCATCTATATCTGCTCGTCCATTGCCAACATTGCGAAATAACACTCTCTAGCAGCTAGTTGGTCTCCTTGTACTTCCCTAATGCCATACTTCGTTGGGAATTTGATAGACAAGTGGTAGGTGGACGTTACGGCCTTCCAACTGTTCAAAGTTGGTCATTCGATGATGGCATTATACAAGGACGAATAGTCCACAACAAGGAAGTTCACTTCTTTATTGATTTGTTGTGGGTAAAAGCCAACCACGACTAGCTAGGATGTAAAGTTGTGATTTACAACTATTTTGTGTTGGCTTTAATACTGTGCCAAATTTGATTGTAATTTTGTTCAATCTTATGTACCCTATATTATATGTGAGATTTCATTGTAAAGGTTGTGTGTGAGAGAGAGTGTGAAGACTCAAGATTCATTGAAGATTAAAGTGTTTTCACGGGTAGCTCGCGAGTAGCCTTCTCACAAAGTGAAGCATGTGTTCAACACATGACTGGAATGCGAAGAGTCATGACAGATGGTGACAGCTGGTTTTCAAGAGTGTCTCGCAGGTAAGACCTTCTCGAGAGATACCCGCAAAACATTCTGTTTTGCTATTTTGTCATATCTGATACACTATGTCTCTACCCACACTATATATACTTACATTACCCACATATTGAAACGAGTTCTTTTCAGAGAGAAAACCCTAGCCATTACCCTTGAGAGTGAGAGATTGTCATACCCACAATTCTCTTCACAATCCATTATGGTTTTCCTCAACTCCTATCTCTCCATATCCAAATCCTTGAGAGGTTGATAGCCCAAACACTTACCACACCCATCCTGAGTGTAAAGTGCAGTCTTGGTGTCGCTGGGAAGCATTAGAAGAAGCCATTTGTTTGGTGGATGCAATCGGGCTAAATTGCATGATCCGGAGAGCTAGAGAAGACAAGGCTTCGTCAAGTCAGTTGGTAGCAGGAGCTTGGAGGGCTCAAGTACATGGGGTAGACTAGGCTTGGAGGGTCTTTTGTTATTCATGTACTCCAACTTATTCTCTAGTGGATCGATTTACTGCTTGGAGGGCGGCGGAGAGGTTTTTCACCGAGTTCTTCGATTTCCTCTTCGATAACACATCAGGGTGTTATCTTGTGTTTGCATTATTCTTCCCTACTCTTTTAGCTTTCATTTTACTGTTGTTATTTGATGAATATGGCTTAGAGTAGTTATATTGTTTGTTTGCTCGCATTTACTCTATTCCGCACTTAGTTTAAGTTAGAGTAAAATCAACCAAGCCATAATTTTAATTTGGGGATCTAAACAGCTCTTGTGTTTTCACAAAATTTCAAGCTTTCAAAGGAGATAGTGCCCACTGGTAGAACCTTTATTCCTCTGAAACTGATTAAAGGCACACTCATTGGACGAAGTAACTCCTTGTTAATTCTCATTTGCTGGAAGACTGGGTAGTAGAGGATATCAGTTGAACTCCCATTGTCTATTAACACCCTTCTAGTTGTATAATTTGCAATCCCTAAAGTGATGACAATTGCTTCATAATGAGGATGGTGTAGTTGTCTTGCATTTTCGTCCATGAAAATAATGGCAGACACGTCTTCTCTTATCATCCTTGGTGGTCGTCCAAATAATTGAACATTCTGGACTACTTGCAAGTAGGTCTTCTTGGCTTTGGACAAGCTTCCAGTTGATGTGCCCCTTACAATGACCCTTATTTCCCCAAGTGGTTGACGCACTGGTTCTTTTGTTTTGCCCTTCATTGGCTGCCTTTTGTCCTTGTGGTCTCATCCAAGGAAATTTTTCAACTTTCCCTGCTTAATGAGAACTTCAATTTGTTGCTTCAAGTCGTAACACGCGTCCGTATCATGTCCATGGTCTCGGTGGAAACAACAATACTTGCTTTTGTTCTACTTGCTAGGATCTCCTTTCATCTTCTCTAGTCATTTTAAGGATGAGTCATCTTTTATCTGCATCAATACTTGGTCAAGTGGAGTATTCAGGGAAGTGTAGTTGGAGTATCATCCTGAGGACGACCCTACCTTCTTGCCATCTTGATCCCTTTTCTCCCCTGCCTTGGCCTTCTTTGGACGAAGGCCTTGCTTTAGATGGTGTACATAACCATTTTCCACTCGTTCAACCTTCTTCTTTTTCTTAGCAATAATTACGTCTTCTACGTTCATGAAACTTTAGGCTGAATGTATCAACTCAGCCATCATCTACAGCTCCTGGTTGTACAACTTATGGATGAACAAATCTGAATTGACTCCATTGTAGAAGGCTGTCAAGAGGATCTTGTCATCCATCTCGTCCACCAACAAGGCTTCCCTATTAAAATGACTAATGAAAGTACGCACACTCTCATTTTCTCATTGTTCTATGTTTAGCAAACTAGACACGAAACGCTTATACCTTTGGCCCCCCACAAAGTTGTTGACGAACAACTTTCTTAACTCTTGAAATGAAGTTATGTTGTTTGGTGGTAGCTTATCAAACCATACTCTGGCTGGGCCTTTCAACGTGGTAGGAAAGACTCTGCACATGATTTCGTCTAGAACACCTTAAAGGTGCATGGTTGTCTTGAACATGACAATGTGATCGCAAGAGTCCCGTGTTCCATCATATGAGTCCAAGGTAGGCATTTTAAATTTTGGAGGGTAGGGGATGACTGGTGATGGACACAGTGAAGGGAGAATCAATCTTGTGGACAAGGTCATCCATGTGATTTGCCCTCCTCATGGAGTCCTTCATCTCCTCCATGGATCTTTTCATTTGATCCATCTCTCTCTCTCCAAATGTGGTACTCTTCGAGTGACAGTACCTCTAGAATGATCTCTTCCTTCAGCACTGTTTTTAGCTCCTTCATGCTCTGAATTTTGCCCATGCTCCTCGCCACGGCCTTATCAACAATGTTTATTAACTTCTCTAGTTAACTCTTAGTTTTGTTACATCAAGTCCACCATTGCAACAACCGTGGACTGCAATTGTTGCTGGATGGTCAATGGTGGTGCTGGTGCACGGTTTAGGTGACTGGAGGCATTTCCACTCTCCTGGTGCTCTGGACTAGTGGCCATTGACCTAGTCTGAACCATGCAGCCTTTTTGTCTTGGAAAGCTAGGTGGTTAGCACTTAGGAACTTTGCTTGCCACCTTACCTTGTTTTACTTCCCCATAGATGGCGACAACTGATGATGCACGAAAATCAGTAAGCTGGAATGTTTCTGGCTATGGTGATGGCTTTAGGACCTGAAAGGAAAGAAAAGACTGTCAAGGGTGACTGGTGTAACCCGGCTAAGGACCTTTCGACTGTTAAGTTAGTTTTCTCTCTAGAACACAAGGATGAAAAACTGTGAATAGTAGAACTTACCTTGGGTGAATGGGGCTTAATCCTTTTATAGAGAGTTAGAAGTGGGTTTACTTGTTTGGATCCACCACCATCATGGGAAATGTGTGTGGTTAATGGGGAAAATGGAGAAAATGAGGTACGTGGAGCGGATTACGAGGTGTCCTCTTCACCTTTTAGGAGTAGTGCATCATATGATTATGTGGAACCTTTTGAGGAGTTCTTTTAAAATTCACAAAGTGTCGTCTGGTTATCCATGCCCTTGCGTCATGAACAACTATCCTAAGATTGGATTGTCTTGCTACCCATGGACGGATACTGTTCATGCACACGTTGTTTCTGCTGGGTTTCTTTCCTTGTGAAGCTTTTTGGATGTGGTCTGGTTATGGATGACCACTTTGGACGAATTGACTTTAATTTGATCCCTATCACAATTGATTTGGACTCACTCTTTCTTATTTACTAAAAAATTTACCATGGATTGTTTCTTTGGTAAATAATCTGCCATGTTTTATTGACAAACAAATCTTGCGATGAAAGCAATGACAATATAATTAAGCAATAATAATGAATTTCAAATTGTCAATTACCATGAGCAATTCATCACTAAAAGTGAGTGTGAAAGAAAAAATTGGAGTACATACTAATGAATTTCATATATATAACTCAAGTGATTTATAATAAAAGGAGGGATACTCATGTTATACATACATGGATGTGTTTATTTAATCATGAAAATTAACATACTAACATAAGCTTGAGAATAATAGCCTAATTATGCATATCTAAATATTCATTATCACCCAAACATGATTAATACGCAATCACACAAGCATGGTATTCATTATAGCGACTAGAAGCATAAAAACAATGAAATAAAAAGGATACAGCTTTTCAAAAAAAAAAAAAAGATTCTGAGATTATACATATAAAGAAGCTTGGATTTGAGGAAGGATTATTTATTTGGAAATTTTCTAGATTGATTGGGAGAGAATTTGGGTGTTTTATGGTGTTTTTGTTTCATATTTTTGAGCAAAAGGGTGATGAATTTATAGAATGGGAATAACAAATTTTCTCTTACATACCATGAGCATCAGCGCCAAAGCACAAGGTATATGTGAGCACATGCTTTGGGTCCTAATTTGGTTCATCTTATTTTTCCTTTTTTTTTTTTTTTTTTTCCTTTTTTTTTTTTTTTTGAGCTACAAATTTTGCATACTTAGTTAGAACTTAGAGGTTTTCACGAGCACCTTGCTTGTTCTTGATACCATTGGAAAGTTTGTGTAACATACTTTCTAAATAAAAAAGTTATTCAATTGAAAAATAGGGTGATTCAAATGGGAAGTTTTCAAACAAAGTAATTTAAAACAATAATAAGGTGGTAGAACCAGCCAAGCAATATATTAAAACAGTTTAAAGTATAGAACCAGCCAAATAGGTAGTAGCAGCAAATATATTAAACACAAAGTTGAAAGTAGTTATTATTGAAAATAGATAACAGTACTTACAGCAATAATTGTTATAGGATTGAAAAAGTTCAACAGTACAAGGCTTGAAACTAGTTCTAATTACAAGATTTGTAGGGAAGTAGTGGCAGTAGTGGAAATTCTAGAGAGAAATTTTAAAGGAGAGAAGTAGGCCTAAAGAAAGTTTTGGGTCTAGAGAATTATGGGTTTAACATAAGGGACATCTCCCCCCCCCCCCCCCCCAAAAAAACCCCAAATAAACATAAAAAGCGTAGTGAACAGTAACATTGAACAGTAAAAGAAAACGGTAACTTTTCACTTTTTAACTCAAATCAGCATGAGCGAAAGCAGAGTGGAACTTCAGTTCAGTCTTCACCATTTGGCATTTTATGCTGAAAATAACCAAGTGACATAATCATAAGGAATCCATTTTATCAAAAGTAGCATCATTTGTGGGGGCAAGCAGTACAATAATTGGGACTTCACTAGGGGTAAACATTGTAGCATTTTTGTCGTTGTGCAGGCCAGACAAATAGGAGAATCAATCTTCTGCCAAATCAGGAGTGTCTTCTTCATCATGAGCAAACAGTTCCTGATTGTAGGGGTAATATGGGTTTTTTGTAACAGATGCCTCAGAAGACAGTTCATCTTTTGAATCATGATTATCAACAAATGTCATAAAGATGACTTATCAGGGGGCTTAACAGGCTAAGTGCATTGGCTAGTTCAACTGTCTGCACTAAAATGACTTAATTGATATTAGGGGCATCAGATGGATAGCCGTCATAAGGACCCCTGGGGGACCCTCATTACAATCATGCTCGTGGTAAGTAGCATATTGATTGCAAAATCTGCAATATAGAAGTGGTCCATACTTTGGGTTTTCACCTGTAAGATATTCTCTAGGTTTAACTGTTAATGATCTTCAACATGAAATCACTGTTGTTAAACAAGAGATAATTTAATTAAAAAATGAATTTAAAAACATTAAAAGTAATAACAATACTCTTAAACAAGAATTTTTATTGTTAAAAATTGATAAAAACCTTGATAAACATCAATCTGATAATGAACAAGATGAGCACAAAGATGGATATGAATCCAATCAACAAGCTCTTCTTTCTGATAAAGGTATTGTTGATAATTCTATTGATAATTCTCAACTTAATCTTGTTAATAAAATGCTTCCTCCAAAATGGTCTACAAAAGTTAAGATTGTTGTTTCTCATGATTATCATTTCAATGTTATTGCTATGATTGATTCTAGTGCGGATATGAACTGTATCCAAGAAGGATTAATCCCTTCAAAATATTTTGAAAAATCAATTGAAAGATTGGTTTCTGCTTATGGTACTCAAATGAAGATTAAATATGAGTTGAATAATGCTTATGTTTGTCATGATAATGTCTGCTTCAAGATTTCTTCTATTCTTGTTAAAAATATGACTGATAAAGTGATTCTTGGTCTGTCTTTTATAAATGCTTTGTATCATTTTATTGTTGAACATGATGGAATTACTACTGATCCTTTTGGATAGAAAGTGAAATTTAAATTTGCTTCAAAGTTTGAAATTGATACTAATGATGCTTTAAATTTGATTCATGCTAAAACCAAACATCTTAACTTCCTTAAGCAAGAAGTTAGATACGCTGAACAACTTTCTAATAAATTATTACAATAAAAAATTGATAATTTTCAAAAAATCTTGATTGATGATGTTTGCTCTGATATTCCCAATGCATTTTGGCATAGAAGAAAACATATTGTTGACTTGCCTTATGTTAAAGATTTTGATGAAAAGAACTTTCCTACTAATGTGTTTCTTCAAGAACCACTGATGGGTTCTTATAAACATTTCATAAGGGTTTCTAAAGGTAATAGGCTTTATGCTAAAATGATAACCATTATTGTTAGCCCTAATATTTTCAATGTTTCCTAACAGGCCAAGGAGCACACTGCTGATATAAATACCACTAGTAAGTGGATTAAAATTATTTATACCACTTATAGGTGGAATAGTATGACCTCTTCAGTAGAGAGGAAGAACAAGGAGAAAGCACCTGCACAAGGCTATCCTCAAGACAAAAGGCTCCCAGCGGGACAACCTTTTGTAATGTATGAGGCATATCTTCTGGGGTAAAACCTAGTGGATTAATATCCCTTCAGGAATTTGTCCTGACAAAGGTGACATATTCCAGTGGTGACATGGTAATTGCTTTGCAGGAAGTTTTGTCTAGAACGCTACAATTCCACAATGGAGTTTACAGTGAATTACCAAACTCCGTTAAATTTATCCTTGACAACCTTCAAGCTTCCTTCACCCTAAAACACCACACCCCTTTTCAAAAAACCCTCCTAGCACTTGAAATCCATCTTGCTAACCTTACTGCACAAAATGAGGCTTGTATGAGCCACCATGCTAACCTTGTTTCAAAAAATGAGGCTTTTAGAAGCCATCTTGTTAACCACCCAAATATTACAAATGAACCCTACACTAGTCAACACTTTGGCAAAGAGGAAATCCATTCAATGGATAAAAAGACTATAATGGGCACTGATTATGCTAGATTAAGTCTTAAGACCCAATCTCTATTAAGATGTGTTATTGCCAACTTGCCAATTGAAATACGATTTAGTATTCTAGAAAGCAAGGCTATGTTCAAGTCTTTTGACCTATGGTACAAATATTTCAAGAAACTTATTACAGCTACTATTCATGATCCTGATGATTCAGATGATTCTAACAACATCTTTATCTAGCTGGACTGGGAAGAACACTTTGGGAGCAGTCTCAGAGTGTATGAAAGAAGCATCTGTTTCCAGGCCTCTTGGTCAATTATGAAGATGGAACAGATGAAGATGACAGGGACCCTGATTAGCTGTCCCAGATGTTTGAATATGGCTTTATAAGGTTCATCAAGCTAACAAGCCATGACCAGATTAGCTAGTTCCCGCATATTATCCAAAGGGTTGTTTCACATATCAATAGTCCTTTTGTTTCCATCAGATGTTGGAGCACCTTTCCAAAATGGGAAAGAGATAATTGGATGAATGTTCAGCCTTCCAAACATCTCGTACTTATTAATGGGTATACCCATCAAGGTCAATGGTATAAAGGAGATTCCCGCCTATCCTTCAGGGACCCTTATGCTCTTGTTGAATATTGGAGAAGTTATTTCAATAATCAAATCCTTGAAGTCATCCGAGATCTATGGAAAGATTACCATTTCATAGGAAGCACAGATAAGATTTCTGTTTTTGGTCTTCAGCCTTATGATACTGCTATTCGTAATTTAAGAAGAATTGGACATACAGATCCCAGAGAATATCTTACAGGTGAAAACCCAAAGTACGAACCACTTCTATATTGCGGATTCTGCAATCAATATGCTATTTACCATGGTAAACAGGGGTTTCAATAGGGGGAAAATCAGAAATAGATGGACAAACAAATCTAGTGTCCTCTTCTTCTTCATTTGCAGTTCTACTATATGGAGAGGAAGGTTCAGGTTTAGTAGAGTAAAAAGCAGTGCTAACTTGGGAGTTGTTACTTGAAACTCCTTTTAGCCTCAAATCAGGTTTTTGAAAATTCTTTTGCAAAAATTCATTGAGATCTTGATCTCTTTTTGAAATACTTTCAGATCCAGCAAAGGAATGTCTTCCTTCGTTGATCCTCAAGGGTTGATTGTTCTGGAAACTTATTTTAACATTACCATCAAGATATTGTTGAATATGAGTGAGATTTAACTCATCAAAAGCAGATTTAGCAAGAGGGGATTCTTGTTCCAACAACCATTCAGTGGGAAGCTTAACATCTTGCCACTGAATCATCTTTGGAACTTGAATTCTAGCATCAGAGGTTGAACATTGGATTAACATGGTTTTACTAGCAGGTTCTCTTTTTATCCTAGAACCAGGATTCAATTGAGTACCCAATAGTCTATAATAATGTGATAAATCAAAGCAAAAGGCTTGTTGCCTTCTTCCTTGTCATAACCAGATGAAGCAATATTCAACATTAAAGCTTTAACAATATTAGGATCATCCAAAGCAAGAGAAATATCAGGATAGCAGTCAAAATAGATAGGACCATCATACAAAGAAGCAATAATCATGCCAAGTATGCTATTAGAAGAGTTCTTGAATCTAGCATCTCTTAAACACATAAGAACAGAAGCATTAATACATTTTCTAGTGAGTGGTTTAACAGCAACTTGAACAAGACCAATATGCAAATAATTGAATTTTTAAGCAAGAAAATCATTAATATTTCTTTTAGAAAACAAGCAACATTTTTCATGAGTTTTTGAAATAGAAAATGTTTGTTCAACAGTTCTAACTTTGTAACCAAAATAGAAAGTATTTTCAACCCAACTAGTTTTGTAGACAGCCTTAGTATCAACTTTGGGGATATTCCATTTCTGGAAATACGGAAACTCATTTTCTTCAATAGTGTGATCTTCTTCATTTACAATATTAGGAGGACAACCAGTCCTAAAGCTGACAGAGGAGTTGGATCTCCACAACCTATCCATACTATACTAGGTTTAACACTCAATTATCATGTTTTTCTTAACACCGTGATTTCTTCAAAAACAGTTTCTTTTTCATTTCTTGAAATAATGCAAGCAGAACTTGTAGAAGTACCCTCAATTTTAACTTTTAAATCAGAAAGCATTTTCTCAACAATCTCAAGAGTTTTAGCTTGAGAAGTTTTAAAATTCAATTTTTCTCTTTGACTAGGTAAATCAATCAAAGGTTTCTCAGGTTTGGAAGCAGCAGTTTTTCAACAATTTTTTCTTCAATACGGTCAAGCTGTTGACCAATAACATGCAAAGATTCATTAGTAAAATTAGTCTGTTCAATAATACTATGAAGAGGTATTTGTTCATCAGCAATTTTGAAAGGGGAGGCCTTCACTTTAGTCCCTTTACAGTTTACAAGAACTATCTCAAGGTGCAGATGGCTAGACCTAACAATGGTTTTATCTTCTTTAACAAAATTTGATTTCTTTATCACATTCAAATGATGTTTTGAAACTTCATCTTTCAAAACATAATACTTTTCAAGAAAATCAAAAACCAAAATGTGTTTTTTCAATTGATTCATCTTTTCTTTCCATTTCCTTTTAACACAATCCTTTTCAGACTGGGTAAAAGTACTTTGGTAATATTTCCTTTTATCTCTATTTTTAGCAGAAATAAATTCATTAAATAGAGCAACCATATCAATTTCAAAGTTTTCATCTAAAGGCGGAAGCACAGTAATAATATATTGATAGTAAAATAAACAAAGTAAAACCAGCCAAGAAGGCGGTAGTGCAAGATATAATCAAAGTAGTTTAAAACAATAATATAAGGCGGTAGAACCAACCAATAGCAACAAGTATATTAAACACAAAGCTGAAAGTAGTTATTATTGAAAATAGATAACAGTACTTACAGTAGTAGTAGTTACAGGATTGAAACAATTCAACAGTACAAGGCTTGAAACTAGTTCTAGTTACAAGATTTGTAAGGAAATAGTGGTAGTAGTGGAAATTCTAGAGAGAAATTCTAAAGGAGAGAAGTAGGCCTAAAGAAAGTTTTGGCTCTAGAGAATTCTGGGTTTAACATAAGGGACATCCCCCCTTAAATAGGCATAAAAAGCATAGTGAACAATAGCAGTGAATAGTAAAAGTGAACAGTAATCATAAATACTAACAGTGAACAGTAATCATGAATAGTAAAAGTGAACAGTAACTTTTCACTTTTTTTACTCTAATCAGAATTAAAAAGAGCAAAGTGGAACTATGGTTTGCCCCTTATTGCTCCTTCAAGGCAAAAAGGGAAAAAACATGATAAAGCTCACAAAAATTATAACCATAAAAAATATAAAAAATACAGAACCAATTTTGTTAAACCTAATGTTTTTTATGTGTCTAAAAAATATGATAAACAGAAATTAGATAAAGGCAAATGTTTTAACTGTGGTAAACCTTGACACTACAGTAAAGATTGCAAGCAAAAACCTAGTAAGTTAAAAAATAAGTTTAACATATTAAATATTGATGATAAAGATCAAAAAGATTTATTCCGAATCCTTGAATCAAACAATTCGTCTGATTCCTTGGAAGAGGATTTTTCTTCATCATCTGATTCTTGCTATCAATCTGCTGATGAATCTTCTAGTTCACCTAATATTAAAATTGGTTGTAGAGATTCTTTTTGTAATGTTATTAAATCTGTTAATGTTCTCACCAAAAGTGAAGAAAATGAAAGTTTTTTAATTACTTTGATAAGCCAAATTGGGAATCTTGAATTAAAACGAGAATATCTCAATAAGCTTAAGAAGAATTTAATAAAAGATGAAACTTGTAAAAAACTAAAATCAACAATAAGCTTTGAAGAAACTTTGGAAAGATTTAATAAAAATAAATCCAAAGATTTAACTGTTAATGATCTTCAACATGAAATCACTGTTGTTAAACAAGAAATAAGTGAATTAAAACATGAATTTAAAAACATTAAAAGTGATAACAATAATCTTAAACTAGAATTGATAATGTTAAAAATTGATAAAAACCTTGATAAACAAAAATCTAAAAAATCTGATTATGAACAAGATGAGCACAAAGATGGAGATGAATCCAGTCAACAAGCTCTTCTTTCTGATAAAGGCATTGTTGAGAAACTTAATCTTGTTAATAAAGTGCTTCCTCCAAAATGGTTCACAAAAGTCAAAATTGTTGTTTCTCATGATTATCATTTCAATGTTATTGCTATGATTGATTCTGGTGCGGATATGAACTGTATCCAGGAAGGATTAATTCTTTCCAAATATTTTGAAAAATTAACTGAAAGATTGGTTTCTGCTAATGGTACTCAAATGAAGATTAAATATGAATTGAATAATGCTCATGTTTGCCATGATAATGTCTGTTTCAAGATTCCTTCTGTTCTTGTTAAAAATATGACTGGTAAAGTGATTCTTGGTTTGCCATTTATAAATGCTTTGTATCCTTTTCTTGTTGAACATGATGGAATCACTATTGATCCTTTTTGACAAAAAGTAAAATTCAAATTTGCTTCAAAGTTTAAAATTGATACTGATGATGCTTTAAATTTGATTCATGCTAAAACCAAACATCTAAACTTCCTTAAGCAAGAAGTTAGATGCAAGAAAATTGTTGAACAGCTTTATGATAAATTGCTACAATCAAAAATTGATAATTTTCAGAAAATTTTGATTGATGATATTTGCTCTGATATTCCAAATGCTTTTTGGCATAAGAAAAAACATATTGTAAACCTGCCTTATGTTAGAGGCTTTGATGAGAAAAAACATTCCCACTAAAGTTCGACCTATTCAGATGAATGCTAAAACTGTTGAATTCTATAAAAATGAAATTCATAATTTGCTTAAGAAAAGACTTATTAGGAATAGCAGGTCCCCTTGGTCTTGTAATGCTTTTTATGTTAAAAAAAAAAATGCTAAGATAGAGAGAGGAACCCCCCACCTAGTTATTAATTATAAGCCCCTAAATAAGGTCTTAGAATGGATTAGGTATTCCATACCTAACAAAAATGACATGGTTCATAGGTTGTGTGAGGCTGTGGTATTTTCCAAGTTTGATATGAAATCTGGGTTTTGGAAAATCTAGATTAGTGAGAAGGATAAGTATAAAACATCTTTTACCACTCCTTTTGGACATTATGAGTGGAATGTTATGCCTTTTGGTCTCAAGAATGCCCCTAGTGAATTCCAAAATATTATGAATGATATTTCTAATCCTTTTAGCCACTTCACCATTGTTTATATTGATGATGTTCTTGTTTACTCCAGCTCTATTGATGAACACTAGAAACATTTGTATTCGTTTCTGGATACTATCAAAAGAAATGGTCTTGTTGTCTTTGCTAAGAAAATCAAACCGTTCCAAACAAAAGTTTGCTTCCTTGGCTATAACATCTCTGAAGGACAAATTTGTCCTATAGATAGAGCCATTCAATTTGCTGATAAATTTCTTGATGTTATCACTGATAAAACTCAACTCCAGAGATTTCTTGGGTCCTTGAACTATGTTTCTGATTTCTACAAGGATATGAAAAACAATGTAAACCCCTTTTTGATCGGCTACAAAGTAATCCTCCTCCCAGGTCTGATGTCCATACTTCCGTTGTTAAACAAATCAAATCTCATGTTAAGACATTGCCCTGTCTTGGTATTCCTACTGTTAATTCTTTCAAAATCATTGAAATTGATGCCTCTGATATTGGTTATGTTGGTATTCTGAAACAAAGAGCTTCCCCAGAGTCATCTAAATAAATTGTTCGCTTCTATTCTGGAATCTGGAATACTGCACAGTTAAACTATAGTACTATTAAAAAGGAGATTTTATCTATAGTACTATGTATTTCAAAGTTTCAAAGTGATTTATTAAACCAAAATTTTTTGTTAAGAATTGATTGCAAAAGTACCAGAAGTTATAAATGCTCCTATTCTCATGTGTTTAAGAGATGCTAGATTTAAGAACTTTAAAGATAGCATTCTTGGAATGATTACTGCTTCTTTGTATGATGGTCCTGTATATTTTAACTGTTATCCTGATATTACTCTTGTTTTATATGATCCTAATATTGTTAAAACTTTAACGTTGAATATTGCTTCATCTGGTTATAACATGGAAGAAGGCAGCCAGCCTTTTGCTTTGATTTATCGTATTTATTATAGAGTTTTAAGTACTCAATTGAATCCTAGTGCTAGGATAAATAGAGAAACTGCTAGTAAAACCATGTTAATCCAATGTTCAACCTC
Organism: Quercus aquifolioides; assembly: GCA_019022515.1. Classification (NCBI taxonomy): domain Eukaryota; kingdom Viridiplantae; phylum Streptophyta; class Magnoliopsida; order Fagales; family Fagaceae; genus Quercus; species Quercus aquifolioides. Next base: position 163,596 of record JAFHAW010000279.1, read on the forward strand.
TAATGCTAGAATTCAAGTTCCAAAAATGATTCAATGGTAAGATGTTAAGCTTCCCACTGAATGGTTGTTGGAACAAGAATCCCCTCTTGCTAAACCTGCTTTTGATGAGTTAAATCTAACTCATATTCAACAATATCTTGATGGTACTGTTAAAATAAGTTTCCAAAACAATCAACCCTTGAAGATCAATGAAGGAAGACATTCCTTTGCTGGATTTGAAAGTATTTCAAAAAGAGATCAAGATGTCAATGAATTTTTGCAAAAGAATTTTCAAAAACCTTATTTGAGGCTAAAAGGAGTTTCAAGTAACAACTCCTAAGTTAGCACTGCTTTTTACTCTACTAAACCTAAACCTTCCTCTCCGTATAGTAGAACTATTAATGAAGAAGAAGAGGACACTAGATCTGTTTGTTCATCTATTTTTGATTTTCCCCCTATTGAAACCCATGTTTACCAAAGTCATTTAAGAGTTTTAAATGTTCTAAATGAAAACTTTGAAATTGATATGGTTGCTTGGTTTAATGAATTTATTGCTGCAAAAAACATAGATAAAAGGAAATATTACCAAATTACTTTTACTCAATTTGAAAAAGATTGTGTTAAAAGGAAATGGAAAGAAAAATGAATCAATTGAAAAAACACATTTTGTTTTCTGACTTTCTTGAAAACTATTATGTTTCAAAAGATGAAGTTTCCAAAAATCATTTGAATATAATAAAGAAATCAAATTTTGTTAAAGAAGATAAACCATTGTTAGGTCTAGCCATCCGCCCCTTGAGACAGTTGTTCTTGTAAACTGTAAAGGGACTAAAGTGAAGGCCTCCCCTTTCAAAATTGCTGATGAACAAACCCCTGCTCATAGTATTATTAAAGAAAATAATTTTACTAATGAATCGTTGCATATTATTGGTCAACAGCTTGACGTTGAAAAAAGTCAAAAAACTACTGCTTCCAAACCTGAGAAACCTTTGATTGATTTACCTAGTCAAAGAGAAAAATTGAATTTTAAAACTTCTCAAGCTAAAACTCTTGAGATTGTTGAGAAAATGCTCTCTGATTTTAAAGTTAAAACTGAGGGTACTTCGACAAGTGCTGCTTGCACCATTTCAAGGAATGAAAAAGAAATTATTTCTGAAGAAATCACAGATTCTGATTCATTATCTTATGTTTCTATTAAAAATATTTTTGATGATGATTTACCAGAAATTAAAAGATTTGTTGGAAAATCCAATCCTGTGTCTTTTACAAAAATTGGTATTCAAAACCTACTCCTCCTAATATGCAGTTTGAAGAAAGATCTTTGAGAACATCCAACAGAACTTTTTGTTTCAGAGCATAGAGAAACATGCCTAGTTTACTAAATCCCAACTTTTTAGATCACCAATGGGTAATTTGTGACAAATTTGTGTGCAAAGTGGGCATCTCAAGCTTATCTTGATCCATTTTCTATGGGTTTTGCATGATTCTATTCATTTATGTAAACAAGGGATGGACCCGGGGGGGCCCAAGCCCCAACCCAAAAAAAAAAAAAAAAAATTTATTGGTTATATTTTTTTTTCTTCTAGAGTTGCACCTCCCTTTTCCAAAAACTTAGTCCCCCTCCCTTTTAATTAACCTAGCCCAACTAGCAGCTACTCAACTCAAAAAATTAACAAAAACAAAACTTTAAAATAAAAAATAAAAAATCCTAGTTAGCCTAGTATTAAAGTACTAGCATCAGGTTTTCTAAATGCTAAATATTTAATATTTAGAACACCAAATACTAAAAACACTATTGTACAAGATATTTCAAATGCTATATTAACGTAGAAAAAGTAATTTTTAGTTTGTGAAAATAAATTTTTTTGCAATAGTTGATGCTCTTAAGAAACAATATTATTTTGTGTTTTTTTGTCGTTATTGGTAGATGATTGCATCTTAATATATTAAGAAACAATGATTTTGTGTATATATCTTTGTTGATAGTTTGTTAATGCTATATGGATACCTATTTGGTTTTTTTTTTTTTTTTTTTTCCTTATACTTCGGCCCCTTAACTTGAAATCCTAGGTCCGTTCCTGATGTAAACTTACATTTTGGCCTTTTAGATCTCCGTTTAATAAAAATGATGTGTCATTAAAAAGCTTATGATGCCCATTTTCTAGCTCCCCATAAGCCCAAAAATGTGGTACCAAACTCGAGTTTATGTTTGAAATTTTACTTTTTTTTTTGGTATCTGTGTGTGTTATCTTTGTTTATGTGGAATTTGTGTGCTCCAAACCTATCAAATTGAAGCTTCTCATAAGATATATCCAAAAACACCTCATTTGCATCAAACCAGTGCCAGCTACTTTACCTTTCAAAAATGAGATACAAAATAAATTAATTGATTAAAAACCTAATAGGACCTCACATTATTTATGTAATAATTTATTCACCTTCATAATTGTGTATAAGCAATCAAATAGTGTATACTTACATAATAATACAAATTTACATAAGTTGTACTTTGTGTCTAACTATCTAACTATCTTTTCATTCATAAGTGAAATTTTGATTTTAAATAAACTAGTCGCTAACCCGTGCGATACACGGAATAGTTGGTTAAATAACAATAACAAATAATCATACAAAGTGCGCAAAATATGTTCTTTGATTATAAATGTAGGGTGTTTCACATAACACATAAAGATCACACCTTGGTCGATGAAAAAATTATTGCCAACATTCCAATAGCTCATACACAAATTTGGGCATAATATGGAGTCACATAATGCTCAATTGCAAATCAATTTAGAGTCTACCACCAATATAAATCATATAAAAAAATTTATTGATAACATGAATATTTAAATGTCTAAATAATCTCATGACAACATTAGCAAGACCATGCATTTGCTGCTAGGGAATAATATGCCACATAAACACATGGGGCACTATGCTACTATCTCTTATAAGAAGCAACTCATAAACACAATATTCAAAACTTTGAAAAGAAATAGCTAACAAATAGTATAAGTATCTCTGCTTATCTACTCTTTATGGCCCCCAATTTTGATTATGCTGGCTTCTTGGAAACTGTTGAGGAGCTCATTTGTAGCAACCTATATTTGTGTCAGATGCATCTAATTTCCTTTAGATACATCTTAAGTACATGCAAATAATAGTAGTAGTTTGAAAGTGTCTATTTGAAAGGAATCAAACAAAATGCCTATATATTTCAATTTCAACTATCTTTATAAACAATTAAAAGCAAATTTCATAAACTCTTTGGATACATCTTAAGTAAGACATACAATCAATTTCAAAAACACCAAATGTTGGGTTGAAAGTAATACACAATTATTCGAAGCAGTGCTATTAGGCTCAGCCAAGCCACTCTCTATGGAAAAAATTTAAAATACAGTAAGGTTCAATATTTGAAGCAATTGCTTGAAATCATTTAAGTACATGCCATCAATGAAGCTGCTTCAAATCATTTTAAGTACATACCATCAATGAAGCTACAACATTAACATTGTTTATAACATTATTTTGTTATTTGTAGCACAAGTTCTTGATTCGTGATAAGCAATGTGGGCATGTAAGATATACATTGGTGCATGGAAATCTACAAAATCACCTACACAAAAACAAAAAAGGAGAGAGTTAAATCAATGATTGTGTAATAATCATAGTGCAGTTTAGATAGAGATGAATTCTAAATGTAGGTTTAGTCTCCTCCTTTTTTGGGTCTATAAAATTTACAAAATCATAGATGCATTGCATACAAACACCAACTGATTTGATCAATCTATGATCAAATTAAAATGGAGTATATAAGTTCATATTATGCTATTCTTTTTTATTTATTAAACAAATTAACAACTTTCCTAATGCCTGAACAACATGAACTTTTAAAAAGGAAAGAAGTGAGACACCAACTACAACAAATTAATATATTTCCTGATATTTAGTTTTTTAAAAGTTGGCAATATCCTGTAAAGGTTTGCATTTTGAATTTCTCAACTCCAAATTCCTTGTTCATGACCGTTATTTTTTATTTTTTATTTATTTTTTTTTGTATATAATACAACAATCACACTCATTACTTAAAATTAGGACTCAGATTCATTAACTTATAATTAGAAGATTTTTAATGCACCTATCAAAATGAATACTCATGGCAGTCCCAATTTTCAATCAATCTTGTATTCCCAAAAAAAGGCTACATTGAACAAAGAAGAAATCTAACAAAGAGGCAAATGAATTGCAATCTACACTTCAATTTTCTTCAATTGGACAAAGACATAGGAAATGAAATGATGGAAAAAAAAATGACATCAACAAAGATAGATGTAAGCAAGAATCTACCTAAAAAACCCTATCTCTATAACTGAAATTTCGCAACCAACATTAGGAAAGAAAATTGGAATCACATATATTACAGCACTTGCAACTCATGTTGATATAAGAGTCTTAGGATGCTCAGGACATCCTATGACAAAACTTAAAGTTGAATGAAAAAGATGGCATAAAGAAATTGAAACAAATCCTCTACCAATGACAAAACCATAACCTAAATAAAGAAAACTTTAAAATCTCACAAAAGTATACCAAACAGGGAAAAATATTCTAACCAAAAACAATAATTGACCAAACAGATCCCCAAAAATTGGAAAAATAAAATGGGAAATCAAGGTACCTTTAACCCTGATTCAATTATTATGTTTGGCATAAGACCCAATGTCTGGTACAAAAAACACGGTATACTGCAATTGGAGAAAAAGACGAAAAAGAATGAAAATAAGAAATCAGAAATTAATTAGGAAGATGGAATCTTAACAACAGTGAACAATATAGAAGTATTAAGGCATAAACAATGTAAGAATGGAACCTTTGTTGTTGCAGGGAACCTTCCACTTTGTTTTTCATGTAGATTTTCGTTTTGCAGTCCACTTTCCTATTTGAGGCTCTTAAGTTATACAACTTGGAGACACCCAAACCACCAGTTTTTTTCCCCTTCTTTTTATTGGCAAGTTAAACATGGAACCGAAAGTATTGTTAATTTGTTACTAACACGAAGTCAGCAAAGCCAACATAACCATGATTAAAAAGTTGAAAGGCATATCAGATTTGGCTAATTTAACAAATCAAAGCACACCAAACTCTATCCATGATTAACCATTAAAGAAGTAACTACTAAGTTCTTCTGATCCATAACAGATTTATGGTTAATTTAACATAATAAAGCACATCAAACTCTCACATGCACACATATGAGTCAAAAACCCAAAACCCAGCTCATTAATATAATCAGTTGTGTCACTATAAACAATAACAAAAAAACCTTCATTTGGGTACCTCTAAATTATTCTTGAAAGAAAAATATAACTAAAAATTTTAGAAATAAAGCAATTAAAGAATAAACATGACATTAGATTTGCAAAGGCTCTGATTACCGCCTAAGCATTTCAAAAACATTGAGCAAGTCCAATTGATACCTTCAGCAAAATCATTAAGCAAGTCCAATTGCTTCCACATCAACCTTAAAATCCTTCAGCAAAATTACACCAATTAAGCTTTCTCTGCCATTACCCTCACAACACAAAGCAACAAAAAAATTGATACCTATTCCCTTAACTTCCAAATTATGCACTTTGCTATTATTGGGATTTGCAGACAATTTCTAAACTCTATAGATTCAGCCCTTCGCTGGGCATGGCAGCAATGGCAAAGCCAAGGTTAATGAAGGAGGAAATTGGAGAAGAAGCTAGGGTCTTCAACCAAACAAAGAATCTAACAAAACCCCTCAAAAAATCTATTTGGCTCCAAACCCATCAATCTAAAAGAGAAAACACTCCCAAACAAAACCCTAAATCATATTTAACAGGAAAACTTATAAAACAAAATTAGAAACCTTACTGGTAATAGTGTCTGAGAAATCACAGAGTGGGCCTAATTTCTGAGCTTTTCTCTAAAAATGCAAAAATTGCAGACCATAAACTCAAACTCAATAGCCAAAAGGAAAAACACAAAAGAATTAACCCAAAATTTTTAAATCTACATAGAAAATAAAATTTAAAGCAACACAAATCAAAATTAATAACAAAATCAAAAACCAAACCTAACATACCATATCGTCCCCCCAACGGCCAGATGATTGCGAAAACCCATTAAGAGAAATAACTGCAGCCTCTCTCCAATGGAATTGTTTTAGTCTCTGAAACTTGATTTGTCCCAATGTCCCATGAGAGGCGGTCTATTAGATCTGATTGGCGTTTGGGTTTTGGGGAAGGAGAAGGGTAGAGAGATAAAGAAAGAGAGAGAAGGGTATGGGTCTTGCAATGTTTGTTAGGCTGAGTTTGCGTTTGAAGGAGAGACAGACAGAGTGAGAAGGGTATGGCGTTTGTGTTTGTATCGGGTATTGTTTAGAAGTTGAAGATTATCGGGATTGTTTTGGGCGAGAAATAGATATTGGGTTAGACATAATTACACTGTTTAGGGTTTTATTTATTTTTAATAATTTTATTTTTATAAATAATGCTGACGTGAAAAATTGTTAAAGTTTCAAAAGATTCGGTTATATATATATATATATATAGATGTGGCTTATTCTTTTAAAAAAAAAAAATCAACAAATAAACAATATTTAGCCAATCTTACATCAATACATCACTCATGAATTTTTTTTATATTTCATATTAGTGTCAAATACATTTTATATATTTACAAAGTTTGTAGCCTTAAACTTCTTCACTAGTTTAATTCTCAATGGTTGAGGATTGTGGCAAAAAACTACCAATAAATAGGTATAATAAAAAGCATACTAAGCATGTTTTGCTTTGGTTCTTTTTGTTTTTAAAGAATCGCATACTAAGTGGAATCTTAGCCGTCACTTTTGGGTGTGAATTTGTGAATTTGTTTAATTTAACTATGTTCTTTCCACCTAATGCTTTGATTCACATACACTGTCACTAGTACACAGCACACACACCGCACTTTTCTTTCAATTCATGCACTGCTAGCTTTTTCTTTAATACAATCACACTAGTGCATAGCACATGCACTGCACATTTATACATGCTGGAGTTCAGTTCATGTAACCGACATTGAAGCTTCTAGCTTCATTTAATTTCTGTTGGTGGAGTTCTAGTAGTTTTAGGCCTTAGCTTTTTATTTTTTAATTTCTAGCCCATGACAGTTTCTAGACTATTACGAAAACTTGTGGCTGAGTTTTTTTTTTTTTAATGCTTAATACTTGTGGCTGAGTTTTACTTCTACATTGAAGTCTCTAGAGAATTGAGAAGAGACATTTCATAGAAAAATCTGGAAAGAGCATCATAGAGAAATTTTCGGAATGCAAGAGAATATTTTTAGAGAGAGAGAGAGAGAGGTGCTCGATTTTTAACATGTTTGTCAATGAGGTCAACAACTTTTTAAACACCCAACCTAACATGGGTAAATTTATACCTTTTTGCTTACATGGCCCACTAACACATCATTATCAATTACAACTCACCATGTGGCGAGTTGTGACACAAAATTATATTAAAATTGATGTCCTTAGCATTTCTCGTTAAAATGTAGTCAGTAGGACTTCCTCCCTAGTCGTAAGCCATCAGGCTGCCAAATAATGTAATTCCCTCTTTTTGTGTTACTCATTCTCTCTTTCTTGATTTTGTTCTCTCTGCAATTTTCTTATTATTTTACATTATTTAATAGACATTATCCTTCAAGCCAATTGTATTGGAACAACATTGAGCTTGGTCTGTAAAAGTACAAATCGGGACAAAGATAGGGACTTGGAAAAAATGTTTGCTAATTGATCCCAACAGAACCCAAGAAAAGAAGGGGGGAAAAAAAGAAAAAGAGAAAAGAAGTAGAAAAAGAAGATAAATCAATTGGCTATCATATCTCAAACTAAAGTGAAAATCAATTTGAGCATGGAAACAGGAGTGGTATATTGGCCCCAATGTAACCCTTCATCCATTGCCTTGTTTTCAGTAACAATATTAGATTAACGTTCTGCACGCCTCCATTCTTTATTCCCAGAATTTCTAAACATACAAATTCCCTTCGGTTGTCTCCCTTGTTCCCAGTATGAGCTCTAGAATGCGGTCCGTATTGAATTTGAGTAGCCCATTATAAAAGATACACATTTCATTAGTGAACTGCACTTCTAAAAAGTATAATCCAAACGGCATATGGAAAAAGACGTGGCATGTGTGGCCTTTTTTGACGTGACATTTGTTGATACTGTAAAGTCTACAGACAAAAGGAATTTGATTTCTAATCTTACTTTACATATTTGAGTAATGCTGGTGTAAGCATGAAAGAAATTAAGTTATTATATATTACAAAAAAACCACCATTTTTTTTTTTTTTAACTTCAGGATCATCAAACAAATAAAATACAAAAGAAGGGAGAAGTGAATGGGTGAGAGTCATATCACAACATATTATGCGATCAGTACTATTCTCTCACTACATTTATCAAATAACATTGATATATATCTTTGACTTTTTTTTTTTTTTTTGGAATGATACATCTTTGATTTATATACATTGCTTTTTTCAAAGAATAGAAAATAACCTCCAAAGACTTTTATATGCTTTCTCGCCATTACCAAAGCATTAAATGATTAAACACTAATTAAATATGAACACTCAGTGGTGGTAGGGCTGTAACTAAATGAGAGAAGGGAGGGCTGTTAGATTAGGATCCGGTGCAATACCCATCGGATGCAATTCACCCATATCTTCTCACAATTTTTTTTTCAATTTTTACCTTTTAACCTTTTACTTTTTACTTTTTAAATTTTTTTCTTAATTTTTTTGAATTAATGTTAAGATTGAGAATTTCTTTTTGTAACTATCAATTTTAACCATTTATAGTAATTGCATCAAGTATAATACTTAAAGTAGTGCACATGATCTCAATCCCACTCTTCACCCTAATTTCCTCTCAACCAGTCAAAAAAGAACATGCTTAACACCAATTTTCAAAAGCAAAAGAATGTTCTAGCTGCAAATCAAAAGCTCAATTTTTCTTCTTCTTTCTTTTCTCATGTAACGGCAGTTTTATTGAAAGAACTACGAAAGAACAAGCTTATTATGCAGAGATAGGATTACCTTGGGGCTGAAGGGGGCCATGCGCCCCCCCCCCCACAAAACCTTTGGAAAGAAAACCCTTTAGTATACAAAATTCATCAAATCACCCCTTACCGAACTGCCTTCTTCAAAATTTTGTCGTCTTCTTTTTGTCTTCTACTTCGTCTTCTTCTTTCTTCTTCTCTGTCATTTTCTTTGTTTATTCAACTGATCTGGTTTGGTCCCCTTAATTTTCATTTCTTGTTTTATCCACTTAGCTCATGTGAGAGTAATAAATGATGAAAGTAATTTCTATAACCCTTCACACATTGTCTTTTACAGCTTTGATTCACCACCTTCAAGACACGTGCTAAGCTTTTAACCACTACCTTTTTGCATCTAATTTTTTCAGTAAATCTAGGCATATGTAATTAAAAAGGAACATGTTATTATAATATAATAATTTGTTTCAAATATATATATATATATATATATATATTGTTAGTATTGGTTATATCATTTTTTTTATTGATAAGATATATCATTTTTAAAGACTCTTAAAAGTCTTACAAATTATATAATAGTTAAAAAAAAGTTTATACCAAACTATTGTTATAAATAAACTCGAAATGGTATTTGATTGATACCCAAACACATTATTCCCATTACTAAACCAAAACGGTCACCATACGAAATTGACTCATTTTTTGTTTTTAAACAATTCTCTCTATGTCGAGAGCTCTCTACCTTCTCTCAACTCTCGTTCATTCTCCTGATTAAATGAGTGATATTAGGTATAATATAGATTTTACTACATAAGTCTTATAAATTGGCCAAAGGCCTTGTAGCTGAATTGGCACCCCCCCATGCACAAAGTGCTTGGGGGTCTAGTGGGGAAAGGGTTCGAGCTGTGGAATTAGCAGCATGTTGTAATTATTTCTAAAAAAAAAGTCTTATAAATTGATGTGTTATCTATTACAAAAATTAATATAAATACTAATTTATTATTTGTTGAATTGACACTAATTGCATTAATTGCCACATCAATTTGTAAATTTTTTGTTAAAAATTTTCTAGTAGTTATAGCAGCTTTCTAATTGCATATTAGCGAGTTGATAGTTTGTTAGTGCCAAATGGAAAATAATTTTATATATGTACAAAGTTTGTAGCCTTAAACTTCTTCACTAGTTTAATTCTCAATGGTTGAGGATTGTGGCAAACAAACTACTAACAAATAAGTATAATAAAAAGTATACTAAGCATGTTTTGTTTTGGTTTTTTTAGTTTTTAAAGAATCTTGGAATCTTAGCCGTCACTTTTGGGTGTGAATTTTTTTAATTTAACCACGTTCTTTCCACCTAATAAGCATATTTTCCACCTAAACACGAGAACAGAGCACTAATGCTTTGATTCACATACAGACGCTAGTGCACAGCACACACACCGCACTTTTCTTTCAATTCATACACTGCTAGCTTTTTTTTAATACACTCAACACTAGTGCACAGCACATGCACGGCAAATTAATACATGCTGGAGTTCGGTTCATGTAACCCACATTGAAGCTTCTAGCTTCATTTAATTTCTGCTAGTCGAATTCTAGTAGTTTTAGGCCTTAGCTTTTTATTTTTTAATTTCTAGCCCATGACAGTTTCTAGACTATTACGAAAACTTGTGGTTGAGTTTTACTTTTACATAGAGGTTGATAAGCCAACAATGTATTGACTCCTTGTGATATATTTATTGATTAAGTAGCCAAGTTTATTGACTAATCAAATTAACATGCAAAGCATGCACGTGGTAGCACAAACAAATCACCAATTAACTAAAGTATGCAGTAAAAAATAAATTAACACGGTGATTTGTTTACGAATAGGGAAACACAAATAAATCACCAATTAACTAAAGTATGCAGTAGAAAATAAATTGACACAGTAATTTGTTTACGAATAGGGAAAACTTACACGGCAAAAACCTCACCGGGTGATTTTAAGGTCATCACTCTCGAGAATCCACTATTATCAAAACAAGCGGTTACAAGTAAAAGAAACCCAACACCTTATACCAACCTACAGTTGAACCCTTACCCTAATACCTAATTGAACTTGTTCTGTCGTGATAATCTCTCATTTTCAATGCATGGCTCCTAGTATGTGACAAACTAATAAATGCGTGGATCCTAGCACGCGACTTGATCACCAACTTGAGAAAGATGTTGGCTGCAAAATTCTTCTGTTCATCACACGATGAAGATCATGAAGTTATTTGGATACAAAACCCTATGGTGTACAAACACAGCAACTTCTTCAAGAGAAAGATGAACTAGGGCAAATTTTGTCTTCGGTCACAATTTGCATAAATAAGACTTTGCTCTACACTTGTGCAACTGTGCAACCTTTGACAGCCCTCAAAATAATCTTTATATATGTTTAGAGTTGTGAGAAAAGAAAGCCTAAACACATACTCACAGATTAGATGAAAATCAGCTCTGAAAAACTGAATTCCTTAAACCTCAATAGATAGCCATCTATCGAGCTAGCTGTCGAGCCACAGGCTACAACAGTTTTTAAACCTCGATAGATTCTAGCTGTCGAGCTTTAAAATCCTGCACTTCATCACTTGATTCTTGGACAAACTTGCATAGATTTAATACTTGAACTTGAAACCTTATTTCTTGAAACATTAAACACATCCTAGATCTACCCAATTACAAGTAAAGTGCGTTTTGTCAAAAGATTAGCCAATTACATAAAATAATGACATATATTCCTAACATTGAATCACATATGTTCTTACAATCTTCCCCTTTGGCAATTCGTGACAAAATCACAACAAACAAATGAACATATGAGAGAAGTTATAAACCACTCAACTCATACTCGTTGAATACAATAAAATCTATCCTAACACAAACTCTTGAAAAATTTTGCAAGAAGAGAGTTTATGGCAAGAAGACTTTGACAACCTGTATTTCTGAAACACTTTAAACAAAACTTATCAAGGCATCTTAGTGTGAAATAGAAATAATAGATTGCATACATTTAATAAGAAATATGTGTATAAAGATAGAAAGAAACAATACATGGAGAGATAGGTGAAAGAACATACATCAAAAAATATATAAACCAAATATAAGTACAATGTATGTCAAATGGTCACAAGACCAATATACAAAGTGATAGGTTATTTAGACCCCTAAAACAACCAAATTGCGTAGCCTAGATTAATTAGCCAAGTTGTTACTTAGTCAAATTAAGCAATTCTAGGTTAAAGCAATTCAACAATCATATCAAGAATAATAATGTAGCGGAAAATAAATAACACAAGATATGATCACCCAGAAAACCACACGGTAAAAACCTGGGGAGGATTTGACCCACCGATCCTCAAGGCAAACAAGAATTCACTATGAAAGAATTGAAGTTCTTACAGAAGGACTACAAGCTCCCCGCTCGACTTCCTAATGCTACCCACCAGTACGAACTTCCTGACACGACCACGCGCAGGCTCCGAATCCACGGACTACTTCTTTCTTGAATTCTTCAATCAGCTACAAGCTCCCCGCTTGCTTTTCTTTTAAGTTCCAATGGTTGCAACTAAGTTGATCATCAAGAGATTGACAACCCTAAGTTTATGTGAAGGAAAGCTCCTCGAAGATCTCACAAGAGATTCACACAAACAGAAAATATGAGCAACAATACAATATGGACAACCATCAAAAACGTGGCTAGGGTTTTGTTTATATACCTAGGGTAAAAACATAAAACCCTAAACGTTTAATGAAGTAGGGCTGAGTTGGAAATTCTGCAGAAAATTCAACCTGTGCGATTTTCGATCGATCGAGTCTATTCTTCGATCGATCGAGCCAGGCCAAAAGTCCCAAGTACTTCTGCAGCCACTCGATTCCAACTATACAATAATAAACCAACTTTGAGCAAGCCTAAACAAGACTAAATACAATGTTTTGATCATGGTTTGCCAACATTACAAATTAGAGTTCTAAATACATAAAATCCTAAGACCTTAGAACCTAACAAACTCCCCCTTTGGCAATCCGTGACAAAACCATAATTAAAAACTCAAAGTTTTACAAGTAAAAGCCCTTTACAAAGATAATGCTCATAAAATCAAATTCAGCCTAACTACTATCCATCAGTTGCAAGTGTAGACAGCAGCTTTAGTTGAATCAACCTGTATATTCCTGAAATACTCAACAAACGCATAAACGCATGTGTGACAGAAAAGAGTAAAACAACAGGTATAACATTCTTGTAAAATTCACACAACACAAAATAAAGACATATATGAATGAACAACTCATAAATATAAGTCAATAAGCAGTGAATCACAAAGCAACAAGAATCAATGAATATAACATGTATATCAATCAATGTTACTCCCCCTAACATGAATATCCCCAAAAATGATATACAAAGTGAAGCACCTAGATACAATCTAAAAACTCCACAAGCTCCTCAAAAACAAAAAGTCTCCCCCTAACTACAAAAACCCCTCTACAAGTCAAAAATACCACTCCCCCTTTTTGTGACGGAATGCCAAAGAGCAATCACAAGTCGCCATCAAAAGGAGGTGGTGAGGGTGAATGAAGACGCGCCAAGTCAGCTCGTAGAGCACGAAACTCATCTAGCAAGTCCACCAAAATCTGACCATGAGCCGCCTGAACGGTCATGACAGTCTCCAAAGTGCGACGAACATCGACGTCGGCCGAAGGAGGTGGAGGAACATCAGCAGCAGCAGCATCATCACCAACTGGATCAGTAACATCCTCACCAGCAAGACCTGCAGAATAAGAAGGAGGAGGTGCGCTACAAGAGGGCTCAGACCTAGGGTGTTTAGAACCAGCTCGAAGATGAGCAGCCCTTTGTCTAAGAAAAGACGCACCTATAGGAGCAATAACATGAACGGGCTCAGAGGAAGGGAAGCCACCAAGATCAAGATGAAGGAGAATCCTATGAATGAAAATAGGATGTACAAGAGCATGAGCAGAAGATGAACTCCTATAAACATCGTTCAAAGAACGAAGAAAAAGATGGGGAAAACTAATAGGAGCATCAGTAACCAGAGCGTACAAAAATACACACCTCTCAAGAGGAATGGTGTGAACATGGGAAATGGGCCAGATAGAATGACACGCTATCCTAAAGAAAAGATAGTGTAACCCAGAGAGCTCAGCAGAGGTAATCCGAGGATCAGAACCCCACTGGACAGTAGTCCCAGTGATGTAAGACAAGACATCACTAATCTCGGGAGACACGTCATATGGATAGACAGGATGTCGAACCAATGGTACCCCTAGAGCATCAGCCACTACCTCAGGAGTAAGGGTGTACTCTACGCCTCGTATCCAACTCTTGACTAGAGTGTTGGAATCATAGATGCGGATAGAGATGTTCGAATAGAACTCTCTAATCAAGGCAGAAGGTGGAGGAGGATCAGAAACATCCACCAAGGGTAACCAGCCCCTACGCTCAAAGTTTGCCCTAATGGCAGGATCAAGTTCATCTAAGTGAACAGAACGCTCAGCCCAAATTTTTCTCCTAACATTCAGCTTCTCATAAATCTCTTGGTTTTTCTCACTCGAAAACTTCTCACGATCATAGGATGGAGGGGGTGAAGGAGAAGGTGAGGGAACATTCCTACGGGCTCTAGTTTTCCTAGGCATAGTGCTAAGGAAAGGACAGAGACACACAGTGAAAAACCAAAAGAACAAGAGAAAATAGAACCAAAGGCAGACTGCAAATTAGCACAATAAAAAATATAGAACAAAAATCTATATGATGCATGAACATGAATAATGTTGTGATGCATGATCTAATGCAGTAAACAAATAAGTTCAATGGAGATTGAATTGACAAAATTGGCTTGAACATGGAATTTTTATCAAAAATCCCAAAAATTAAAAACCACTTGTTGAAATTTTTTTACCAAAAAGATGAATTGAGCATTATAAAACACATTACATAGATTATAATGCTTAATTACAACTACACAACAAGTCAATTTCATCAAAGTCATCCCAATTTAACAAAAGCCCCAATTCGGATCAAGAACAAGCCCTAGATTTTTCAATTGTTCACCAAACTCAAATTTGATCAAATTAACAGGTAATAATCATATTAATGAAGTGTCCCCACAAAAACCCAATGATCAATTTCATAAAATAAGGCTTGAATCAACAGAAAATCCCAATTATGCAAATTCCGAAAATTACCCTCAAATGCATGAATATATGCATGAAAACATGAAAATAAATTCAAAAGGAAGGACACAAGTGTCTTACCAACTTGAGGAGAGAGATTTTGCAAAAAGAACGGAGGAAAACGACAAAAAATCTCTGATTTGAGCTTGCCAACGCGGAGAGAGGAAAAAGCTTTGAAAAGTTTTGAAATAGGAACTTTGAAAAAGTCAGAAAAGTACCTTTTAAAAAGCTTTTTCACGATGTTCGATCGATCGAAAATCAGATTCGATTGATCGAAACACACAGTCATTTTGAGACAAAAGAAAGCACTTTTTCGATTGATCGAAAATCAGATTCGATCGATCGAAACACACAGTCATTTTGAGACAAATGAAAGTACTTTTTCGATTGATCGAAAATCAGGCTGGATCGATCGAAATGGGCAGAGGCTCACTAAATTTTGAGAAAAATCATAGTTTTGAAAGACAAACCAAATTTTGAAAAACAACTCCTCAAAGCATTAAATTACAGAAATAAAATGCATGAGTATGAGATGGAATGCTTTTTCAAAAACCCAAAATTTTAAACCCAATTTTCTCAAAAACAAGTTTCAATCATTCTTCCTTTGAATATTCTCAAGCAACAAATATGTTGTGCACAAATCTCAAGATAATTTCAAACTTGGTTGGTCAGACCAAAAACACACACACTAGCATGTACAGTGTTTAACAAAGAGTAGCTTGTGTAGTGTGTGATACTAGCAAAAACTTGAGATACATGTGAGGTGATATGTGAATAATAATCAAACACAAAGTCTACACAATTCATCACATAGAATTTAAAAGAGACTATCACCTAAAAAGTTACATCCTATAACTCCCACATCTCCTAGAACAAAAGCTTGCAATCATGTAAGTTTCTTATATTTTTGCCCCATTATTTAGGTGAAATTTGGCATAAAGCCTAATAGTACACACCAGATTAGATTATGTGAAATGGCATCAAGCCTAATAGTACACACTGGTTTTAAGCATTAAGCATTTAAAGAGGCTACACCTTATGTTCTTTTTGTGCATGTGCTACACTTTCTCGAGCACAAAATCTTATGATATGCACTAAGGTGTTCATGATTGACTAGTGAACAGTGGTGAGATAGTTATTTATGCCTTTCTCAAAAGGACCAAGTCCGTCAGTCAAATAACATGTGACTTCAAGATCAAGACAAAGTGATTAATAACCACAAACATCTTTCCCACACAACATGCACTACAAAGCTTTAACTAGTCAAGTGCAATATTTAAGCTCATCAAAGTTAAACAAGGTACACAGAACATGACATGTGTCAAAAGATAGACCAACCTTGTTTTTCAAAAATCAAGAAAAATAGTGTCTAACATAATTTTTGCTTTCACTTTTCCTTTTTTTTTTTTTTTTTTTTTTTTTTTTTTAAAAAAGGAAACAAATAAATCCTAGAATGAAATGCATGAATGTAATGCAATGCAAGTCCTAGAACAAAAACAATAAAAAGACACAAACCAAAGAACAATGGTCACCAAAGAATAGAGCAATTAAGCACAAGGACCATGTCAGAAAGACTCAGTTAGTTCGAGTCTTTTGCATCCAAAACTTTTTAGATGCAACACGAGCATTGGAGTTCTTATTCACATTCGAGTGATTCCCAACTCCAGGATTGGAATAAAGGTTTAACACCTTTACCAATTCACCAATTAGTGCCATAGGATCATGTGCTTGAAGCACAGGCACTTTTGGTTTAGTTGCTCTCTTATCAGCTTGAAGCTTGTAACAGTTAGGACGAATGTGTCCAGACTTACCACAATAGTGACAAACCCAAGCAGGTTTACCATGCATCTTGTCCTTAGATTTGGTAGGCTCCTTAGGTTTAGATTCTCTTAAATCTACCCTAATCTTCTTAGGTGGTGAAACTTCTACGGGTTTAACTATCTCACTCACAGGCGGTTTGACAGTTTCACTCACAACCTCACTCACAAAAGGTTCAGAAGAAGAGGAAGGAACAAAAGTAGTGGAATGTGGTCCAGAATCAAAAATGCTTTCAACATATCCTAACCCAGTTTTATCAGCAGGAGACTTTTGAACATTCAGCATATGATCAAGTTTAGAACTAGCAGATCTAGCAACAGATAAATCATGTTCCAAAGTTCTAACTTTATCAAGCAAAAGCATGTTCTCAGATTTAAAATTATTCAAAAGCTCATTAGCATCAAACAGTTTAACAAGCAAATTTCTCTTTTCAAGCTCAAGAGAATCAATTTTCTTTAGGCCAAGTTCAACTTTCATAACATCCTTTGCAGCAACTTTGCAAAGTTTGTTATAGGCCTCTTGAAGATCTGCATCTTCAGAGAGTTCCCCATCAGAAGGGTTCTCCTCAGCAGATATGCTTTCATTGACTATAGCAGTAGCCGTGAAAGCAATGAAGTTTCCATCCTCGTCACCACCGGACTCATCATCAGAAACCTCATTATCACTAAGGGTTACAGCCATAGCTTTACCCTTATTCCTCAAGAATGTAGGACATTCAGATTTCACATGACCATACCCTTGACAACCAAAACACTGAGGACCCAAAGAGTTATTAGAAGATTGACCAAAGTTATCTCTAGGTTTTTCAAAATTGTTAACCTTAATGGGATCATTCTTCCTAAAATTTCTAGGTTCAGCAGTGTAAGTCCCTCTTGCCTTTCTATTTGTATTCCTCAGAAAGTTCTTAAAGTTTTTGGCAAGATAGGCAATCTCTGTAGCAGAGAGCTCATCATCAAATCCACCACCCTCAACATCATCAACTGACTTAAGAGCCATTGATTTGGATTTGTTCACTTTAGGTAGGTCAGACTCATAGGATTGAAGAGATCCTACAAGCTCATCAACAGGGATGGAGTCCACATCCTTGCTTTCAGTGATGGCAGTCACTTTGGGTCTAAAATCTTCAGTTAAAGATCTAAGAATCTTCCTAACAATTTTAGGTTGATCATAGATTTCACCCAAATTAAAAGCAGAATTGACAATATCATTTAATTTAGCATAGAATTCATCAAAAGATTCATCATCAGACATTCTAATGCTTTCAAATCTAGAAGTCAATTGTTGCAATTTATTAATCTTAACTGCCTTTGTGCCTTCATGCACAGTTTGGAGGATTTTCCAGGCAATATGAGCAACCTCAACATTAGAGATCCTCTTAAATTCCTCCATAGAAACAGCATTAAAGATGGCATTCATAGCTTTGCTATTAAAGCTTGCTGCTTCTTTTTCAGAAGTTTGCCACTCACTCACAGGAGTAGCGGGTTTCACCCATCCGTATTCAACGGAATTCCAAACCCTTTCATCAATGGATTTCAGGAATGCTTTCATCCTTACTTTCCAATAAGCATAGTTGTTCCCATCAAAATGAGGAGGAACAAACAAAGAGTGTCCATGCTCCATGACAACAGGGGTCAAGGACCAGCTCAGAGATTAAAAATCTCAAACACAAAAAGCTACCCGCTCTGATACCACTTGATAGGTTATTTAGACCCCTAAAACAACCAAATTGCGTAGCCTAGATTAATTAGCCAAGTTGTTACTTAGTCAAATTAAGCAATTCTAGGTTAAAGCAATTCAACAATCATATCAAGAATAATAATGCAGCGGAAAATAAATAACACAAGATATGATCACCCAGGAAACCACACGGTAAAAATCTGGGGAGGATTTGACCCACCGATCCTCAAGGCATAACAGAATTCACTATGAAAGAATTGAAGTTCTTACAGAAGGACTACAAGCTCCCCGCTCGACTTCCTAATGCTACCCACCAGTACGAACTTCCTGACACGACCACGCGCAGGCTCCGAATCCACGGACTACTTCTTTCTTGAATTCTTCAATAAGCTACAAGCTCCCCGCTTGCTTTTCTTTTAAGTTCCAATGGTTGCAACTATGTTGATCATCAAGATATTGACAACCCTAAGTTTATGTGAAGGAAAGCTCCTCAAAGATCTCACAAGAGATTCACACAAACAGAAAATATGAGCAACAATACAATATGGACAACCTTCAAAAACGTGGCTAGGGTTTTGTTTATATACCTAGGGTAAAAACATAAAACCCTAAACGTTTAATGAAGTAGGGCTGAGTTGGAAATTCTGTAGAAAATTCAACCTGTGCGATTTTCGATCGATCGAGTCTATTCTTCGATCGATCGAGCCAGGCCAAAAGTCCCAAGTACTTCTGCAGCCACTCGATTCCAACTGTACAATAATAAACCAACTTTGAGCAAGCCTAAATAAGACTAAATACAATGTTTTGATCATGGTTTGCCAACATTACAAATTAGAGTTCTAAATACATAAAATCCTAAGACCTTAGAACCTAACACAAAGAATAATGCATCTAAAAGAGAAAGAAAAGAAAAGATACAAACATCCTCACTACATCCCTCAATATACACTCCCCCTATCTCCTAAACTAACCCTCCCCCTATGAGTATGACTACTCTCATTTCAAAACTACTCCCATTTTTTCACGAGTGACAAAAGGCAAGTAAATCAAGTAGACATCTCATCATCACTAGGCGAGCCATCATCATTATCCTCATCAGCGTCATCACTGTTGGTGCCATCGTTACTCTCATCCTCAAATGTTGGTTGAGATGGAGAGGAAGCGATAGTGAAACCACCCATAACAGCCTGTCGTCGTACGATATGACCAACACAAGTGTTCACCTGACACAACTCATCACTGAGAGTGTCAAGGCGAGCATCCATGCACACAAGTTGTGCCATGATGACCTCAAGAGTCACTCCACCCGATGAGGACGAATGAGCTAGGGTGGATGGAGCAATAAAAGCTAGAGGAGCTAATGTCCCTGTCCAGGGCTGCCTCGAGCAAAGTTGTGCAAGACTCCACTTAATGGTAGCGGCGTCAATGGCATACATAATCGTGAAGTGGGGAGACTCGGGAAAGGAGACAGAAAAATGACAAAGGAGCCGCATGATAGTTGAAGGAAAAATGAGCTTATCACGGATCACCGAATCCTTATAGACATCTATAAGGGAGAGTATAAAATGAGAAGGAAAGTCAATAGAAAGATCATCAATGAGTGATAACAAAAACCAAGCATAAGGCTTTATAATGGTGTTATAGTAAGACAATGGATGGAGAACGAATGTCATCACCATGTTAAGGATTCTCAGACCTTTAGCAAAGGCCGAGCATGAGGTGTTTTGACGGTCACCCCAAGAGAAAGGTGTCTCACAGAATAGAGACGAGAGTTCGTCTTTGGACACTGTCCTTAGACGCTCATAGCTAGGGTAGTCAGGATGCGCTACCCTAGGGATGTGTAGTACCTTGGATACAATACCTGGAGTAACTACCATACGTATTCCCCGAACGCGAGTGACAAATTGGGGTATAGAGTAATCAAGTCCATGCATATTGGAGTAAAACTCCTGTATGATCACGGAAGGGCATGTGACCAGGGCGCCACATAGTGACTCCCAACCCCTACTGTAGATGACAGTGGGTAGGTCAGTGTCAAAAAAATCTGACAGAACGACTTGGCGTTCCGAATGAATGCCTCGTCGTGAAAAGTTCTCCGAGAAGTCCGATTTGGCCTTCTCATCACGGAACCGTACGTGAGAAAGAGTGGGGTCAGAAGGAGAAGAAGAAAAAGATGCCCCAGAACGAAGAGGGTTCCCAGACTGAATGGATTTACGTTTAGGTGCTATGACATAACTAACGTAAGAAACAGAGAGAAAGGGAGAGAGAGAGACAATTATAAAAGCACCAACAAGATACAATATAACAAATATAGAAACTTGAAGGTACGTATGCATGAAAATGCATGAACATGTGACATGCAAATATAAATTCATCATGGGCTCAACCCAATCCAAGCCTACCAGCACACAACATAGCAATAAAGTAAACACACATCTAAAATGCATGAAACATTTTTATAATGGACATATGATGCAATGCATGAAGTTTTAAACTCAATGAAGCAACACCCAACCCAAAAATTGCACAAAAACTTCATTAATTTTGAAAAACCCCAAAGTTTATCAAAAATCCCAAAAGTTAGGTTAAACATATGAAATGCATGATGAAGAGAGGGATTAAGAACCTTACCAGTGAAGAAAAGCAAGATTAAGGTCGTAGAATGCTTGGGAATGAAGTTTGGAGTGAGTGAGAGGTGTTTGGGAGGTGAAAAGACATGGAGCAGTTGAGAGAGATCGAGGAAATGAGATTTGAAATTGCGAGGCGCGTATATATAGAAAACTCATAAAGCTCGATCAATCGAGTGCTATCGAGAGCTATCGAGCTTTAAAAAAGGTATGTTTTAGCTATCGAACCAGCTATCAAGGATCTAACGAGAGGTTTCCAAAGCAAAGAAGCTCGATGGATCGAGGTAGCTATTAAGCAGCTATCGAGGAGACAGAAAGTTTCTCGATAGATCGAACTAGCTATTAAGAGCTGTCGAGAATGTGATAAAAGGAAGATGAAGGGTCTCAATAGATAGCTTATCTGTCGAGGGCTATTAAGAAGCTATTGAGATTGCTTAAAAAACAGTTTTTCAAAGAAAAGAAAAACACAGCAAAAATTAACCCTAATCAAAGTGTGCCCACTCTAATACCACTTGATAGGCCAAGAATGTATTGACCCTTTGTGATATATTAATTGATTAATTAGCCAAGTTTATTAATTAATCAAATTAACATTCAAAGTGCATGGTAGCACAAACAAATCACCAATTAACTAAAGTATACAGCGGAAAATAAATTGACATGGTAATTTTTTTACGAATGGGGAAAACCTACTTGGCAAAAACCCCACTGGGTGATTTTAAGCTCACCATTTTTGAGAATCCACTATTATCAAAACAAGCGGTTACAAGTAAAGAAATTCTAGTAACTTATACCAACTTACAGTTAAACCCTTACCCCAATACCTAATTGAACTTGTTTTGTAGTGACAATCTCTCATTTTCAATGCACAGCTCCCAGTATGTGACTAACCAATAGATGCGCGGATCCCAGTACTTGACTTGATCACCAACTTGAGAAGGATATTGGCTACAAAGTTCTTTTGTTCATCACACGATGAAGATCATAAAGTTTCTTGGTCACAAAACCCTATGGTGTACAAACACAGCAGCTTCTTCAAGAGAAAGAAGAACTAGGGCAAATTCTGTCTCTAGTCAGAATTTGCATGAACAAGACTTTGCTCTACACTTGTGCAACTGTGCAACCTTTGATGACCCTCATGATGCTAGCTGTCGAGGTTTAAAATCCTGCACTTCATCACTTGATTCTTGGACAGACTTGCATGGCTTTAACACTTGAACTTGAAATCTTGTTTCTTAAAGCATTAAACACATCCTAGATCTACTCAATTACAAGTAAAGTGCGTTTTGTCAAAAGATTAGTCAATTACATAAAATAGTGACATATGTTCTTAACATTGAATCTCATATGTCCTAACAGAAGTCTCTAGAGAATCAAGAAGAGACATCTCATAGAAAAATCCGGAAAGAGCATAATAGAGAAATTTTCGAAATGCAAGAGAATATTTTTAGAGAGAGAGAGAGAGAGGCTTGATTTTTAACATGTTTATCAATGAGGTCAACAACTTTTTAAACACCCAACATAGGTAAATTTAGACCTTTTTGCTTAGCAAGATACCAAGCAGGGTGGTCTCGTGCTTTTGTTGTCTCGTGTGCCAACTCTTTTATTTAAGTATAAGAGGAAGAGATTTGTATTATGTAATTCTCTTCCATACCCAAACGTTATCAGGGTGAGTCCTACTAATTAAAAAATCATTTTAGAGAAAATATTTTGTGCTAATTTCTATTGTTTCAACTTGAGCCATCATGGTTTTATTCATCCATGCAATCTTTCTACAACTAAAACTAAAACTAGCTCCAGACTTCGATAGGCAAAGAACATCCCAATTAGTTGTGTAACTTCCTTTTATCAAAATACTACCCCTACCAAAAGTTACAAACTAAAAGCATTAGCATAGAGCTAATATAGAAGGAACAATTTACTATAATAAAAATTGGGAACGCAATGCTCAAGTTTATGTCCAAAATTTAAGTTCACAATAAATTTGAAAAATACAATAAAATACAACAAGATCTCCGCTCATAACAAAACACTTTTTTTTTTTTTCTTTAGATCTTCACACAGTTTAATTTCACTCTCTGCAATTTTCTCTCTATTACATCCCTTTTTGTAGACCCAGCTGTGTCACTAGGAGCTTTTCCCACGAGGCTAAGGAAATTGATGAGAAACTTCGTATGGTTGAATAAGATTCAAATGTGGAGCTGACTCAGCTGAGAGCAAAAAAGAGGTATAAAATAATTAGTAGTTAAGGAATAGTGACATAATTCATTCAATATAGTTTTAAATGGATAAGGAAATGAGATGTAATTATTTTTTATAGTTGGTGATTACTGAGAAGTTTTACATAATTAAGGAAAGAGAATTGTTTTTCTCAAAAAAAAGAAAAAAAAAAGGAATGAGAATTGTTGTTGGGTAACCACAAATTTGTCTTTTTTGAGTGAAAGTGTGAAAACTGGGGAGATTAAAGGAAATAACAAAGAAACTTAATGTAGTTCTGAGTTACATTCAAATGGGTAGAGCATAAGAGTAAAATAATATTTGCTAAGTCCAGTGTGGGCTGGACTTAGCAAGGATTACAATTTTGTACCATACCTGCCGATATTTTTTGGTAATGAGATTTACGAGGTTTAAGAAGTTATCCCATTCCTTAAACATTAAGCATTTTCTCTTTTTAGCCAAGAATAAACATGGTTGAATGTTAGGTTTTATATTTTTTCGAGGTTCTTAGGCAGTTGCTTATTTGCCTCATACCTTTAGCCAACCCAGTCCACCAGTCGAATTAGTAAAAGCAATGTTTTCTTGCATGATATGAATTCCAAACATTCATGATCTAGATGTGAATGAGTCGAATTACTTTATTAAAAAGGCCTTTCTAAGCCACTAAATATATATTTTTAAGTTATATTACACCACTTCATTAAAAAGGCCCCTTTGAATCATGATAGTGGCATTTTATAAATGCCACTATAGGTTTATAGTTATGGTACAATAGTGACCTTCATAACCACCATTATAGAAAAAGCCACTATAGTCCAAAGGGATCTATAGTGGCATTTTTAGAACTTCTAGTGGCGTTTCACAACTGCCACTATATAGACCCAATTTTTTTTTATAGTACCAGCTTAATTTCACTGTCTGCACATTTCTCTCTATTGCATCCCTTTTTATAGACCCAGCCGCGTAGCTATTCCTAAGCTTGTCTTACAAGGCTAAGGCAATTGATGAGAAACATCATGTAGTTGAGTAGGATTCATATGTGGGGCTGAGAGCAAAAGAGAGGTAAAAAATAATAAAACATCTAACCTGAACGACGCGGTATCGTAATTCATTCCATTTAGGGTTTATTTGGAATTCACTTATTTTGCTGAAATTGAAAACCTTTTGTTGAAGTTACTGCAGATAAAGGTAAAAGTTAGCTAAAATAGTACAATGGGATTCATAAATAATACCAAAAAGTGTAATGAGATCCATAAATAATAGCAAAAATAAGCTAAATAGTAAAATAAATTAGCAAAATTAATCATGTCAAACAGACACTTAGTGTTACATAAATAAGGAAATGAGACATAACTCTTGTTTATAGTTAGATTTTAGTCCAACACTTTCATTCATTGTTGGTGATTACTCCACCTCTTGCGTTGTTAAATGGTTCTTTATCAAGTATAGTAATACATAGAGTGACTTCATGAACAAGTTTTATGTTTTATTGGTTCCTAACCATGGTTTTCAAACCCAAATCGTTTAATAAACCGTAAAAGAGAGAGGCTCAAGGTTTTTAAGGTCAGACTGAGGTCAAACCGAGGTCAAATCGTAATGATCGACGTCATAATTAAGTTAATAATTATTTAAATATATTAAATTAATATAAATACAAAATTTGACTAAAATAATCCCTAAATAAATATAAAAATCTATATATATATATATATATATATATTGGAGAAGGATAAAAATCAATATTTCAAATGTATTTTTTATATCATAACTTTCAAAAGATAAATAAAAAAAATTAAATTCAAAGCAAACATAATAAATAAACAAATATATAATTAAATGCATAACAATGTCAAAGTTCATTTACTGATTATAAAATATAAAAAAAAAAAAAAAAAAAAGTAGTAAATCACTAACCAAACCAAATAGTAAACCATTGTTATCAATTTTAAGTCTAATATAAAATATTAAAGAAGACAGTTGATGAGACGTTTTTTTTTTTTTTTTTTTTTGGATCTGGACAGTTGATGAAACTCAAGCAACTGAGGTATTAGTGCTATTGTGGAACACTGGTACTGTAATTCACTAAATGCGTGAATAGAATATCAACAAAACTAAAAACTAATTACATAACAAATATAACAATCTCATAAAAAAAAAATGAATAAATAAATGTATCAATATTTATGTGATCTGAAGTTTGTGGTACACGATAGGCAAGACCGTCAAGACGTTTTTTACTAGCCTATGTACTACAGCTTTATCAAACAAAAGAAAGAGGTCTAACTATAACTGAATGCATGCATGAAAATAACTGAATTTGAAGAAAATGTCATTTTATTTGATCTGGAATAAAAAAAAAAAAAAATGCATAAAATAGATGTCTATCCAATAAACATAGCAATCATTGAAAAAAAAAATTGCAATCATAAATGTTAGAGAAATTCTAAGTTCATTATATTTTCACAATAAATTTTAAGTGATAAGTTATTTTTGGTTGTTATTATTGAAGCAAAAAAATAATCACAATAATAGGTTTAAATTTGAACTAATAATACTAACTATATATGATTTGTTGTAAAAATATTATAAAAGTAATAGTTTATAACTAAAAGATGCTCAAAATATTACAATAAAATGAAAAAAAAGGGAATAAATTAATAATATGATGTCGGGTAATATAAGTTAGGAAATAAAAAGAAAACTTCCCCTTTCTTAGTCACCGAGAAAAGGCGCGCTTAAACACCATCAGTCTTTAGTCTCCAGTCTTCAGTCTTCACCCTAATTTCCCATCAGTCTTCAGTCTTTAGTCTTCACCCTAATTTCCTCTCAGCCAGTCAAAAAAGAACATGCTTAACACCAATTTTCAAAAGCAAAAGAATGTTCTGGCTGCAAATAAATTTAAAAAAAAAAATTTACATGTAAGGGCAGTTTCATTAAAAGCACTACGAAAGAACAAGCTTATTATTTGAACTTGATTACTTTATATATAAACGCATTCAGTGCTGTCAAATGCTCAATTATAGAAAAACTGAAAAGAAAAATGATAATGACGTGAACGCTGATGTGGCTCAACTGGAACATAGTAATAATAAATGCTACACTTCAGTTTTTAGATATATATAGATATAGATTGGTTCCTAACCTGTGCATGCAGGAAAATAAATGAATTTGAAGAAAATGTCATTATATTTGATCTGGAATAAAAAATTGCATAAAATAGATTTCTATCCAATAAACATAACAATCATTGAAAAAAAAATTGTAATAAAAAATGTTGGAAAAATGCTATGTCCACAATATTTTTATAACAAATTTTAAATGACAAGTTATTACAGGTTGTTATTATTAGGACAAAAAAACAATCTCAGTAATAAGTTCAAATTTGAACTAATAACACTAACCCTTTATGATTTGTTGTGAACTAATAACACTTTATAACTAAAAGATGCTCAAAATATTATAATAAAATGAAATAGAATGGAATAATATGATGTTGGGTAATATAAGTTAGAAAATAAAAAGAAAAAAAAGAAAACTTTCCCTTTCTCGGTCGCCGAGAAAAGACGTGCTTAAACACAATCAGTCTTCAGTCTTTAGTCTTCACCCTAATTTCCTCTCAGCCAATCAAAAAAGAATTTTCTGGCTGCAAATCAAAAGCTTAGTTTTTTTTTTTTTTTTTTTTTTTTTTCATGTAATGGCAGTTTCATCGAAAGAACTACAAAAGAACAAAGCTTATTATTTGAACTTTATTACTTATATATATATATATATATATATATATATATATATATAAACGCATTCAGTTCCGTCAGCCGCTCAATTATGAGTGAAGAGGGTAAAAATCTAGGCTGACGGATCGATATGAAATGGGCTTGACGGGTCAACATCCGTGGGCCGATTGAGGATGGGCCCAACAGGTGCGTGGTCTGTTATGGACGGATCTTGCGTGAACGGGTGCAACATGGATGGATCGAGGGCCCACGTGGCAGACAGAAACCTTAGAGGGGAAATATTTGCACACATATTTAGTCACCATAGAATCCCAAGATAAATGGAATCCTAGCACAAAGAGGATTCCGGAAGACACGCATATTAATGAAGATCTTCTTTATAAGGAAATGTCTTGTCCATCACGTTTGGGACTATTTGAAGAGGATTCCTATAAGGAAAAGACTTCTACACCAAGGAAGAGATGTCAACCTTCTACTATAAAAGCCCCAATACCCTCACTGATCAAGGTACGCATAATTTACCCTTCTTTAGCATTCTAGAGTTGTGAGAAGTTCTAACTTGACATTTGGAGGGTATTTGGCCGGCACCACACCGGTGCTCTCTATCAGGTCTTCTCTTTTTGTGGTGCAGGTGTTACTTCGAGTGTGCGAGTATCGTGTGGCTCATTGGTGATTTTCATGGCATCATCAGTTGGCGCTGTCTGTGGGAATTTCGATTTGTAAGCCATATATTATCGCCTTCCGGACAAAAGAGTTGCATGGTGCTTACTCGCTCGATGGCAACCACCAACGACATCCAAGAAGAGGAACCACCCACGACTGCCCTCGAGTGACAGGTCCAAACTCTCGCCACTACTGTGGAACGACTCACCAAACAAAATCGCGACCTAGAAGAACAGCTGTGACAGAAAAACGCAGCACCCAATAATCAAAGGGAGGACCAAGAAGGTAATAGTGCCGTGCGAAGAGATCGAGAGGGGCTCAAAGGTAGCAACGCCCCAAGCAGACCGGAACGGAAAAATATGAGCCTCCCATCCCTCATGGATACGGCTCCACCTCCTATTGTCACGGAGATGTAGGCGATGAAGGAATAGATGGAGGTCATGATGAACGCCCTCAAGGGACGAGTGTCTAGCGATCTTGATGACCTAGTTAACCGAACCGACTCACCATTCACTGCCCTCGTCAATTCCTTCCCCTTACCACATAAGTTTCGCATGCCGCAGATAGATAGTTACAACGAAGTCAAGGACCCTCTAGATCACCTAGAGACTTTCAAGACCTTGATGCACTTTCAATGGGTAGCAAACGAAATCATGTGTAGGGCCTTCCCTACAACGCTGAAGGGCCTCGCAAGGATATGGTTCAGTTGACTGACACCGAACTCTATTAGCACTTTCAAGGAACTAAGCGCTCAGTTTATTGCACACTTTATTGGAGGACATAGGTATAAGAAGTCCACGGCATGCTTAATGAGCATCAGGCAGCGAGAGGACGAGACGTTGAAATCCTACATAACCCGCTTCAATAAGGAAGCACTCTTGATCGATGAAGCCGACGATAAGATACTTGCAGCAGCCTTCACGAATGGCTTGCGAAAGGGTAAGTTTTTGTTCTCTTTATACAAAAAAAACCCGAAGACCATGTCGGAAGTACTCTATAGGGCTACCAAGTACATGAATGCTAAAGACGCACTACTTGCTAGGGAGGAAAAGCCTAGGAAAAGGGAGCGACAGGAAGATATACGGCAGGACCAAGGGCGGAAGATGCAGAGAATAGGAGACCGAAGGGATGAAAGGCGCTTTAAGCCTCTGAGAGGGAGATTTACAAGCTTCACCCTATTAACTGCCCTGATAGACCAAGTCCTAATGCAAATCAAGGACGAAGGGGCCCTAACCTTTCCCGAAAAGCTAAAGGGAGATCCCAATAAGTGATCTAGGGACAAATATTGCCGCTTCCACCACGATCACGATCATGACACAGCCAATTACTACGACTTGAAGCAACAGATTAACACCCTTATCAAACAAGGGAAATTGCAGAAGTTCGTCAGTAAAGAGAGAGCAGATCCACCCCCACAAGAGCAGCCCCCTCGATGGGATAACGAGCATCTTAGACCCCCTATTGGAGACATAAGGATGATTGTAGGGGGAACAACAACCACTAGGTCGTCCAAAAAGGCCCGGAAGACTTACCTTAGGATGGTCCAGAACGTCTAGCTGACGGGATCCATGCCAAAGATAGCACAGAGAGAAACCCCATCATCGGGTTCTCGGAAGAAGATGCGTGACGTCTTCACCACCCGCACGATGATGTGCTTGTTGTCAGCATACCTGTGGGAGACTACAACATGCACCGGGTGTTGGTCGACAATGGCAGCTCGACAGACATCCTATACTACCCGGCGTTCTAGCAACTGAGGATTGATAGAGAACGGTTGATACCGACGAATGCTCTGTTGGTTGGTTTCGGAGGAATAAGGGTATTCCCATTAGGTGCAGTCACACTTTCGGTAACAATAGGCGATTATCCATAGTAGATCACTAAAGATGTAACATTCCTTGTGGTCGACTGCTCGTCTGCCTATAATGCTATCCTCGAACGACCAACGCTTAACTCATGAAAGGTAGCAACATCAACATACCACCTAATGATCAAGTTCCCTACGGATTATGGGGTTGACGAGTTACGAGGAAATTAGGTGGCCGCACGCGAATCCTACATTGCCATATTGGAGATGGAAGACCACCAGCAGGCTATGTGCATAAAAGAGCAACAGATAATAGCAGAGCCAGTCCTTGATAAGTCAATACCTGAACGGTCGACTAGGATGGGGACATTGGCCAGCCAGCCAATACGTCAAGCCCTCACAGCATTCCTCAGGATGAATCAAGACGTGTTCACGTGGAACCACAAAGACATGCCTGAGATTGATCCCTCAGTCATAGTTCACAAGTTGAATGTGAACCCCGCATCCTCACCCGTCCGACAGAAGAAGCGGGTGTTCGCTCAAGAGCGAGACAAAGCGATAGCAAAAGAGGTTAGGAAGCTACTGGAAGTAGGTTTCATTCGGGAAGTATACTACCTTGACTAGTTAGCAAACGTAATTATGGTCAAGAAGGCTAATGGGAAGTGGCAAATGTGTGTCGATTTCACAGACATCAACAGGGCGTGCCCGAAGGACAGCTACCCACTCCCTCGGATAGATACCTTGGTAGACTTAACGGTAAGACACCAGCTCCTGAGCTTCATGGATGCATTTTCGGGCTACAATCAAATCAAGATGGAGGAGGATGATCAAGAGAAAACCTCCTTTGTCACTAGCCAATGACTCTTTTGCTACAAGGTGATGCCGTTTGGGCTTAAGAACGCGGGGGCAACGTACTAGAGACTGATGAACAAAATGTTCACGCACCAAATTAGGAGGAACGTACAAGTTTATGTTGATGACATGTTAGTGAAGAGCCTGCGTGAAGATGACCACCTAGACGACCTCCGGGAGACCTTCGACACCCTCCGATTGTATAACATGAAGCCGAATCTGAACAAGTGCGCATTCGGAGTAACGGTGGGGAAATTCTTGGGTTTCATGGTGTCCCAAAGAGGCATAGAGGTTAACCCGGAGAAGATACAGGCCATAATGGAGTTAGAACCATCGAGGATGGTTAAAGAGGTGCAAAGCTTGAATGGTAAAATTGCAGCCCTGAATAGGTTCGTCTCGAAAGCGACGGATAAATGTCTACCCTTCTTCCGCACTCTGAGAAAATCCTTCAAGTGGACAGACGAATGCCAGAAAGCCTTTGAAGATTTGAAGAAATATCTTTCATCTCCGCCATTGCTCAGCCCGTCCAAACCGGGAGAAGAACTCTACCTCTACTTAGCAATTTCGCAAGCAGCGGTCAGCGCGGCCTTGGTAAGAGAAGAAGATGGATCTCAAAAACCCGTCTACTTTGTAAGCCGGGTGTTCCGAGGAGCAGAATAGAGGTACACCCAAGTGGAGAAGTTGGCCTTCGCACTTGTAACTGCGGCACGAAAGCTCAAGTCGTACTTCCAGGCACATACCATCATAGTCCTGACGGATCAACCCTTGAGAAGAGCCATGAGTAGACCTGAGGCTGCCGGACAGATGGCTTTATGGGCAGTAGAGTTAAGTGAATTTGATATACAGTACCGCTCGCGAACAGAGATAAAAGGGCAAGCTGTGGCCGACTTCATCGCCGAATTTGCTCAGTCAGAAGGCAAGGGGGGGTAGAAATCGCCGCACAATGGAGCATCCACACGAATGGATCTTCCAATAAATGAGCAGGAGGTGCCGGCGTGGTAATCCAAACGCCAGAGGGGGATAAGATTGAATGCATGATCTGACTGGACTTCTCTACGACCAACAACGAGGCCGAGTATGAAGCCCTAGTGGCGAGGCTAGACTTTGCCAAGGCAATAGGTGCTGAAAACGTGGTCGTGCATTGTGATTCCCAAGTGGTAACAAGTCAGATTAATGGCGGCTACGAGTGCAAGAATGAAAGGATGAAGAGATACCTGGAAAAGGTGAAGAATCGAATCAGCAACCTCGAAGTCAGATTCGTTTGAATCGCAAGGGAGGAAAACGAATGTGCCGATCGTTTAGCAAAAGCGGCCTCAGCAGAATTTATGTGTGCCCACAAATAGGTATTGTCATTTGTTCAAGTCTCCCCACTTATTGATGACGGAACAAATGTGCAGGAAGTAGATTCTGAAAGCAATTGGACTATGCCATTGATATCCTACCTGAAGACTGGCATGTTACCAGACGGAAAAGATGCCGCTAGGAAGTTGAAGGTCTAAGCATCACGATTTGTGCTGATAAGAGATGTCTTATGCAAAAGAGAATTCTCCACACCGTACCTAAGGTGTTTAAGCCACGAGGAAGCGAATTACATAATGAGATAATTCCATGAGGGTATCTGCGAAAACCACTCGGGGGCATGGTCATTAGTGCATAAGTTGATCTGAGCAGGATACTATTGGCCTACAATGTTGAAGGACACACAAGCTTATGTCAAGGCCTGCGACAAGTGTCAAAGGTTCAGTAATTTCATCAGGCAATCATCCGAAGAGCTGACCCTTATGACAGCCCCTTGGCCATTCGTTCAATGGGGACTAGATATCATAGGCCCCTTCCCGACAGCAGTTAGACAACTAAAATTTCTTGTAGTTGGCATTGACTACTTCACTAAGTGGGTGGAAGCAAAAGCCCTAGCCACTATCACGGAGAAGAACATTCGAAGTTTTGTTTGGAGAAATATAATCTGCAGGTACGGAATACCCAGGGTGCTTGTCTTCGACAACAGAAAGCAATTCGACAACAACGCATTTAGGGGCTTCTGTTCAGAGCTAGGTATCAAGAATCACTACTCGTCGCTCGTACACCCCTAGGCCAATAGGCAAGTTGAAGTCACGAACCGATTCTTGCTCAAGATCATTAAGACCCGGCTCGAGGGGGCAAAGGGTATCTGGCCGGATGAGCTACCAAGCGTTTTATAGGCGTATCGGACCATGGCAAGAACACCCACTGGAGAAACGCCACTTCAGCTGGCATACGGAAGTGACGCTGTCATCCCAGCAGAAGTAGGGCTCACAAGCTACCGAGTGGAGAACTACAACAAGGATAAGAACGAAGAGGGCATGCTTCTTCAGCTCGACCTGGTGGATGAAGTACGGGTGACAACGAAGCAAAGGTTGGCACGATATCAGAATCTCATGGCAAAACACTACAACTCCAATGTCAGGCGTAGAGACTTTCAAGTTGGAAATCTTGTACTACAGAAGGTAATGGGCGCTACTAGAGATCTTTCGCAAGGAAAGCTCGACCCCAACTGAGAAGGACCCTATAGGATCGCATCATGGCAAAGGAAGGGTACCTACCACCTCGAGACGCTGAATGAACAAAAGCTGCAACACCCATGGAACACGAAGCACCTAAGAAAATACTACCAGTAGAGCCAATATGAAGAACAACGACACTGATGAATTTCCCAGTTTATTTAGTTATATTACAATTACTAGTTTTACTTAGACTGCTAGTTTTACTTAGACAATTTTTGCTACAATATTTAAGCCCAAGGGGCAGGTACTTTTCTACAAACGCATGATTTTTTAATTAATAAGAGGAATATTTAGACACAACTATGTTTTTCTACCTAGAAATTCCTACAAAGTCCAAAAAGTGGACAAAGTAAAATCCATAAACTGGACAGATCATCCCAAGAGGATGAAAATTTTTACAAAGTCCACAAACTGGACAGATCATCCCAAGAGTATGAAAATTCCTACCAAGTCCAAAAAGTGGACGAACTAAAGTCCAAAAACTGGACGAATCATCCCAAGAGGATGAAAATTTTTACAAAGTTCACAAACTGGACAGATCATCCCAAGAGGATGAAAAATATTACCAAGTCCAAAAAGTGGACGGGTATAAACTAAAAGTCCACAAAGTGGATGGATCATCACAAAATGGCAAAAATAAGAGTCCAATAGCGAACGGATATAAACTAACATTCATTAAGGTGCATGGCTATCTCAGGAGGATAGGAGGGACTTAATTAAAGCCCATTAAAACAATGTGGATGGATGTATTCCACGAATAAAATATCAAACAAGTCATCATAGTAGACGGATTTAGCCAAAATAGAAAACAGATACTAAGAAACCCTCATAGGGAAATGTCTACATTATCCAAAAGAAAATATGACGGAGAGATCATAAATTGTTCTCCAAAATTTCTTGCATGCCAAAATATAAAATATATAATAATAATAATAATAATAATAAACTACTCCTTCGGAGGGTCGTCATTCTTCTCTAACACGTCAACAACAACCACAGGCTGATGAGTTTCATCCTGGACGATCTGGACTTGAACTTTAGGAGCTGACTCTCCGTCACCAGCTGCGTCATCAGCGAAGAGGCCCTCCATGCTGTCAGAGGCGATGGGTTGTGCGGTGGCCTGGGCTTGGTCGTCGATATTGAGCATTGAGAAGTCAAGATCAGGATAAGCATTCTTGGCTTGACAGACAGCATCATCAAATCCATCTGCATAAGAACCAGCAAGCTCCTTAATAAGGCCGTTAGAGTAACGGTACTCTTGCACAACAACATCCTTCGCCAAAAGGAGCTGGTCCTTAACGTCACTGATCTCCTTCTCCTTATCCTTAAGGACCTGCTTGAGCTCATCCGCCTGTCTAGAGAACTCATCCCTAGCTTGCTTTGCCATGACAAGCTTCTTTTCTTGGGTCACCTTCCAGGCCTTCAACTCAATCAACTCATCCTCCGTCAACCTGGCTGTTGCACGGACACGTTCCAGAGCCGTCTCATGATTAAGGCACTGTCCCATAAATCCCTTCATCATAACCATGGCCTGAGGAATGGGAATGAATTAGTGTCAAATAAAACAAAGAGACATGGACAGATGAAATGATGACGAAAGAATTACTTGGACAATGCTAAAAAGCCCTGTCTCCCTTATCGCCTCCGTCGAATGATTGCTTAAGTCCTTATAATCTTCAGAAGTTATGATGGACGAAAGCCTTTCCAACGCATATTTGGGGTCCTCCCGAAAGAGGATGGATGGCCTCTCCTACTGGGTGGATGGACCGATCATTAAGCCCTTCCCCTTTTCGTGCTTCGCAGGAGTAACCAACTTAGCACCCTCAGCCATTAGCCCGACGACGGGCTCCAAAGGGACCTTGGGTTTCTTGGGTGGACGATCACTTTTGGACGGCTGCTTTCTTTTGGTGGACGGGTTGCTTGAGCTCGCCCCCTTTGGATCCACATCACCGATCCCCTTGTTCTTGGCAGCCTGTGCCCTAATCAGCGCCCTCTTCTTAGCATTTTCCATTTCTGTAAAAGTGGACGGATGAAGTTAATTACCAAGATTAGAAATCAAAACCAGTCAAACAAAATAAGGACAACAGACTTACGTTGGCGTATTCTTGCGTCGTATTTAATTGCTACTGGCGTAGGTTTAGGTCCGTCACAATACCAATGGATGGTATCTAGTATGACTAATTTGGCCCAAGTCCTTTCTTTTGGCTTGTTCTTGGCAAAAAGAATTTCAAGAAAACTGAACTCCTCGAGCTCAACTTGTGGATGCCATCGAACTACAAAGAAGAAGACGGATAAAAATATTGACGAAATTATAATAAACTGAACGGTTATGAAAAGGCTTCATACACTAGGACGAGTCTGTACCAGACGGACTCAATATGCCCTAAGTCGTATCAACGAGCATGTGTTTCGTATCCCTTGGATGACATATCCACTTGTTACCCTCTAGAAAAAAGTAACAACTCTTCCAGTCCTATTGGAATCTGGGGTTTCAAATATAACCTTCAACAATGGACTCCTAGGTACAAAACTATATATCCCCTTTGATTTGTCTTTCTCATCTGGATGGTAACAGTGAAGGAATTCCTGCACCGTCAGCCTTCTAGCACCATTCGACATAGCACCGTATAAGACCTCCATGGCTATGAAAACCCTTCAGGCGTTTGGGGATATTTGGTTGACAGATAGGCCTAGGTATCGAAGAAGCTCACGGTAAAGGGAGCTTAGTGGAAACCTAAGTCCTGCCTTCAGCATCTATTTGTACACCTCGACACCTTCTACCCTTTCATAGTAGCATTTCTTTGATTTATAGGGTAGATGGATGGGGATGTTGTCTGGAATTTGGTAGTTGGCCCTAAGTTTGTTGAAGTGTTTCTCCTTGATTGAGGACATAAAAACGTTAACCATCCACTTCGGTAGCATGATGAACTCCCTAAGTCCATCAGCACCTACGACGGACTTTATTTGTTGTTCCTCGCCGTCATCAGAACCCTTCTCTGGGTCGGCCATCTCCATATCCTCATTTGTTGAGGACGGGGAAGAGGCAGACAGACTCCTCTCTTCACTTAAACTGTCTTGGTCTTCGTAATCCGCCCCGTCACGGACGACTGACTGGTTACTTGACGCATTAGACATTTCCTACACGTGACGACAAAACCTAAGACTCTGACGGGTCTAAAAGGAGTGACGGTTGTATAAAGTCTAGAAAAATAAAAAGATTATATGTGATGGTAAAAGAGACTTGAAAAAGAGAGTATTTACCAAGTTAGTAAGTGAATGGAGGAAGAGCGTTGATGACGGATACAACAACTGAATGAAGTGGTCTTTGACAAGGTTGACAAAAGCACTCTGACAGTGTATTTCAGCGGAGAATAGAGAAATGAGAGGAGAAGAGTGTGGTACTTACAGAGGAAGTGCACGGAAGACGAAGTGACGCCTCGATCCAAGATAATATCCAATGGAAGAGCGACACGTGTCATGCGACATAAATGCCTTCCAGAAAACTTGTCAGGATTAGGCATAGTTCACAGAATCCATATTGAAGCTCTACCCATAGGTCTTTGAACCATCATCCCCTGAACCTTGAACCGTCACTCCACAGGTCCTTCCGTTAAAAAATGACAGACCCATAGAGTGAGGGGGCAACTAAAGAGGGTAAAAATCTAGGCTAACGGATCAATATGAAATGGGCCTGACATGTCAACATCCGCGAGCCGATTGAGGACGGGCCCAACAGGTGCGTGGTCTGTTATGGACGAATCTTGCGTGAACGGGTGCAACATGGAAGGATTGAGGGCCCACGTGGCAAACAGAAACCCTAGAGGGGAAACATTTGCACACATATTTAGTCACCATAGAATCCCAAGATAAATGGAATCCTAGCACAAAGAGGATTCCGGAAGACACGCGTATTAATGAAGATCTTCTTTATAAGGAAATGTCTTGTCCATCACGTTTGGGACTATTTGAAGAGGATTTCTATAAGGAAAAGACTTCTACACCAAGGAAGAGAGGTCAACCTTCTACTATAAAAGCCCCAATACCCTCACTGATCAAGGTACGCATAATTTACCCTTCTCTAGCATTCTAGAGTTGTGAGAAGTTCTAACTTGACCTTCGCAGGGTATTTGGCCGGCACCACACCGGTGCTCTCTGTCAAGTCTTCTCTTTTTGTTGTGCAGGTGTTACTTCGAGTGTGCGAGTATCATGTGGCTCACTGGTGATTTTCTCGGCATCATCAATGAGCTTGTCCTTTCCAACCAAAGTCTTTTGCTTTTGGAAAATTGGCATACAGACATGTAGATTGAAAGGGCGAAATTACAAAATTAAATATAAAAGTTAAATGATAAAAGTTGAAAGTTAAAATTTTCTTTTTTTATTTATTTAAGGGCTGAAGTTAAAAATAATTTCTGAAATTTTTAATCTCAACTATTGATTTGTTATTACAGAAAATTTCAAACACGTTGAGAGAGAAAAAGAGAAGGTTGAGAGTCAGAAAAAGGAAAAATTAAAGTTTTAGTCTATGACTTGAATGTTATATACAAAACATTTGATTTTATAATTCCTCTATGTGTATTGATTTTAAATACTTTGAAGCAAATGATGAATAGACAAAATGTTGTAATTACTTCACACAAAAAAATTTCAATTTTTTCAAAAAGAATTACCAATCAAATTTTTTTGTTTTTTTTTTATTTTTTATTTTGGAAAATGTTTTTTTTTTTCTTCTAACCAAACGTGTTTTTCATTTTGAAAACACCAAAAAATTGTTTTTTTTTTTTTCTCTCTCTCTTTAAAACAAGAAAACAAAGGCAATTACCAAATATGACCTTAGTTTACAATAAATTTTCTAATGTATTTTCTTATGCAAAAAGGACAGGGAAAAAAAACAAAGGATAAATTTTGGGGGGATCTTGTTAGCTTGATTTTGGAGTCCATGGGCCCAGTTAGTTTAAGCTAAAGCCATAGACTAGGCACAATTTTTTAAAAATCATTTTGGAAATGTATTTTTGAATAGAGAGTAAGGGTCATTTGGTAATGTTGTTCTAATAACTTTGTTTGTATTTTTTTGAAATGAGTGTGAGTGAAAAACAAGAAATTAAGACAATTACCAAATATGACCTTAGTTTTTCAATAAATTTTCTAATGTATTTTCTCATGCAAAAGGGACGGGGAAAAAAAACAAAGGATAAAATTTGGGGGGATCTTGTTAGCTTGATTTTGGAGTCCATGGGCCCAGTTAGTTTAAGCTAAAGCCATAGACTAGGCACAATTTTTTAAAAATCATTTTGGAAATGTACTTTTAAATGGAGAGCAAGTTTTTGGAAATAATATTTTCAAAAAGATGTTTGATTCATTTCTCTTTCGTTTTATCAAAAACATATTTTGAATGGAGTTTTTAGATGAAAATTAAACATTTTATTTAACATTTTTCCATTTTTGGAAAAAGAGGATTTTTGGTTAATGAAAATAGTTCCTCTGGATTTATTTTCGAGGGAAACTAATTTTTGAAGATCCATTTTTGAAAGGGGAAGTTCCACGGTTATTTTGGGAAAGAGAAGTTTATTTTGAATAAGGAGAAATTTTTTTTCAAAGAGGTGAAAATTCCCTTAAAAAAAGGAGGTGAAAAGTTCAAATGATAAAAAAGTTTCATGACTCATCATAAAAAATAAAAAATAAAAAATTCATGAATTATTGTAAATGCTTTTTTATGAGATAAAAATTGGCATAAATGCACTTTTAGTCCTTATATTTTGGTTTTTTTTTTTTTTTTTTTTTCATTTTAGTTCCTACATTTTAATTTGACCACTTTTAGTCCCTAAATCAATTAACACATTCTATTTTGGTCATTTCCGTTAGCCCACCAACGAAAATTGCTTAGGTGGCAAACTGATGCTAACGTGGTCAGTTAAAAAATAATAAAAAAATTTAATTAACATTTAAAAAAAATGCCATGTTAGCTTCCAGATATATAAAAAATAAATAAAAAATAAAAAAATTATTAATCAATTTTAACGAAATTAAAAAAGATAAAACAAAATTAAAAACAATAAAATACATCAATTCAGATCTAATTCATTTTGAACAAGAGCGCACAAGAACACAATCACAGATTTAAATATCAACACAAGAACATAAACCACAAACCCAGAACCAAACACAAAAAAACACAAACTCAAATTTAAACATTAACACAATATCACAAACACAAAGAATACAATAACAAACATAAACCAATTAAAAAGAGTAATTAAAATTTTTTTTTTCTTTTCATTATTATTGGAAAAACAAAGTAACATGTTCTTCATGTTCTTTGGGAAAGAACATGAAGGTTGCCCAGAAAATTAAACATGCATAAATTCACATGCAAAAATTCATTCATAATCTCTTTCCTCCACCAAATCCTCCAACAAATCAAACCCATAAACCCAGAAAAATAATAAAATCCACATGAAAAAAAAAAAAAAAAAAAAACACCAAGAAATTTAAAATAAACACAACAACAACCCGAAACCGCCAAACCTAATCAAATCTCATCCTCCCCTCTTTTCACTCTCATCCACTTCTCTTTTTTCTCTCTAGACCATTCCCAAAATCATATCTCTCTATCTCTCTCTCTCTCTCTCCAAACCCAATCACACACTCTCTCTCTCTCTCTCTCTCTGTGGTGAATCCCTAATTCCCAATCGATTCGCAAATGCCGCCTCTGAACAACAAATCGATGATGAAGAACACTAGGCTAGGAAGAAACGGAGGCGACTCCGACGAATCGAAGACGCTATCGAACAATCTCTAGGTTGGTAACCTAGCCAATGACGTTGCGAACTCATATCTCATGGATCTCTTTGCCCAATACGGTGCACTCGATAGCGTCACCTCCTACTCTTCTTGATAGCCCTCCATGTAAACAATGTTTAAGGGTATAAATTCTATAAAATCTTGTAAAACACTTTTTGAAAGCAAGCTAGTTGAGAATTATTTTGAAAATACTTTTGAATCAAGCCTTGATAAGTGGTAAT
Source organism: Quercus aquifolioides (assembly GCA_019022515.1). Taxonomy (NCBI): domain Eukaryota; kingdom Viridiplantae; phylum Streptophyta; class Magnoliopsida; order Fagales; family Fagaceae; genus Quercus; species Quercus aquifolioides. The sequence continues at coordinate 203,818 of JAFHAW010000279.1, forward strand.
GAAATTTTAAACTACAACCTGAGAAGCTAGCATGTAAACCATATACCCAAACACGTTCATCATACATTCTTAAGCATATTCACCCAAATTTTGGGCAAACCATATACCCAAACACGTTCATCATACATTCTTAAGCATATTCACCCAAATTTTGGGCAAAATTTTCCAAACAGTACATTTCCGGAAAAAAATTAGACGGATGGCATGCGTTCAAACTTAATTAATTAGTTGGACTGTTTTTGGAAGTCGATTTTAGCAAACTCGACTTCCCACTAAAAATCAGTTCTAGCGTGGATTAAAAAAAGAGGAAAAAACCCACATAGAGCACCTGAAAGTCGAGTTTAGTAAACTCGACTTCCTTGAAAGTCGAGTATGCTGAACTCGACTTCCAGGTGCAGTAAAAAACCCCACCACTCCACGTATCATAATATGTGAGCATGGTAAAATGTTGAAAGTCAAGTTTAGCAAACTCAGCTTCTATGAAAGTCGAGTATAGCATACTCGACTTTCAGTAAATTTCACCCACCCACCCCAACTAACTCAATAATGCGAGCATGGTAAAAATTTATTTAAATGGAATTCGAGTCTATCAAATAAATATTACAACCACCCCGTCTCAGATTAACGTTGATACAAACTCTCACTTTCCACTCAACTCTCACTTTCCACTCAACTCTCACTTCTCACAGCTCTCTCCCACGCCAAAACTCTCTCCATTTCACACAAAACCTTTTCTTCTTCTACAAATCACATTGATCATTCTACAAATTAAAGCTTTTCTTCTTCTTCAATTTGTAGGTAAATATTCAAACCTTTTTAATTTTTTTTAATTTTTTTTTTGTTTGACCTGGATATATACTCACTTTTACATTTGGTAGATATATATATATATATATATACACGTACCACTTTTATATTGTTGATGAGTAATTTGGTGTTATTATCATTATTATTATTATTATTGTTTTTTGTATTTGTTATTTGTGCTTTTTAATGGGTTGTTATTTGATATGCAATGAGTTTTTCTTTGTAATGTGTTGTTATGTATGATGCAAATGAATGGATAACATATTATTTATTTGCAAGGTGTTGTAATGTGTAATGGTTTGTTAGTTGTAAGGTGTAACGAATATTAATTTTTTAAGGTTAGCAACCATGTAAAAATTTGTTTGAGTTTAAAAATTCGAATTTTTGCTTGGAGAGAATAAAATTTCAGTTGATTATAATTGTTTGGTGGACTATACAATATTATCTTTATATTTGCCTTAAGGCAATATTTTGTAGTTCATATCGAATAAAGGTGTTATATTCATCACTAACTTTTAGTAAACTTATTTGACTTATAGGCTTATAATGAGTTTGATTGATTTATATCTATATTATGGTGGGGAGCCCTGTAGTGATGTGACTTATGGAGTGACATATGAAGGGCCTGGTAAAAAATTAGAGATTATTTAGCTGATTATTTAGCTAAAAAAACGGCAGGAGATCAATTTGAAGAAGTTGAAAAAGAAAATTATGAAAGAGCTGAATTTGGACCGTCGGTTGCATGACATAAGAATTATATATCGTGCTCCTCATGCAGTGTTCAATGACCATATTGTCTTCATGCCTATTGAAAAAAAAAAGGAGACAATCATGTTAAGATTATGTTTGACAGAATAAACTCTACGCCCCAGTTAAAAGCTACCGAGTTGTATATAAGTGTGGAGCCTTGTATAGAAGTTAGCGGTGAAGATGTGCAACAAACAACTTTAGAGGGTGGTGGCGGGGAAGAATTCCAATCATTACATACGGATAGTTATCCAACTCTTACTCCGTGCACCACAGTTAGGGGTTATACACTACCATGCCAAGAGACACCAACTCCAATGGAGGTTTGCAGATCTAGTTATCAATAAGAATATATTCAATCTCTAGGGAGGGAAGATGAAGACGAAGATGATGTTGATCATGGTAGAGATGAGTATGAAGAGATGATTCGGAGAGATGACTTTCACGAGAATACTATAAACTATAAAAATGTTGACTGAAAGTTCAAATAGCATTGAAAATACTATGAACGTTTAGACTCCCAAACAACAAATTACCAATTCAAGCTTTATATCAAACAATGTATGTGCAGAAAATGATAACAAGCTTATAACAGAATTGATAAACAATCTAAACCATAAATAATCACATTCACAGCAATAATTAAATGATAAAGATAAAGGGAAGAGAGATGCAAACACAAGGACAATACACGATGTGTTATCGAAGAGGAAACCAAAGCCCTCGGCGTAAAACCTGTCCGCCACCCTCCAAGCTGTCAATAATCCACTAGAAAATGTAGTTGAGATACATGAACAGCAATAGACCCTCCAAGCCTAATCTACCCAGGTACCTAAGCCCTCTAAGCTTCCTGCTCCAACGAGGTTACGCCGAACCTTTTTCTTTTCTAGCTTACTGGATTCCGCTATAATCCATAGCATCAACCAACAACTATTGGTCCCTTCCAAACTACTTCCCTTAGTACCAAAATACCTTCTCACAGACGTGGGTGTGATGAGAAAAGGATTTGGTCAATAACCTCTCAAGGATGTATCAATGGAGAGGAAGATAGTAGAGGAATTTGAAGAGTCTCTTAGTGAAGATTGGGGATGAGGCAATCTTGTTTTTCTCTAGGGTTTCTCTCACAAAATTCTCTCTGGAAGCTCTCTACATTTTGTGGGTATAAGGGTCTATATATAGTGGTGTGTGTTTGCAATACGAAGAATCAGTTTTTCCCAAATAGGGTTGGTTGGCGGCTTGGCCTCGCGACTGCTCTAAGTCGCGAGCTAACGGCCTGGCCAGCCTGGGACTTTTGTCCTGTAGTGTGACAGCTGGCGTGACCCTTCACCTCCCCCATGCTTCTCACGTGTGCAATAGTTGGCGGCTTGTAAGCTGCGAGTCAGTCGTGAGTCCTAGCCGCGAGTCCCTACTTCTTTGCACATTATTGAGCAATTCTTCACACTCTCTTCACACACTACCCTTACTTGAATCCCACCTAAATACAGGGTTACTAAGTGCTAAATTACAAGCAAATTGGCACGGAATAAAGCCAACAAGATGGTTGATAAATTTCAACCTTACATTGACAATGTCGTGGATGATCATAATGATGATGCTATAGAGTTTCAAGATGATATAGGCGATGGTATAGGTGTGCAGTCTGCAGTCCCTACATATGTAGCTCATAGCCCGTCATTCCATGCAAACACTTGGGATAATATAGTTGATCCTTCAAATGTTGAGATACCATTTTCATCAAGTTGGGTGCGGGGAATGAATTTTAGCCAAGGGTTGATTTTCCCTAATAAAAAGGTTGTGAGACAGGCATTAATAGTTTACTCTAGAGACAACAACAAGAATTATATAACTAAGTGGTCCAACTAGCAAAGATTGTGTGTGAAGTGCGCGAATGAGTCATATGCATGGAAAGTCTAAGCATTCTCGCAACGGAAGTTTAACAGGTTATGGGCCGTCACAGTATACGATGGTCCTCACACTTGTCCATCAGTTGGGGTGAACAAAGATGGTAGAATGATGGATTCCAATTTTCTCGCCAAAGAACTTCATACATATGTACTTGCAGATCACACTAGCAAAATAAAGGATCCCCAAAATATGATGAAGGAAAGGTTTAACCACGATATATCGTACTACAAGATATGGGATGCGAAACAAAAGGCTATTGCAAACATACACGGGAATTGGGAAGAGTTGTATCAAAAGTTGCAGAAGTTGTTGTTGGCATATAAAGATAGCGATCTGGGTACACAAGTGTCTTTTCGGTCGATCAACAGGGACATACCGGGTACTATTATATTCAAGTATGTGTTCTGGGCTTTCGCTCATTCCATTGCTAGATTCGCACATTGTAGGCCAGTAATTAGTATTGATGGAACTCATCTTTATGGAAAATATAAAGGAAATTTGTTGATTGCAATGGCTACTGATGCTAATAATGAGATTTTTCCACTTGCCTTTGCGGTTGTGGATGATGAGATGGGGGCCAGTTGGGGATGGTTTTTATCTTGCCTACGGACCGCGATACAGGATGTGGTACCCGATTCTGGCATTTGCATAATATCAGACCGACATATAGGTATAATGTCATCCATTGCACAGTGGCCCAATGATTATGTTCTAGTATATCATAGATATTGCATTAGACATGTGACCAGCAACTTCAACACTCAATTTAATGACAAATTCTTAAAGTCTTTGGCCTTGAAAGCAGGATACGAGCATCAAGATCGCAAACTTGAAAAAATATTGGGTTGCCTTAAGGAAGTTGAACTCAAATTCAGTAAGGATCCCAATCCCAATATAGCAAAAAAGAAGTCGTATTCCTATCTAATGAAGGAGGGTCTGGAGAAGTGGACACTGTCACATGATGATGGACACTGTTATGGGGCAATGACTACCAATATGTCTGAGTGTTTCAATGGAGTTCTAATAGGTGCACGTGGACTACTCATATCTGCATTGGTTAACTACATTTGGTACAAACTTGTCGCCTATTTCAATGATCGGCACACTAAAATATTGGGTGATATTGAACATGGTTAGGAGTTTAGCAAGCATGCCATGGAGAAATATGAAGCAAATTACGAAAAAGGGACAAGACACTATGTGAGGCTATTTATCCAGCATGACGGTGTATATCAAGTATGCACGACGCATAATCCACACAGATCTGATGGGGGAGACCATAGTCATGAAGTAAGGTTGTTGGAGAACACATGTACTTGTTGCAAATGAGAAATCTATAAGATCCCTTGTTCACATGTGATTGTAGTTTGTATCAGGGAACATGTCAATGCAATGAGGTATATTGACCCATGTTATACTTTACAACAACGACTTGCCACTTATTCACATGAGTTTCATGTGCCCAAGGACAAGTCATTATGGCGGGAGGTTGCCGGCCCAAAGTTGTACCCTGACCCTGAAATGTTGTGAGACAAAGGTCGACCTATGTTAACAAGAATAAGAAATGAGATGGATTGGAGGGAGAGTCAACCCAAGCCGAAATGTGGAGTGTGTCATGAAGAGGGCCATAACCGTAGGAGATGTCCGACTGTGATTCGTGCATCAATAAGCAGCAATGTTCTGAACAAGGTAAGCAATGCATGCAATTTTGTGATTCTCCAACCTAGTTCAATTGTGTATGGTAAGTTCAATTCTATTATTTGAAATAATTTTTTTTCTTTACTTTTACCTGTTGGTTTTAACCCTTTGATTCTATTCCTTTTTTTTCCTAGGAGATGCTCAAAAATCTTTTTTTTTCCACCTGAGGTGTCTTGTGATTATCCCATGTTGGCCCTACACAATTGAAACAAGTACTTTCGAATTTCTATAACTTAAAACTTTAACATGTGCTTTTATTTATTACTTTCTAAGATTGTGATATATAGTATATAATTATGTAGGACTATGCCACATCAAAGGATGATACAAACTTTTGAAGTATTTTCGATGGTTATTGCTAAAGCATATTGGACCAACTTTTGGATGGTGTGATGCACAGTTGTTAGGACAACTTAGACAATTGTTAGAACAACTTAGACAATTGTTTGCACAACTTGTAGCAGCTTTTTGGACAGTTTTTGTATTGGGAAGCTACTTAAACGTGTTGGTTTCTATGTGATATGTTACTAGGATTATAAAAATATGTTTAAAGTCTTATTTTCTAAGTAATTGCTTGTGCGTGTTTTTTTTTTTTTTAATTCTTGTTATGCTCTGTCAGTAACACTAAATGCAACATCTAAAAGCTTTATCATATGAAAATGGGAAGCTCTTTGGTTATCAATGCTATATTAATCTCTCCATGTTAATGTCTAATATATAAACTCACTATAAAAGACTTCCTTTATGGTAGCAAAATATACAAAACAGGGTGTAGACCAGGCCAGAAAATATGGTGCAAGGATCAAATTTGCTTTTGGGAAAAAAAAAATTCTGCTGTGTGAGAGTGCTTTTTCTTTAACACTATGGCCCAAGGATCCTGGGCCGTGTGAGATATTTTTTGGTGGACTGGGATCAGTTCTCCGCAGCTAAAGGGGCTGTTTTAAGAACTGATTGGTGCACAGAACAAACTTCCTACAATAAAAATAGCTAACAAAAAGGCATATTCGTATTGAATGACAAATTAGCAGTAAGGAAAAATGTACAGTAAATGAAGTATAACGAACACGCTAGAGGTCCCTTGATTAATGGGGTGTATTTCATTAGTTTCCTTTAATTGTGGTTACAGTGGCTCGCTAGGACGTGATGCAAGGTCCAACTGGGTTCAAAAGTCACAGACTTGGATAGCTATTCAAGCTTCAAAGACTTGTAAAGTTTGAACTTGTTGAATCCGAGCGTGTACCTTAGCGGCTATCTCTGGGATACCGGGAGCAAATTCCCCTGTTTTCCCTTCAGTTTACAGAGTCCCTTTTGTTTACAATTTTATGAGACCTCAGGAAGAATACTTGTAAATGCTTTAAAATGCTCTAATCGTCAAAAACTCCTCCTTGTAGCATGGATCCCTCCCTCCTTTTATAGCATAGTTTCGGGCTCCCGGGGTACTGATGATTTCCCCTTTTTGCCCCTTGAAGTCTGTCCCGCGCCTGACTGTTTCAGGATCGTGTCTTTTCCTTTTTCTTCACAGTTTCTCCCTTCTTTGTTGCGACCAGATGAAAGTCTCCCAGCTAGTTCCCTATTTCCAGATTTCCCCGTTGGCTGTCCTGAGGCTCTTTGGCTTTTTGCTCCAGCTTTTCCAGTGGTCCTCTCCTTGTCTTTTTTCTCCAAGTGGTTGGAACCAAGTTTCTGCATTTTGCCTTGTACTTCCACTGCGTGTCTGGGTCATAAGGCTCGCGTGCCTTTTGTCCCCTTTCTCTCTTCAAATTTGTTTTAACTTCTCTTCGCGCGTCCAGGGATCCTCTTCCCCTGGGGAGCTTCTGGACGTCCTGGCCCAATTCTGCCCTCTGGGCTTTTTCCTTTGGCTTGCTGACTTTACCTGTTTTCTTGGGCCCTTTTTCGTGGACCTCCAGATCAGGTCCTTCTGGGCCTCTTCCTCCTTTTTTATCTTTTCTTTCCTTTATTATGAGAGCCCACCCTTTATCATTTCTTTCCTCTTTTTTTTGTGTGAAATGGGCCCAATGTCTTTTCCATCTCTTTGGGATTTATTTATGGACATTTAATTATTTTGAACCTCAACATTTAGCCCCCCGAGCTCATGGGTTGCCTGCAGCCCATGCGTGAGTTTTTTTTTTTTTCTTGCAGGATTCTCTCTTGTTTTGATCTTTCCATGGGGATCCTGATCTTGCATTTCCTCGGCATCCTAGCTTCCTCTCTCTCTTTTTTTTTTGTTGTAACCCCTCCTTTTTTCGTGGGACGTGGCAGCTGAGTTGAAATAAAACTCCCACCACCTACTTTTACGTTTCCCATAATACTCATTAATAACTGCTGATAACTTCCTCCCTTTTGAATTTAATTCCTGTCAACTGGCGCGTCTTTCCACACATTGCCTTCTCTAACTGCTCTTATTCCCTCATTCTAGTACTCTCTCTTTTATTCCTTTTTTCTGTCTAACTGAGTCTTCCATTTTCAGCCCTTTTCTTTTCTTTCGAACAGTATCATCGCTATCTTCTCTCTCTTCTTTCCAGATACCCATTGCTTTAATGGCTTCTTCCTCTTCTCGAAAAAGGAAAGAGCGTACTCCTAGTCCCTTTGAAGAGGAGGGTTCTTCTAGTTCTGCGCAAGATGAGTCTGTCATCGGTCGCCCTGCTTTTCCTTTGCGAGACCCCTGGTATTCTCCCAGTTTATTCTTTCCTCGGGTGTCCCATGGTGAAACCCCTCCATCTCCTCACGCCTGGGTATTCTCTGGTCCAGCGGGTTTTGCTGGTTCTGCACAGGTTCCAGACCCTAGGGAGGTTTTTGATCTCCAAATCAGGCAGGGACTTCGGGAAGCGGTCCCCATCTTCTTCGATTTTGTCGCTGGAAAGATCCAAGGCTGGCCCATTTGGGTGGATAACGAGCTTGCTGATAAGGAGTTTGTGGGTCGCTTGGAGCGCGCCGGCGTCCTGAAGGCAGTTGCTATCTCCAGGAATCTCGAAGGTTTCAGAGATGCCAAAGGCCTTAGGCATTTGGTGCGCCGTTGGTGTCCCGCTCTACACACTTTCTCCTTTTCCGTTGGTGAACTGACTGTTACCTTGGAGGATGTGGTCAATAACCTTCTCCTTCCGGTGCTTGGGGATGAAAGCCCCTTTGATATCGAGCTTTCTGCTAAGGACCTTGAGGTGGAAGAGAAATTATTTGCTCACTTTGGGGGACGTACTGCTTCTTCTGGTGGGAAACCGGCCAGGATGGGTAGATGGGTCATGACTCTTTCGCGTGAGAAGGATAAGGAAGTCAGGCGTGCCGGGTTCCTTGCATTCTGGCTTAGTAAGTTTCTGTTCAGCGAGTTCCCTGGGTATGGAATCAAGTCCACTCTTTTTCCCTTGGCGATTAGGTTGGCTCAGGGCGCTCAATATCCTCTAGCCCCCATGTTTTTGGGCCATGTTTATTCTCAATTGGATCAACTTCATGGAGATGAGGCTGAGGGTGATTCTTGCTATGTTATTACTTCTACGCTTCATTGCGCCATTCTTCAGGTATTTATGTGGGATCGTTCCTCAGTTACTTTAGCAAAATGTAGGAATTTAAAGTTTGTGAAGGATAAGTTTCAGGGATCCCCTGATGTTGTAAAAGGGCTTTGTGGTAGCTCTACTGACAGCCTTCCTATTATTTTTCGTTGGCTGAGTCTAAAAGGTGGCAATCTTAACTTGATTGAGTTATTTGATCAAGCAGGCCATTTGAATTGGCGTTCCCCCCGGGAATTTGGCCCCGGTTTTGTTTGCAATTCTGTGTTATCTCCCTTTCTGACTTCTACAGGGAACACTTTTGATTTACGTAGTGGTGATGAAGGTAGCTTAGCCTATTTGGCTTGCATCAGTCCTTCCTGGCTTCCTGTGCTTTCTTCGACTGGCCCACTGTACACCCATTACTCGGCGCATCGAGTACTTCGGCAGTTTGGCTTTGATCAAAATATTCCCCCAGCGTTTAATGATGTAGTTCCTTCTCTTCCTTCCTTGGATCCCTTCATGAGACTTCAGGCCTTTTCTTATTGGTCGAGGCGGAGTCCTCAATTTGTAGTGCCTAACTCTCAGAGAGGGGTTTTTGCCTCAAGTGGCTATGCTGGTTATTGGAGAAGGGTTCAGAAGTCCTTTGCTGACTATGTTGGTTCTGGGATGATTGGGAGAGTACCCAACCCTGATATTTCTTCCGCCCCGACATTCAACAGGCGTCTGTCCTTGCCTACTGCTGGTATTGTTTCCACTGCTGTGAGCAGCAAAACTGGTTTCGCAGAATGGCATGCTTCTAGGGAAGGTTGGGTGACTTATGCACGAGATTTCCCAGAGGCCTGGTTGGGGTGTGACCTTGTTGTTGGTGCTTCTACTGGGGTACCACTTAAGAAAGGGGCAGTAGAGGCTGTAAGTGCTAGCACTCCCGTTGGCACAAGTAAAGGGAAAACTATCAAGCAGGAAAAGTTGGAGGAGGCCGCGGCTGAAGAGAGTGTAGAGGACGTTGAGCCCAAGTCAAAGAAGAAGAAGAAAACTGGGAAATCTCAGAAACAGTTGATACTTGCTGAGGAGAAGGAAGTGGAGCAGCCCTTGGCCATAAGGGGCCGGGTGAAGACTAAGGTAGAGTCTTCTTTTCCCCAGGCTCCTGTGAGTCCTTAAGTTCATGGTTCCTCGGGACCCTCTGGACGTACCCGTAGTAAACAACAGAGACCTGGAGACCCTGTTGAGAGAGAGAGAAGGGCAAGGCCTCTTTCCTTCTTTACTCTTTTAGGTTGTAGTTTTGTTGTTTTCTTTTCCCTCCTTTTTTTTTTTTGACTAATGAGTGATTGTTTTTTCCTGCAGTCCAAGCGTAAGCTAGACCCTATGAAGGGTAGAAGCCAGTCTTCTGGTGAAGATGTGGTATGGTTTTCTTCATATTCATTTTACAAGTGCTATACACCGGTGCTGCCCTTTTTGCTCATGCCCCGTCTTTCTCCCCTCCCCCTTTTTGTTCCACTTCTCTCTTTTTTTTTTTTTTAGGTTGAGGTTCCTCCCCCTGTGGTTGATGAGACTTTGGAGGAGGAGATGGCTGCAGCTGCATTCCAGAGTAGGGAGGAGGAGGCTCCCAGCGGTGGCATAGCTGAGGAGATCGGGCAACCAATGCAGGATGTCCAGGCTGCCCAGGATCCTGAGGCTCCCAAGCTTCCTGCGTCCCCAGGTCCTCAGCTTGAACAGACCCTCAGTCCTGCCAGGGCTGTGTTACCTCAAACTGGGTTAAGCACAAGGACTTTGGGAGGCGCATCATCACCCGGGCAAACAGGTGAGCCCTTCCTTTCTTTTACACAGCCTTTTAGTCTTTATCTCTTTTGTACCTCTTCTTTTATATAGCCTTCTGAGTTTCTTTCTTTTCTTTTCCTCCTTTTCTTAGGCCAAGCCACTGCGAGATCTGCCTCTGGTGCTGCTACTTCTTTGGAATCAGATGATTCTGAAGGTTTGATCATTTCTATCGCATTCTTTCTGCCCCCTTTTTTTTTTTTATATATGGCGAAGCCCCCTGTATCCCTGCCTTCTTTTAGCCGTTTTGCTGAGGCTTCCTCTCCTTTTCTTCAACTTGCCATGTGTTCTTTCCCAGAGTCCTTCAAGCGGTCAGGGGAGCAAGAGGAGGGAACCCCGCCTCAAGAGGCTGATACTGGTTTCTCTTCTGCCCCTTTTTTTTTTTGCTTTTTTTTTTCTTTCCCCCTTCCCCCTTTTCTTTTTTGCTTTAGAACAAAAAGCTAAGTCTGCCTCCCCCCCTCCCTCCTTCTCTTTCCTCTCTTTTTTTTTTTTTGCAGGAGTTGATATCAAAGATTCTGAATTTGTGGTTCCTGAGGGGGGTGTAGGATCTGCTCAGGTTGTTGGCCTTCATGCTGTTCAGGGGGTTGAGGGTTCCTTTGGGACTCCTGGTGATGATGCAACAGTGGGGGAGGCTCCGGAGGTGATTGTTTCAGATCCTTCTTCAAGGCTCCCCACCTTTTTGGCTCGCTTTGATCTTCTAGAGTTCAATAGCCTCCCTGCCAGTCACTTCTGCCATTTCGGGTCCTCCTATGGCAGCTTCCTGCGGTTCTCTGTGCCTGCGGAAGGCCTACCACTGTTAGAAGGACTGCTTAAAAGTCATGGAGACTTTACCCTTGGTTTTAGAGGAGGAGTATTTCTGGGGAACATCCTGATGGAGCTGCTGTGTGCTGTGCTGATTTCATTGAGAGATTCTTCGCTAGACTCTCTATCTGAGGAAAAGCTCTTGGAATGGAGGGGAGTTGTCCAGGATCTCTTGGAAGCCAAGTTCAATCTGTCCTTTTTGCTGGAGTATCTGCGATCATTAGCCCAAGTGCTTTTCCAGAGGCGAGCTTCTAAAGGTATTGATGCTGAGATTGCTGCCGCTGAGGAAGCTTTGGCTCATGCTCACAAGACTTTGCAGGATCTGAAGGTTAAAAGGCAGAAGGTTCTTTCCTCTTCGGCTGTCCTTGCTCTTCCTTCGGATGGCTCCTTGTTCGCCGGCCTCCTTTCTTAGTTTTTTTTTTGTATGGACAATTTGGGGTTGTATAAGTGTTTTTTTTTTCTTTGATTGAACAATGCTTCTGGTTCTTTTTTTTGGATCTGCTTTGAGACTGCTTTCATGTATTGGTGTTTCTATGATAGCTTCTGAGTGTTGCTCCTGATCCCTTTTAATGGCATGTGGATCTTCTTTCCTTGTCTCTCTCTTCTGTCTTTTTTTTTTGCTGAGTCCTGATCTGTGATTCAAGCTTTGTTGCAGGTTCCAGTCAGGTACCCATTCTCTTTTTTTTTTTTGCGCAAGTACTGAACTGGGTACATTGGGTAATATAATATATATATATATTTTTGTCCCAGCTCATGAATCTTGACGGGTTTCTCCCTTTTTTTGTCAAGTACTGGGCTAGGTATCCTCAGCATACGCCTGGGATCCTAGACCATGTTTTTGAGACTTAGCTGCTTTCCTGCTTTCTTGCTATCTGTGGGGTGATCCTGGGTTATGCATCAAAAGTTTTTCCCCGGTATCCTCCCTTTTCTTCTCGGTTACGCAAGTACTGAACTGGGTACATTTTATTTGTCCCAGCTCATGAATCTTGACAGGTTTTTTTTTTTTTTTAATCAAGTACTGGGCTAGGTATCCTCAGTATACGCCTGGGATCCTAGACCATGTATTTAAACTTAACTGTTTTATCTGTGGGGTGGTCCTGGGTTATGCAAGAAGATTTCTTCAGGCATCCTCCCCTAATTTCGTCCGTGTTAGGACTTTGTGATACTTAGGATTTAATAACTGAGAAAAAGAAGAAATTTCATTGATCATAAATGTCATTCAAGGGATACAGCAATTTTAACAAAGATAATAAAGGATCATGCAATGTTCTTCTATCCCGAGTTTTTGAGCAAAATTACTTAAGCAATAATATATATATAAAAGAGAAACACTTAGCAGGTTGGAGAGTCTTGGCAAAAAGGGGTTCCAGTGTACTGAGAATTCTTTCTCCTCATGCGTAGTATTGTTTCAGCCACTTCCCATTTATGGGCTCTGTCAGGATTGTCCCATCTTCCTTTGTAAGGCAGTAGTACCCACTGTCATGGGCCTCTCTGATGATGTAGGGGCCTTCCCACTTCGGGGCAAATTTGGAGGGTCCCGGTAGGTTTCTTCTTACATGTTCTGCTGTCCTTAGTACCAACTGCCCTTTAGTGAAAGCCCTCGGGCGTACTGCTTGTGCATATGCTCTTGTCATCCTTTGTTGGTACCTCTGGCTTCTTCTCCTGGCTAGCTCTCTTGCTTCCTCTACTCCTTCTAGGTCTGCTAACCTCCTCTCATTGTTTGTGTCTTCGGTGTCCTCTTGACTTTCTTCGAGTACTACCCTTGGTGTGGGAACGATTAATTCTACTGGGCTGATGGCTTCTGTCCCATAGACCAGGGAAAATGGTGAGAATCCCGTGGCTGTTTTCACAGAGCTCCTGCATGCCCAGAGTACATCTGCCAGATGGTCACTCCATTTTCCCCCATACTCCTGCTTCATTTTCTTAAGGATCTTCAATATCACCCTATTAGTGGCCTCTGCCTGGCCATTCCCTTGCGGGTAGTAGGGTGTAGACCTTCCATGCTTGATGTAGTAAGCCTCAGTTAACCCCTTCATATCTTTATTTATGAATGGGGTTCCGTTATCACTGATCAACCTCCTGGGGATCCCAAACCTTGTAATGATATGGCCTCGAATGAAATTTGCTACAGCTGCTCCAGTGGCCTTTTTCAAGGCGATGGCCTCCACCCACTTTGTAAAGTATTCAGTGGCTGCTAAGATCCATATGTAACCACCGGATGGAGGATTTATAGGCCCTATGAGATCGAGTCCCCAAGTGTGGAAAGGCCATGGGGTTGTCATGTCCTGTAACGTGTTTGGGTGAGTGTGGATGGCATCTCCGAGGACTTGACATGCGTGGCAGGTCTTGACCATCTCCTCGGAGTCCTTTTTCATTGTTGGCCAGTAGTACCCCAACAGTAATAGCTGTTTATAGAGCCTCCTTTTTCCGGGGTGGCTTCCACAATCACCGGAATGGACCTCCCTGACTACTTCCCTGGCTTCCTTTGGTCCCAGACATCTTAGGGGATCTCCGCTGTATCCCCTTTTGAATAGGACCCCGTTTTGTAAGAAATATCTGATCGTGAGCTTCTTGAGCTGGTGGGCCAGTGTCCTGTCAGTTGGTAGGATCCCTTGCGCCAAGTATTCCATGAAGGGAGTCCTCCAATCTTCTGTAACAAATACAGCATAGCTTTCTTCCTTGTCCACCGAGGATTGGCATTCTTGACATTTTTCCTGTATGGTTGATGCTTCTTTGTTCATATTTGGCCAGTAGTACCCCATGCGCTGCATCCTCCTATATAGACTGATCTTTTCTAAGGTCCCACAAACTTGGGCATGTAGCTCTTCCAATCTTAGCTTCCCTTCTTTCTCGTTGATACATCTAGATAGGATTCCTCCGGGCAGTCTTCTGTATAGTTCTCCTTCTATCAGAGCGTAGTCCCTCAGCTCTTTGACACTTCCTCCGGATCCTGTTTCTTTCATTTTTTCTTTTACCTCACTCCTCCAGTCCCACTGCTTGGACTCTCCGGGGGATATCTGCTGGAGGATTTTTAAGATGGAATGCTCCTGCCTTCCTATTCTGACCAGGGTGTCTCTTCCTTTGAATGGTACTTGGGATCCCAGGGTGGCAAACGCGTCTGCAAACCTGTTTTCACTCCTCTGAGTGTATTCTATGCTAAAGGTCAGGAATTCCTGCTCCAGCCTCTGTGCCCATGTCCTGTAAGCTGCCAAACTCTTTTCTCTTAGTGCAAAGTCACCTTTCACCTGTGAGACTACAAGATTGGAATCTCCCAGTACTCTTATGTGTTTCACCCCAATACTGAGTGCTATAGTTAGTCCGGTTAAGTACGCCTCATACTCAGCTGCATTATTGGAGCAGGAAAAACCAAGCTTGAAAGATAGAGGTATGGTGTCCCCATTTTCACAGCTCAGTACGACTCCCACCCCATTTGAAGTTGTTGTGGCTGATCCATCGAATCTCATTGTCCATTTCTTTCCTGGGATTTCTGCTACTGCTACCTCACCTGGGATTTCTTCACTTAGCGAGCTCTCCTCCTTCCCTGGGAACTGTGCCAGGAGGTCAGCTATGGCTTGACTCTTGACAGCCTTGGGGGTCCTCAGGCCTATGTCATATTGAGAAAGCAGGACCAGCCACTGTGCGATTCTTCCTGTTAGGAGGGGCTGATGCAGGAGTGCTTTTATGGGGTGTGACTTAGTCACCAAAAGGATTTGGTGAGCTGAGAAGTATCTCTTCAGCCTCTGTGATGCGTAGATGACTACTAGGCAAGCCTTTTCTATTCTGGGATACCGAGTCTCGGCATCCTTGAGTGTTCTGCTTACATAGTAAACAGGTTGCTCGTTCCCATCATCATCCTCTTGGGCCAGCAGGGCTCCTATTGCTTGGGCATTTGATGCCAAGTACAATAGCAGGGGTCGTCCATGTACTGGTGCCTGGAGAGTGGGCAGATGGTTCATGATCTGTTGGACCCTTTGAAAGGCTTCCTGTTGTTCTGCTCCCCAAGTGAACTCAGTTCCCTTTTTTAATAGCTTAGACAATCCTCCTGTGGCCGAAGCCAATCCTGGCACGAACCTCCTGATGTATGAGACCCTTCCCAGGAAGCTCTTGAGCTCCTTCACTGTTGTTGGTCTTTTCATTGTGGCAATGGCTGCGGCTTTGGCTGGATCTACACTTATTCCTTTGTGATGTACCAGGAACCCAAGGAACTTTCCTGCAGATACTCCGAAGGCACATTTCATGGGGTTCATGCGTAGCTTGTATTCTCTGCATCTTTTGAAAACTCGTTCAAGTACCTGAAGGTGTCCTGTCCTAGTTTTTGACTTGACCACAATATCATCCACATAGTCTTCCATTTCCTCGTGCATCATATCATGGAAAATGGCTGTCATGGTTCGCTGGTATGTGGCTCCTGCATTTTTGAGGCCAAAAGGCATCACAGTGTAATAAAAATTTCCGATTGGTGTCCTGAATGCTGTCTTCTCGGCATCCTTGGCGGCCATACGAATCTGGTTGTACCCACTATACCCGTCCATGAATGAGAACATAGAACTTCCTGCAGCTGAATCCACAAGGAGGTCAATATTAGGGAGAGGGAACTCGTCTTTAGGACATGCTTTATTCAGGTTGCGGAAGTCTACACAGCAACGAATCTGGCCATTCTTCTTCTTCACAGGTACTATGTTAGAAAGCCATCTGGGGTGCTGAATGGGCTTAATAAAACCAGCTGCTAGCAGCTTCTTGACCTCTTGAGTTATCTGGGCTTCTACGTCAGTGTGAAAGACCCTGGCTGGTTGGATTACTGGTCTAACTCCTGGGTCCACATTGAGGGCATGGACCACTAGCCCAGGATCCAGACCAGGCATCTCATCATAGGTCCATGCAAACACATCTGTGTATTCTTTAAGCAAAGTCACCAGTGGCCCCTTTTCTTGTGTTGTTAATTGGCTACTGATGAAAACAGGCTTCTGGGATCCCAGTTCAGCCCCCAAGTTTACTTCCTGCAATTCTTCCTCAGGCTGGATTTGTGTCTCTTTAACTGGTTCCTCTGGGACTTCCTCTTGGGCGATCATACATTCTGGTGGTCCGGGACCTTCCTGCACGATGCACTCAGGCCCCGCGCACCTTCACAAGCGATATATTAATCTTCCCCCAGGTTCCCGTACTACTACACACTCTCGGGATCCTGAGGTGCTGGGCTCCTTCTTTTGCCTTTTTCTCTTCAGGAGGTCCCTCAAGTCATGGGTACCTCCTCCTTCTTCCTTTTCTAAAACGGGTGCTCCTGGGGTCCCTGGCATGGGACTCTCGTCATCAGGTTCTAGCTCATCATAGAACATTGTTTCTACAAAGTTTACTTCCCCTTGGCTGAAAGGGTTGTGGTTGGCAGGGATCCTTACAGGTCTCCCATTCAATCTCCCTTTAACACACTGATGGTACGTGGATGGTATAAGGCGGTGCTTATGGAGCCATGGCCGTCCTAGCAGTACATGGTAGGACACCTCTGAGTTGATCACATGAAATCTGGTCAAGGCTACTATTGGCCCCACCCTTAGGGCTAGCTGTATATATCCTTCGGTTGATTCTGCTGATCCTCCAAATCCGGTTATCTCCATGGGAGCCCCCAGGATCCTCCTTCCAGCTAAGCCCACGGCTTCCAAGGTACTCAGGGCTATGAGGTTGAGTGATGCCCCTGTGTCTACTAGTGCTCTCCTGATTTGGACACCATTTATGGTGGCCATTAGGTAGAGAGGTCTGCGATGGTCTGGATGCTCAACCTCCATGTCTTCATCAGTGAAAGTTATGGCATTGGTTGTCTCCAGGAAAGCTCGACTGGCATGTGATTCTGCTGTGAAGCATTCCATTCCTGAATCTGCTGCTATGGTCATGAGAGATTCCGTGGCCACCCTCCTCGCTTCTGGTCCAAATCCCAGCTGATTGAATAGTGATCTGAATTTGGGATTCTTCTGGAGGGTCCTGACTGTGTTTGGGTGGAAGGATCCTTTTGGCTCTTCTGGTTCTGCCGGGTTCCCATGGATTACCACAGCTACCACCCCCTTTCCTTTGTGGTTGGGCAGGGGGTTCCTTTGTACTTCTGGTTCCTTCTGGGTGAGCTCCAAGGTTCCTTCTCTCAGCTTCCTGTGAAAAAGCCTGCGGAGGGTCCAGCAATCCTTGGTGGAATGCTTAACATAGTTATGTATCCTGCAAAACAAAGGATTTTTTCTTTCTTCTTCGGTTGGTGGCCTGGACACAGTGAACGGCCTAACCACTCCATCCCCAATCCATTTGTCCAGGACGTGGTTTAATTCTTCTTCAGTACATGGGATCACCGGTGGTTCCTCGAATGTCTTTCCATCAGGCCTCTTCCTTTTTTCTCCTACCGATGCTGTCATGGCTTGGGACGCTGGCACCCTCTTTGCCCTCATCGTTTGTGCTGTCCTTCTTGTTCTCTGTAGCAGGTCAGCGAACTGTGTAATACATAAATTTTCGAGATTGAGTCTGTAATCGAAAAGCATGTTGGAGATGCAAGTCTCAACGAGCTCTTTTTCTTCATGGTCCCCATAACAGTCTAGGGACACATCTTCAAATCTTTTGATGAACTGGACAGGATCCTCTCCAGGCCTCTGCCTTACCATCTGAAGGCTTTGGAAAGTGACCTTGTCCTCACCAGGGTAATATTTTGCACAAAATCTTTCCATCATTTCGTCCCAGGTCTTAATGGACCCAGGTCTTAGTGTGGTGTACCAAGTGTATGCTCTGTCCACTAGGGACTTAGCAAACTCTCTTAGGCACAGCTCTCGGTCTCCTGCGTAGGGACCCATAGTGTGGACAAACCTACTCACGTGCTCTACTGCACTTCCATTCCTTCCATCAAAAGGATGGAACTTTGGTGGCTCATATCCCTTGGGGTACGGCTTACCAAGGAGTTCTGGTGGGAATGGGGGATCCCGGGAAAATTGCTTGGGGGTCCCAGAAAGTTTTTCCCTTTCTTGCTCCAGGAGGGCACTGACATCTGCCAGTGTTAGGTATTGGGGGTTAGTTCCTCCTCCCACTGCTGACCCTCCCTCTGGCTGGGTTCCGTCTTGGTTGCCCACATGAGGGGCATTGTCTCTGACTTCCTGTGTCTTGCCTTCTTTAAGAAGGCGAACTTCTTGTTGCAAATCTTTCAATATTGCAGTCATCTGAGCTACAGGGTCTAGCTCCTGTCTTGCATTCCTCTGTTCTGATACTGCTTCGTGCTCTGCTAGGGGCACCTCGCCTCTTTGTCTGGAGGCCACTTCATTTTCTCCCACGGGCTCAGAGGCCGTGGGTGGCATATTAGCACCCTTACTGTTCCTTTGTCTTGGAGGCATGTTCTGCGAAGGGATTGCTTCTTCCCTTTTCTTTACCCAGTCCCCAGCGGAGTCGCCAAAATGTGAGAGTGCTTTTTCTTTAACACTATGGCCCAAGGATCCTGGGCCGTGTGAGATATTTTTTGGTGGACTGGGATCAGTTCTCCGCAGCTAAAGGGGCTGTTTTAAGAACTGATTGGTGCACAGAACAAACTTCCTACAATAAAAAATAGCTAACAAAAAGGCATATTCGTATTGGATGACAAATTAACAGTAAGGAAAAATGTACAGTAAATGAAGTATAACGAACACGCTAGAGATCCCTTGATTAATGGGGTGTATTTCATTAGTTTCCTTTAATTGTGGTTACAGTGGCTCGCTAGGACGTGATGCAAGGTCCAACTGGGTTCAAAAGTCACAGACTTGGATAGCTATTCAAGCTTCAAAGACTTGTAAAGTTTGAACTTGTTGAATCCGAGCGTGTACCTTAGCGGCTATCTCTGGGATACCGGGAGCAAATTCCCCTGTTTTCCCTTCAGTTTACAGAGTCCCTTTGTTTACAATTTTATGAGACCTCAGGAAGAATACTTGTAAATGCTTTAAAATGCTCTAATCGTCAAAAACTCCTCCTTGTAGCATGGATCCCTCCCTCCTTTTATAGCATAGTTTCGGGCTCCCGGGGTACTAAGGATTTCCCCTTTTTGCCCCTTGAAGTCTGTCCCGCGCCTGACTGTTTCAGGATCGTGTCTTTTCCTTTTTCTTCACAGTTTCTCCCTTCTTTGTTGCGACCAGATGAAAGTCTCCCAGCTAGTTCCCTATTTCCAGATTTCCCCGTTGGCTGTCCTGAGGCTCTTTGGCTTTTTGCTCCAGCTTTTCCAGTGGTCCTCTCCTTGTCTTTTTTCTCCAAGTGGTTGGAACCAAGTTTCTGCATTTTGCCTTGTACTTCCACTGCGTGTCTGGGTCATAAGGCTCGCGTGCCTTTTGTCCCCTTTCTCTCTTCAAATTTGTTTTAACTTCTCTTCGCGCGTCCAGGGATCCTCTTCCCCTGGGGAGCTTCTGGACGTCCTGGCCCAATTCTGCCCTCTGGGCTTTTTCCTTTGGCTTGCTGACTTTACCTGTTTTCTTGGGCCCTTTTTCGTGGACCTCCAGATCAGGTCCTTCTGGGCCTCTTCCTCCTTTTTTATCTTTTCTTTCCTTTATTATGAGAGCCCACCCTTTATCATTTCTTTCCTCTTTTTTTGTGTGAAATGGGCCCAATGTCTTTTCCATCTTTTTGGGCTTTATTTATGGACATTTAATTATTTTGAACCTCAACATGCTGCATTAAAAATTCTGCTGCATTAAAAATTATTTTGCATTAAAAATTTATAATATTTCAGCATACAGCTAGGATAAATCAGCATTTCAGCATACAGCTACTAAAAGTATTAGCATTCAGCCCGTGCAGACATTGATAGTTGGCCACAATTGGCCATACAAAAAGATACCAACAAATCAGAATAAAACTAATAATTCGGTGGTAAATCTGGTCTGCCTCATTCTTGCACTCTACCTCTTTTTGTACCTGAGAGCTAAACCCCCAGTCCTGTGTTAATATGTATTAAAAACAAACCACTAACAGCAGTTTTTGTCATGATCATAACAAACATGATTTTTATGACAACGAAAACAACTTGAAAGAGTAAATCCCCAAAGGTCAACTTGAAATATAAGACAAAAATTCTACTGCATTAAAAAAATTCTGCTGCATCAAAATTCAAAATTCTGCTGCATTAAAAAAATTCAGCTGCATCAAAATTCAAAATTCTGCTGCATCAAAATCTGCTACATTGAAAAAATTCTGCTGCATTAAATAAAACTCAGTAATACAAATAAAATTTGCTGCATTAAATAAAACTCAATAATACAAATAAAATCTGCTGCATTGAAGATAATAAAGGTTTACAACCAAGAAAAGAGCCAGACTTCAATGAAGATACACGGATATCCAATAGAAAAGAGCCATACTTCAATGAAGATACTAACAACATCCCATTGGCTTGTCCCACCTATTCCATCGCCAATCACCTTAAAATTAAACTACTCTAATCCAAGATGCACCATAAGTTATGCGTAATGGCTAATAGAGCATTCCAACACCATATTTTTCCCACCTTTGGATTGCCAGTAACTACTATATCCTCCAATACAAAATCTAGGAAAATTTGCTAAACAAAATAAGTTAAACTCCTATAATGCCCAGATGCATATTCTTGCTGCCCACCCCATCTATCTTGCTGCCAGTAATTTGCATTTCAGCTACCCCACAAAATTGTCCATTAGCATTAACCTGTAAAAAGTTTAACCAAAAGAGTATAAGATGACTGTCACATAAACTTACTGTTCACACAAACTTAATAGACCAGTACCCTAAAGGCTAATGCACAAGTTGAATGAAAAAATTAATCAGGTAAAGCCAGAATTTCCAAGAGTATCTTCTTATACTCTGCAGTTGCTGTTCCTGTGATATGTTCTCTTTATGCCATTTCATTTATCCATATTTAACCATGAAGAAAAATAAAATAGCAGTAATATGTTCCACTTTGTGTTCTCTTAACAGCTTTGAAACAACAATAATTAAAGTAATAACCCTTCAAAGTAGAACAATGAAGCAACATTGCAGAATGTTCAAACCCAAAAAATATAAATTTTCATTAAAGAAAAAGGAAATTAGTTCATACTTACAATAAGAATCTCAAGACTGCAGCAGCCCTTATTAGGCTACACCCTCCCCGCGT
Organism: Quercus aquifolioides; assembly: GCA_019022515.1. Taxonomy (NCBI): domain Eukaryota; kingdom Viridiplantae; phylum Streptophyta; class Magnoliopsida; order Fagales; family Fagaceae; genus Quercus; species Quercus aquifolioides. The sequence goes on from JAFHAW010000279.1 coordinate 225,166, forward strand.
TTACCTCTTTTCTGGTTGCGTCTAGTGTACTGTTTGGCTGGAACATGCTCTGCTACCTGCTCATAATGTTATATTTTTAAGCTTTTACAAACAAACAAATTCTTGCACAAAGAAACCCAAAAAATATATGAAATTAAAATCAAAGTAAAGCACTTGGAATACCAGGTGGGAACCTGTGCCGCATCTCCTTGGTTGGATGGCACGGGTCGATTTCCGTTTGGGTGCAGCATGAGCGTTTGCATCCTGTGGCTGTTCAGCTTGGTCACGTTGCCCCTACTCAACGTCACTGTCATGTGGATGTGTGGCTTGTGGAACATGTATCAAGGTAGAGGAGGTAGGAGGTGATTGTGTATGACTTGGGCTGGTAGATATGAGCTCAATGTGGGGTGTTTGAAGGCTAGGGGTGGGTATAACTGTCTGGGGGGAGCTATAGGACGGGGCCATAGGTGAGTTGTGGTCAACAGTGGTGGTGGGTGGGGAGAACTCGAATTCAGCATGGGTAAACCGCGAGGGAGATCCGGTGTCAATGGGAGGGATGGGTGGCATGAGAGGCCCGGTTGTGCCCTGAAGGGTGGACACGGGTGGAACAGGGGTCTCAGTGGCCAAAGGAGGGGTAGGGGCAGGTTGATGACATGTCACTGGAGCAACTGAGCTCGTACTGGGCCTTACATCTGGTATTTCAGTCTGGTTTGTTGCTTCGTCATTGGCTGGCACATTGATACGATCAACCTCATCCACATCCTCAAGGGCCTTCTTAATGAACTTGTATTCGTAAGATTCTTTATTGAACCAGTTGAGGATAGCCAGTTGGGTTGCAAGTTGTCATTAAATCACCAGCATTATTAAGTATGACACATACATAACGTCAAACACACCATGCAAAACAAAATAAGTTTATGCACATTACCAAGATTTCCATCTTAGCGCTAGCGCGGTCGATATATAGTCGAGTGATCCTACGATACCGCACCATATATGGATGATGACGTGACATCACCTCCTCCATCCTGAGTGCATGACAAACATGCTTGTCACGATCATTCCACCTCTGAATATGGACTACATGTTCCATTGACCAATTTTTATCTACCTTGCTCCTCACATCTATTTTGTGCAAATCGCGATTGGTATTAGCATCTTTAGGTTGTTCCTGCTTTAGCCCAAACTGTCGTAGGACACGATCGGGTAGGTGGAACTCTACAAGCCAAAAACATATAAGTGGAATGGTCGACCTCCACACGTTACTTCCCTCGGTGCGAAAACTAGGAGGAAGGTGGCTCAAGTCATTTCCATATGGCTCCCACTTAACCTACAAAAGCCACCAAGTAAAGCAACCACATTCAGAAATTTTCCCAGGAAATGAGTTGCATAACAAGTAGCACAATAGTGGGCAATGAAAAACTTTTTGAAGGACATGGGATGTTATGGACGTATAAATACAGCTATTATACCTGGTCGGGCCGTGTTGTGGCAATTTGATTGCGATATGCAGAAAGCACGTGTGTGGGAGTATTCTTTCTACACATCGCCCCTGCCCACGTACAAGCAGATAACATCGCATGGTCATTAGTCGTTTACGTATAAAAATGTGGCATAATACATGATAACACACTAATTATGCAATATATACTTACTTCATAGCAAGAGGAATTGGTGGACCATAAACACCTTCGAGTTGGGGCACCATTTGTGGGGACATATGTGGGAACCTGACATATATCCACAATTGGACCAAAATCAATGGTCCGCCAATATGCTTTGCTTGCTTCTCAGATGCATTGCGCAGCTGTTTGTACAATCATGATAAGGCTGCACTACCCCAACTATACTTGTGTGGATTACGAAGGTTCCGCATGAACTCTAACCACATGAGATGGACCCTATCTCCGGACTTGTCAAGAAATACCATATCCCCTAGTAGGGCTAGTATATAGCAGCGAGCATACTGATGAACTTGAATCTCATTGGCATCCGGAGGCAGTGGTTCTCTGATTCTTTCGAAAAGTGTGGGTACTAGAATCCTTTGACCTTTTAGCACATTTGGAGGGCCATTTGGAATTTGAATTCCAAGCATTTCATCACAAACAGTTGTCTAAGTTCTTTTATTGGGCCCAACCATTGCCTCACCCTCGATGGGCAACCCCATGATAACTTCCACATCTTGCAATGTGATCGTCATCTCACCGTGTGGTAGGTGAAATATATAGGTCTTTGGGCGCCATTGCTCTACAAATGCAGTGATCAATGCATGGTCAAGCTGTAGGGATGGGACCAAGTACAGACCCTCTAGACCAAGCAACCTCATAATGGCAAGGACACGATCATCTACCATAGGAACTCGAAGTCTCAGCTCTTCATGGCGAGTTCGACAATCCAATGTGCCAGGAGGATCCTGCAAATATTATAACAATAGATAAAAATCTTATGCAAATATTTAGTATTAATGGCTAATTAGAGTTGTGACATGAATTCATAGTACAAGATAACTCATGCAATTACCTGTCCCCCAGGGTTCCACAGTAACTCAGATCGATGTTTATCTTGTTCCGTCAATACACTACGATCAATGGGTCCAGGATCTATCGTCATGTTGCAAAAAGCAGGTATCAGATATAAACAATTAATTACTAGAATAGGGATCTAAGCAGCAATAAACAAGTTTCCTCATGTGAAATGTATTTGTTTAGTCTTTTGCTTTATTCTAGATAGAGTAGTTTTTGCTTAATCAACGCAACATAAGAATCAGTTGATACCACCGAAGGAAGTAGCATATATAAGTATATACTTCCCACTCCAACAAAGTCATTGTATAGTTCAAAAATAATTTTCCAATGATCTTTGGACCAAATGGCATATCCTACATAAATAAAATTGGAGGATAAGACCATAAGTTCAACCTATATGGCTAGATGGCCCATATTTACCCATAAAAAAATCCAAATGGTAATTTAAAAAAAAAAAAAACAGCATCTGATACAAACAAACAGAAACCAAATAACGTTAAATGGCCTTGTAAATATTAAAGAATTTAACCAAGATAATTCTGATTTTTTATGGACAGCAAAGGAAATGTACACAACCAGATATTAGAAATGGATAATAGAAGAATATGGAATGGATTCAGATATCTGTTGTTCTGTAATCCACAATCAACCAGCTACTGCAACCTAAGCCTTTTTTAACTCTTAAATATAAATTAGATTTATGAGAGCTAGAAACCAAGCATTCTATCTTTTCACTATAACAAAGATTCAAAATGCTTGACATTATAATTAATTCCTATCTACTGCTTAAAACTTAGATTGCCAGAGAAGTGAATAGATAGTTTTAACATATATGCAATTCTAGCATTAAGAAAATAAAATAAACAAAATGGTCATTATAAAGTCATTGTCATCCAAAATTGGCCATGACTTTAATTAAGGGCCAGTGCTTCACACTCTTCTTCTTTAGATACATAATATAAAGATATATACAATAGATTTTCAGATGCTTACAAGCATACAATTCACTCATCCTCTGCACCTTTTTTCAAATCAAAACCCACTTATCTATCAAAAAATGCTTGACAAACTCTAATGGAGTAAAAAAGATAGCACAGTAAACAAAAACAAAAAAATAAATAAAAACTAAACCCAAATCAAATGAAACCCAAATCTCCAAATCACTAAACCTAAAAAGTAAATCAAAACCCATTTCAGCCAATAAATAAAGAGAAAGAAATTGCATAAGAGAGAGAGAGAGAGAGAACGAACCTGTTGGTTGAGTCGGATTCCTCGCCACAGAGGAAGATATGGACGGACAAAACGGCGTAGGAAAAGAGACACCGGAGAGAGAGAGAAGAACGGCGTTGGGTTGAGAGAGACATCAAAGAGAGAGAGAGGATTGAAGGCCTTAATGACGATTTTAGTATACTCGGATTGCCCTTTTTACCCCATGCAATTTTTTTTTAACCCCTGTTTGAAGTCGAGTTCCGCAAACTGGACTTTCAGAGGAAGTTGAGTTCGACTTTCAGGTGCTCTCACGTGGCTTTTTTCCTCTTTTTTTAATCCAGGTCAGAAATATTTTTAGTGGGAAGTCGAGTTTGATAAAATCGACTTCCAAGAAGAGTCTAACTAACTAAATAAGTTTGAACGCATGCCATCCGTCTATTTTTTTTCCGGAAATGTATTGTTTGGCAAATTTTGTCCAATTTTTGAAAATACATGTATTTATTCGTAACAAAGAGAGAGATTGTACAACATGATAGGGAGTCTTTGTGATTGTACTAAATAATAGAGAAGTATAATATTTCATACATAGCCATACTTATTGCATATATTTCATCCATAAACCCCATCACATGCTTATTGCATTCTCAAGTTCCTTTTTCTTTTTTTTCTTTTTTTCTCCTCGAGTAGTTCGACAACTCCTCTAAGAGCAACATCGGTACTTCAGTCCTTGAAAGTTCCTCAGCAATTTCAGCTGGGGTAACCCCTGCTTTCTCAAACAATGGTTCAACCTGTCCATAGAGTTGGTGGTCACCATTGATATCAAGATAAGTAGAAGCCAACTGCTTGAACCCATACATGGTGCAATATGACATGTTCACATGCATGTCCATGCGGCCTGGGCGAAACAAAGCAAGATCAAGCCGGTCAAGTTGGTCCTTATGATTGGTGGTGAATACAATAATTCGCCCATCTCCACTACTCGACCATAATCCATCTATGACGTTCAAAAAACCCGAAAGTGTGAACTGCGAAAAGTAACATGAGAGTAAATATTGTTAGATGAAATCATAAGATAATGTCATTTGCAACAGTTAGTGTGATAGTACTGGTGAAGCAAATACCGTACTAAACTTTATTTGCAACTAGTTTAATTTTATGAGACTAAAGAATGCTAACCTTAGCCGAAGAAGCCTTATTTTTTACCCCTCTTTTCTCCAACCCAGCACAATCTATATCCTCAAATACCACAATTGAGCGATTAGTTGTTGAAAGCAATGCTTTTCTCAAGTCTAAATCAGAACCTATACTTGAAATGTTCAAATCATAGATATCAAACTTGAGGTGATTAGCCATGGCAGCAATCAAGGTTGATTTACCGGTACCCGGAGGGCCGTGAATCAAATACCCTCGCTTCCATGCTCTGCCAACTTTCTTGTACCACTCCTTTCTTCTAACAAACCTGTCAAGATCATCTTTGAGCCTGCTCTGCAGCTCTGGGTCCATTGCCAACTTCTCAAATGTAGCTGGATGTTCATGAATAATAGAACCCCAATCACAACCATAAAGATCACGGCTATAAAGCTTTACCGTCCTTTCTTCTTCTTGTATAGCCTCGGAACAAGATATTACGTGAGGTAAATAAGACTTTAGCACAACCTCTTTGAATTTCTTTTCAAATGAAAGCTCAAAATATGTTGAACGATCATCATCTCTCTCTTTTTTATCTCCACATAACTTCCATTGGAGCCGATCAATGTCTTGAAAGGAATCCTTAACCGATTGATCCATTACTATATCAACGGTTGGTCCCTGTTGCCTACCGGTTTTGCTTACTTTGAGACATTTTAAGTGTTAGGTTCTAAGGTCTTAGGATTTTATGTATTTAGAACTCTAATTTGTAATGTTGGCAAACCATGATCAAAACATTGTATTTAGTCTTGTTTAGGCTTGCTCAAAGTTGGTTTATTATTGTACAGTTGGAATCGAGTGGCTGCAGAAGTACTTGGGACTTTTGGCCTGGCTCGATCGATCGAAGATTAGACTCGATCGATCGAAAATCGCACAGGTTGAATTTTCTGCAGAATTTCCAACTCAGCCCTACTTCATTAAACGTTTAGGGTTTTATGTTTTTACCCTAGGTATATAAACTAAACCCTAGCCACGTTTTTGAGGTTGTCCATATTGTTATTGTTGCTCATATTTTCTGTTTTGTGTAAATCTCTTGTGAGATCTTAGAGGAGCTTTCCTTTACACAAAGCTTAGAGTTTTCAAGGTAGAGATGATTTCAACATCTTGAAGATCAACTTAGTTGCAACCATTGGAACTTAAAAGAAAAGCAAGCGGGGAGCTTGTAGCTGATTGAAGAATTCAAGAAAGAAGTAGTCCGTGGATTCGGAGCCTGCGCGTGGTCGTGTCAGGAAGTTCGTACTGGTGGGTAGCATTAGGAAGTCGAGCGGGGAGCTTGTAGTCCTTCTGTAAGAACTTCAATTCTTTCATAGTGAATTCTGGTTTGCCTTGAGGATCGGTGGGTCAAATCCTCCCCAGGTTTTTACCGTGTGGTTTCCTGGGTGATCATATCTTGTGTTATTTATTTTCCGCTGCATTATTATTCTTGATATGATTGTTGAATTGCTTTAACCTAGAATTGCTTAATTTGACTAAGTAACAACTTGGCTAATTAATCTAGGCTACGCAATTTGGTTGTTTTAGGGGTCTAAATAACCTGTCAAGTGGTATCAGAGCAGGTAGCTCTTTGTGTTTGAGATTTTTAATCTCTGAGCTGATCCTTGACCCCTGTTGTCATGGATTCTTGGAAAGTTATTCTGCTTATTTGTCAACTTATCCATTTGTTGTCTTTGCCTTTTGTTGTGTTTGTTAAATCTTTCCTTAAGTACATTGGCATAATCACATGTGATAAGAATTATGTATGTTATACTGCTTTAACCGCCTTAAAGGCACGTGATTCTTGTCTTTGGTATTTGGATAGTGGTTGTTCCAGGCACATGACAGGAAATAAAGATTTATTCAAGACACTCTTTGAAGGAAAGATTGGGACAGTCACGTTTGGAGATGGAAGTAAATCTGTGATCAGAGGCATTGGTACTGTGGACATTCCAGGATTGCCAGTGTTTGAAGATGTTTGGTATGTTGATGGATTGAAGGCCAATTTACTCAGCATAAGTCAGATTTGCGATAATGGATTGAATGTACTTTTCACCAAGTATGAATGTGAGATACTTGATGGAGGAGGTGACTGTACGTGTGTTGGTGTAAGGACAGCTGACAACTGTTATGGCATAACACCAAGTGTAACCAACAAATGCTTTAGTGCAAAGATTGATCAAGTTGATTTGTGGCATCAACGGTTGGGGCATGCCAGTCATAAGCAGTTAGAGAAGATTTCCAAGTGTGAGGCAGTTATCGGTTTACCTAAATTTGAGAAGATTGATAAGTGCATCTGTGGACCATGTCAGATAGGTAAACAAGTAAAATCAAAGCATCCGTCTGTGACTAGTGTTCAAACTACAAGACCATTAGAGCTATTACACATTGACCTCATGGGTCCTGCCAGAGTTCAAAGTTTGGGTGGAAAGAAGTATATTCTAGTTGTTGTGGATGACTTTACTAGATATACTTGGGTTGTGCTTTTGAAAGATAAAGCTGAGGCTCCTGAGAAGATGATACATCTATGCAAGAAATTGCAGGTTGAGAAAGATACAGTGATAGCCAGAATCAGAAGTGATCATGGAAGAGAATTTGAGAATACCAAGCTGGCGACCTTCTGCAATGATCAAGGCACTCATCAAGAGTTCTCATCACCCAAGACACCTCAACAGAATGGGATTGTGGAGAGGAAAAACAGAGTTGTTCAGGAAATGGCACGAGTCATGCTACACAATAAAAAGTTGCCAAAGTCCTTCTGGGGAGAAGCTGTCAACACTGCTTGCCATACACTCAACCGGGTGTATTTTAGACCTGACTCCAAGAAAACTCCCTATGAACTCTGGAGAGGGAAGAAACCTGTTGTCAAGTATTTCAGGATATTTGGCAGTGACTGTTACATTCTACGTGATAGAGAGAACCTAGAAAAGTTTGATGCAAAGAGTGACAAAGGATACTTTCTAGGATACTCTTCCACTAGTAGAGCTTATAGAGTCTATAATCTGAGAACCAAAACAGTCATGGAATCTTCAAATGTTGTGATAAATGATGAAGTATGTTCAGAAAGCACTGTTCCTGCTCAAGATAAGCCTGTAGAGGTAAATGAGTCTCCACTTACTGAGTATGTTGGGAAACATAGTGAGGAAGAGCTGCTGGTGTTGAATGATACAGTCTCAGTACCATCAAGTTCAGAACCATCCACTCCGGTTCATGACACTCGACAGTTACAAAGTGAGTTCAGTCCTCTAGTTGAACAGAAAGGTACTACAACATCTCTTGTTAAACGTCCATCCTCTAGAGTGAGATTGAATCATCCTTCCACAAATATATTGGGTAGTCTGAATGAAAACATGAGATTGAGATCAAAAGCCTTGAGTGTGATCACTCACTCATGTTATTTGTCCCAATTTGAACCGAAAAAGGTAGATGAAGCACTTCAAGATGCTGATTGGGTAAATTCCATGCATGAAGAACTTCATCAATTTGTTCGGAATGATGTGTGGGAATTAGTTCCTAGGCCTGAAAATGTAAATGTGATTGGAACTAAATGGATCTTTAAGAACAAGTCCGATGAACATGGCACCGTGATTAGAAACAAATCAAGACTTGTTGCACAAGGATACACACAAGTGGAAGGAATTGACTTTGATGAGACCTTTGCACCTGTTGCAAGATTGGAATCCATTCGGATACTGTTGGCCATTGCAAGTCATCTAAACTTCAAGTTGTATCAAATGGATGTCAAAAGTGCTTTCTTAAATGGAATGTTACAAGAAGAGGTGTATGTTGAGCAACCTAAGGGATTTGTGGATCCTCACAGACCGGATGATGTATACAAGTTGAAGAGAGCCCTCTATGGTTTGAAACAAGCTCCTAGGGCTTGGTATGATAGATTGACTGCCTATCTCACTGAGCATGGATTCAAAAGGGGATCTGCAGATACAACTCTCTTCATAAGAAAGGATAAGACTGGTTTTGTTGTAGCTCAAATTTATGTTGATGACATTGTTTTTGGTGCTACTAATGACTCTCTTGCTCATTCTTTTGCAGATGAAATGAAGGCAATGTTTGAAATGAGCATGGTTGGTGAACTGACTTACTTTTTGGGATTGCAGGTAAAGCAAACAGAGTCCGGCATCTACATCAATCAAGCTAAATATGCAAAGAATTTAGTCAAAAGATTTGGACTGGACAAAGCTGCTCATGCTAGAACACCAATGGCTGCAAATGCAAAATTAACACTAGATCCGTCAGGTGAGTCTGTTGATATTACTTTGTATAGAAGCATGATTGGATGTCTCTTGTATTTAACTGCTAGTCGGCCTGATATCTCTTATAGTGTTGGTGTTTGCTCTAGATTTCAGTCTAATCCTAAGGTTTCTCATTTAAATGCTGTTAAGAGAATTATCAAATATGTGAGTGGAACCTGTGATTATGGATTGTTTTATAGCAAAGAGTCAAATTTGTCTCTTGCTGGTTTTTCTGATTCTGATTGGGCTGGGAATGCTGATGATAGAAAAAGCACCACTGGGGGGTGTTTTTATGTTGGAGCCAATCTTGTGGCTTGGATGAGTAAGAAACAAAATTCTGTTTCTTTATCTACTGCTGAAGCAGAATACATTGCTGCTGGGAGTTGCTGTTCCCAACTCCTTTGGATGAAAAAGCTTTTGAGTGATTATGGGATTCCTCAAGACACCATGGTTGTCTATTGTGATAATTCTAGTGCTATAGATATATCTAAAAATCCTGTTCAACACTCTAAAACCAAACACATTGAACTTAGATATCACTTCATTAGGGATTTGGTTGAAAAGAAAATTGTTGTTCTTGAGTATATCCCTACTGATCGTCAAAATGCTGACATCTTTACCAAACCTCTTGATGGAAGTAAGTTTGAGACACTTCGTCAAGTGATTGGTGTTCTTCGGTGTCCCTAAGTTGTGTTTGTCTTTATGGTCCTTGTGCTTAATTGCTCTATTCTTTGGTGACCATTGTTCTTTGGTTTGTGTCTTTTTGTTGTTTTTGTTCTAGGACTTGCATTGCATTACATTCATGCATTTCATTCTAGGATTTATTTGTTTTCTCTTTTAAAATAAAATAAATAAAAAAAAAAAAAAAAAAGGGAGAAAGAAAAAAATTATGTTAGACACTATTTTTCTTGATTTTTGAAAAAACAAGGTTGGTCTATCTTTTGACACATGTCATGTTCTGTGTACCTTGTTTAACTTTGATGAGCTTAAATATTGCACTTGACTAGTTAAAGCTTTGTAGTGCATGTTGTGTGGGAAAGATGTTTGTGGTTATTAATCACTTTGTCTTGATCTTGAAGTCACATGTTATTTGACTGTCGGACTTGATCCTTTTGAGAAAGGCATAAATAACCATCTCACCACTGTTCACTAGTCAATCATGAACACCTTAGTGCATATCATAAGATTTGGTGCTCGAGAAAGTGTAGCACATGCACAAAAAGAACATAAGGTGTAGCCTCTTTAAATGCTTAATGCTTAAAACTGGTGTGTACTATTAGGCTTGATGCCAATTCACTTAATTCAAACCGGTGTGTACTATTAGGCTTGATGCCATTTCACATAATCTAATCTGGTGTGTACTATTAGGCTTTATGCCAAATTTCACCTAAATAATGGGGCAAAAATACAAGAAACTTACATGATTGCAAGCTTTTGTTCTAGGAGATGTGGGAGTTATAGGATGTAACTCTTTAGGTGATAGTCTCTTTTAAATTCTATGGGATGAATTGTGTAGACTTTGTGTTTGATTGCTATTCACATATTACCTCACATGTATCTCAAGTTTTTGCTAGTATCACACACTACACAAGTTACTCTTTGTTAAACACTGTACATGCTAGAATGTGTGTTTTTGGTCTGACCAACCAAGTTTGAAATTATCTTGAGAATTGTGTACAACATATTTGTTGTTTGAGAATATTCAAAGGAAGAATGATTGAAACTTGTTTTTGAGAAAATTGGGGTTTAAAACTTTGGGTTTTTGAAAAATCATTCCATCTCATACTCATGCATTTTATCTCTGTAATTTAATGCTTTGAGGAGTTGTTTTTTTTTTAAATATGGTTTGTCTTTCAAAACTGTGATTTTTCTCAAAATTTAGTGAGCCTCTGCCCATTTCGATCGATCCAGCCTGTTTTTCGATCAATCGAAAAAGTGCTTCTATTTGTCTCAAAATGACTGTATGTTTCGATCGATCGAATCTGCTTCTCGATCAATCGAAAAAGTGCTCTAGTTTGTTTCAAAACGACTGAGTTTTTCGATCAATCGAATCTGATTTTCGATCGATCGAACATCGTGAAAAAGCTTTTTTTAAAAAGATCTAATCTGACTTTTTCAAATACTTTTCAAAATCTTTTTCAAACTTTTTCTCTCTCTCCGCGTTGGCAAGGCTCCACCTTAGGAATTTTTGTCGTTTTCTTCCGAAGTTTTTGCACAATCTCTCTTTCCTCAAGCCGGTAAGACCTTTTTACCCTTCCTTTTGATTTAATTTTCATCGTTTCATGCATAAATTCATGTTTTTAAGGGTAATTTTCGGAATATGCAAAATTTGGATTTTCTGTTGATTCAAGCCTTAATTTATGAAATTGATCATTGGGTTTTTGTGGGGACACTTCATTAACATGATTCTTACCTGTTAATTTGATCAAATTTGAGTTTAGTGAAAAATTGAAAAATCTAGGGCTTGTTCTTGATCCGAATTGGGGCTTTTGTTAAATTGAGATGATTTTGATGAAATTGACTTGTTGTGTAGTTGTAATTAAGCATTATAATCTATGTAATGTGTTTTATAATGCTCAATTCATCTTTTTTTGGTATAAAATTTCAACAAGTGGTTTTCAATTTTTGGGATTTTTGATAAAAATTCCATGTTCAAGCCAATTTTGTCAATTTCAATCTCAATTGAACTTATTTGTTTACTGCATTAGATCATGCATCACAACATTATTAATGTTCATGCATCATATAGATTTTTGTTCTATATTTTTTATTGTGCTAATTTGCAGTCTGCCCTTGGTTATGTTTTCTCTTGTTCTTTTGGTTTTTCCTTTGTGTCTCTGTCCTTTCCTTAGCACTATGCCTAGGAAAACTAGAGCTCGTAGGAATGTTCCCTCACCTTCTCCTTCACCCCCTCCATCCTATGATCGTGAGAGGTTTTCTAGTGAGAAAAACCAAGAGATTTTTGAGAAGCTGAATGTTAGGAGAAAAATTTGGGCTGAGCGTTCTGTTCACTTAGATGAACTTGATCCTGCCATTAGGGCAAATTTTGAGCGTAGGGGCTAGTTACCCTTGGTGGATGTTTCTGATCCTCCTCCACCTTCTGCCTTGATTAGAGAGTTCTATTCGAACCTCTCTATCCGCATCTATGATTCCAACACTCTTGTCCAGAGTTGGATACGAGGCGTAGAGTACACACTTACTCCTACGGTAGTGGCTGATGCTCTAGGGGTACCATGGGTTCGACATCCTGTCTATCCATATGATGTGTCTCCCGAGATTAGTGATGTCTTGTCTTACATCACTGGGACTACTGTCCAGTGGGGTTCTGATCCTCGGATCACCTCTGCTGAGCTCTCTGGGTTACACTATCTTTTCTTTAGGATAGCGTGTCATTCTATCTGGCCCATTTCCCATGTTCACACCATTCCTCTTGAGAGGTGTGTATTTTTGTACGCTCTTGTTACTGATGCTCCTATTAGTTTTCCCCATCTTTTTCTTCGTTCTTTGAACGATGTTTATAGGAGTTCATCATCTGCTCATGCTCTTGTTCATCCTATTTTCATTCATTGGATTCTCCTTCATCTTGATCTTGGTGGCTTCCCTTACTCTGAGCCCGTTCATGTTATTGCTCCTATAGGTGCGTCTTTTCTTAGACAAAGGGCTGCTCATCTTCGAGCTGGTTCTAAACACCCTAGGTCTGAGCCCTCTAGTAGCGCACCTCCTCCTTCTTCTTCTGCAGGTATTGCTGGTGAGGATGTTACTGATCCAGTTGGTGATGATGCTGCTTCTGCTGATGTTCCTCCACCTCCTTCGGCCGACTTCGATGTTCGTCGTACTTTGGAGACTGTTATGACCGTTCAGGCGGCTCATGGACAGATTTTGGTGGACTTGCTTGATGAGTTTCGTGCTCTACGAGCTGACTTGGCGCGTCTTCATTCACCCTCACCACCTCCTTTTGATGGCGACTTGTGATTGCTCTTTGGCATTCCGTCACAAAAAGGGGGAGTGGTATTTGACTTGTAGAGGGGTTTTTGTAGTTAGGGGGAGACTTTTTTGTTTTGAGGAGCTTGTGGAGTTTTTTAGATTGTATCTAGGTGCTTCACTTTGTATATCATTTTTGGGGATATTCATGTTAGGGGGAGTAACATTGTTTGATATACATGTTATTTTTTATTGATTCTTGTTGCTTCGTGATTCACTGCTTATTGACTTATATTTATGAGTTGTTCATTCTTATATGTCTTTATTTTGTGTTGTGTGAATCTTACAAGAATGTTATACCTGTTGTTTTACTCTTTTCTGTCACACATGCGTTTATGCGTTTGTTGAGTATTTCAGGAATATACAGGTTGATTCAACTAAAGCTGCTGTCTACACTTGCAACTGATGGATAGTAGTTAGGCTGAATTTGAGTTTATGAGCATTACTTTTGTAAAGGGCTTTTACTTGTAAAACTTTGAGCTTTTAATTATGGTTTTGTCACGGATTGCCAAAGGGGGAGTTTGTTAGGTTCTAAGGTCTTAGGATTTTATGTATTTAGAACTCTAATTTGTAATGTTGGCAAACCATGATCAAAACATTGTATTTAGTCTTGTTTAGGCTTGCTCAAAGTTGGTTTATTATTGTACAGTTGGAATCGAGTGGCTGCAGAAGTACTTGGGACTTTTGGCCTGGCTCGATCGATCGAAGATTAGACTCGATCGATCGAAAATCGCACAGGTTGAATTTTCTGCAGAATTTCCAACTCAGCCCTACTTCATTAAACGTTTAGGATTTTATGTTTTTACCCTAGGTATATAAACTAAACCCTAGCCACGTTTTTGAGGTTGTCCATATTGTTATTGTTGCTCATATTTTCTGTTTTGTGTAAATCTCTTGTGAGATCTTAGAGGAGCTTTCCTTTACACAAAGCTTAGGGTTTTCAAGGTAGAGATGATTTCAACATCTTGAAGATCAACTTAGTTGCAACCATTGGAACTTAAAAGAAAAGCAAGCGGGGAGCTTGTAGCTGATTGAAGAATTCAAGAAAGAAGTAGTCCGTGGATTCGGAGCCTGCGCGTGGTCGTGTCAGGAAGTTCGTACTGGTGGGTAGCATTAGGAAGTCGAGCGGGGAGCTTGTAGTCCTTCTGTAAGAACTTCAATTCTTTCATAGTGAATTCTGGTTTGCCTTGAGGATCGGTGGGTCAAATCCTCCCCAGGTTTTTACCGTGTGGTTTCCTGGGTGATCATATCTTGTGTTATTTATTTTCCGCTGCATTATTATTCTTGATATGATTGTTGAATTGCTTTAACCTAGAATTGCTTAATTTGACTAAGTAACAACTTGGCTAATTAATCTAGGCTACGCAATTTGGTTGTTTTAGGGGTCTAAATAACCTGTCATTAAGTCTGATGAATCAACACCAACCTTGGTACGTAGGTAGGTTGTGGCAGCTGCATAGATTTGATTGTTACTGAGACCAGCATTCTCTTCAATGATGAGAGTGAATTGAGGCGTAAAGAAAAAAATTTCATAGATGCAAACAACATAATTTTGGACTGCAGAAGGTATGAGTTCCTTTAATGGACTTGCTACAATCACAATAGCAGCTGTGAACAATGGTGTTAATGATGAAAGCAGCTCCTTAAACTCCCTGAAAGAAATCATGGTTTGAGGATATCGTTGTTTACCAATCACCTCTTCCAAATCCTAAAAAATGAGAATAATGTGGTTAATGATACAACTTTTTTATGGCTAGAGGGCTGCAACATAGGAGCTTGGATACCAAGTATTTCTTGGTTTTGTTTATGCAATCTGATTAAAATTATAAAAGTTTTGAGTCACTTCACAAAGCAGACATCAGCCATAAATTTATTGGGATAAATCACCGGCTATGTGTTAATAAATTTAAATATAGCTTAAAGCGCACAAAAACAAAAAAAACAAAAAAACAAGGAAAAAAAAAAAATCACGTAAGCACCAAGCAAATTAATCACACATAAGAACACATTACATGAAAAACCATCTAATATAAAGGGACCAATCTACTACAATAAAGGACCCACCCTCACATGGTCTCTAACAACCCGGGTGATATAATACAACCATAAATACCCCCATTTTTGTTTAGCAAAAAAAAAAAAAATAGGAATGCAATGGCCAAGTATATGTCCCAAAATAATCAGTTTCGTACCGTACCGGTCGGTACGGCCGATATTTTTCGTACCGGTTCCTGAAACAGTACAAAAACATCCACATTTCGTACCGGTTTAAATACCAGCAGTACCGAGAGCATTTCGGCTGTACCAGCAGAAATACCGGATTTCGGCCAGAAAATGGATACCGGCCCGAAACAAAAACACAAATTTCTTTGTAGTTTTTCACTCACCTAAGATAATTTCTCAACAAATTTCACGATTTGATGCATGTCTCTTGTATCTCGGTCTCTTTTATGCTTAGCTTTCCGTTTTTCTTCGTGGTCTCTGCAATGTTTGCGTTCCTCTTTTCTTCTTCTTCGCTTATTTATGTCTTTATTGTTTTTCAGAGAGTTTTGCTTTGGGTGTCCACGTGATGACTGACCAAAGGTAAGGAGATAAGACAAGTTTTTTGAAATTTGAAATCAGATAAAGACTAAGCGGAAGTAAACATGTGGAGGAGATAAAATAAGATAGGTGTCCACGTGATGACTGACCAAAGGTGAGGAGATAAGACAAGTTTTTTGAAATTTGAAATGAGATAAAGACTAAGCGGAGGTAAACATGTGGAGGAGATAAAATAAGATAAAACTAAAGGAAGATAAATTGTAAAAGTAAAAGAGAATGAGTGGAGGTAAAAAAAAGAGTGAGTTATTATCAATAATTTGTTTGCAGATGATAATTGAAAATTAAGATATGCGTACCAAAACCAAAAAAAAAAAAATTCACAATATTTTATAATAGTTTCTCAATAATTTTGTCGTAGGCTTGTTATTAAGTAAAATAATAAAAATGGTTGGATCTATGGGTTGGATTTGTCAAGATGGAGACTTCAACAGAATAATTTTTAAGTTCTAGGTTGTTGTGAGTTTTTATTAGTTGGGCCAAAAAGTTATTTCAGTAATAAGTTCACCGATAAAAAATAACCACGTATGATTTATTTTAAAAGTGTTCCGGGTTCAATTCTGGAAAGCCTGATAATTTCAAGTGAAATTTTGCGTGCAAAGTTCGTATATTGATTAGAGATTCAGATTGGTTGATCTTGGTGCAAAGAGCTGAATGGGGGATCTTTGAAGAAATGGGTTTTTGTCCCAATCTTGAATTTCTTTCAGGTTCTCTTGGGGAAGGAGAGGGAGATCCTGAGCATGAACAAGGGACAGGAGCAGAGGATGATTATAGTGATGAAGAGATGGATGTTGATGAGCTTGAGAGGGGGATGTGGAGAGATCGAATGCTATTGAGACTACTCAAAGAACAGAATGGGGGAAAGAAAGGGGCTGACAGTGCAAAGCAGCGCCAATCCCAGGAGCAAGCCCGAAGGAAGAAGATGTCTCGGCCGCAAGATGCTATCCTGAAGTATATGCTGAAAATGATGGAAGTTTGTGAAGCTCAAGGATTTGTTTATGGGATTATTCCTAAAAAGAGCAAGCCGGTGAGTGGAGCCTCTGACAATCTGAGGGTTTTCAAATTGATCAGTTTCATAGTTTTGATTAAATTTTAATTGTGAAATGGACTCTGAATGGAGAGGATCCTATTCCCACAAAAAGGGATAGCACTTACTGTAAAGTGGGAAAAAATTCCACAATTATCGACTACAAAAGTAATCACGAAAACACACAAAAGATGAAAACACCACACAAAACTCATCATATAATTATAATTATAATTACAGTGGCATAATAAGTACAAAATGGAAGAGTGAATTCATGGACTCAATTTAAATTCAGTGAAATACAGCAGAAAAAATATTGTTGACACAGCACATCTACAATACATACATATATATATATATATATATATATATATATGGGTAAAATATCATTTTCGTCCCTAAACTATCACAAAAGTTCGTTTTTCGTCCCTAAACTTTCAAAAGTTCTATTTTCGTCCCTAAACTATCACAAAAGTTCGTTTTTCGTCCTTAAACTTTCAAAAGTTCTATTTTCGTCCCTAAACTTTTCCAAACTTATTGATTTTCGTCCCTCCCACATCAGCACTCTGTCAAGCCACGTCAGCACTCCGTCAGAACTTTTGGAAGTTTAGGGACGAAAATAGAATTTTTGAAAGTTTAAGGACGAAAACCAAACTTTTGTGATAGTTTAGGGACGAAAATAGAACTTTTGAAAGTTTAGGGACGAAAAACTAACTTTTGTGATAGTTTAGGGACGAAAATGATATTTTACCCTATATATATATAATATAGATGTAAAATAGTGGTAAATCCGAAACGATTCACTAATATTAACTAGTATTAATATATATTGTTTCGCTTACCAAACCAGTACATCCCTAATACGAGACTTCCTTTATGTCCAAGACTTTATGCTTGAGAATTGAAAAAGTAATGACAACTTTATCAATTTCTGAAAAAATATTTATAAAAATAGAAAGTTTAGGGAATACATTAACCAGACCATTTTATTTTTATTTTTGAGATCTTCACACAGCTTAATTAATTTCACTCACTGCACGTTTTTCTTTATTACGTCCCTATTTATAGGCCCAGCAGAGTCACTATTCTTGAGCGTGTCTCACAAGGCTAAGGCAATTGGTGAGAAACTTCATAACTGTTGAGTCAGATTCAAATGTGTGGCTGAGACTGAGAGCAAAAAAAGAGAAATGCTAATGACAAAATAAGTTTTACGGCTTTTATCACAATTTACTGTAGAATAAATTATGAGCGGTAAAAATGTAGACTTTTAAAAATTTATTATTTTTTCTTTATTATTTATAACTAATTATGTGGCGAGTCATTATAAAAGTTGTGAAAATTTTTGTAACACTAAACATGCTCTTGATTCTTTCTTTTCTTTTTCTTTTTCCTTTTTTTTTTTTTTTTGGGTTGAGAATCAAACTATGTTCTTGACTTTGAAAACACAAAAAAATTATTATTATTATTATTTTAAATATTCATAGAAACAAATTTTGTTCAAAAAAAAAAAGTTATCTAACATATCTTTAGGTTTTTCTTTTTCAAAATTTTAAAACTTGGTTAAAATTATTTTTAGAAATATTCTACAAGAGGCTAAAAATGGTTGTATGTACAACTAAATCAATAATTATATGTAAATCATATATAATAAAAGCAAATTTAATACATTAAATGAGTGATTATATGCGAATAATATTTTATTTTATGAAATACAAAAATTAGAATAGAATAACTAATTATATGTGCGTAACCAATAATCATTATAGTAATTAATACATAGAGTGACTTAATCGACAATTTTGATGTTTTATTGGTTCCTAAAACATGCATGCATGAAAATATCATCATATTTGAGCTAGAATATTAAATGCATAAAATAGAATTTTATCCGATAAAGCGGAGAAATGTTTATTAGAACTCTATCCAATAAACACTGTAATCAATAAAAGAAAAATTGTAATTGTAAAGGTAGTAACACTTTAATTATAACTAAAAAATGCTAAAGATATTATTAAATTTTGCAAACTGACATAATATCACAAATTAACGTGACAAGAAATAAAGTAAACAAATTTGATTACTTATTACATGTTAACGTGTCACTAAATCACAAAACAGTAACACTTTGTATTCCTTCCATAAAAAGTAAAAAAATTAAAAAGAATAAAAAAGTAACACTTTGTACTTTGTCCTTTCTTGTCAAAAAAGTGTTTTATTTCGGAAATTGGTGTTAAGCATTTTTTTTTTTTTTTTTTTAAATGAGTTAGGTGTTTGGAAAATTATTTCAAATAATAATTATCTGTTTTTAAATAACATTACACGTATTTTTATGTATTTTTTTACTTATACATATTTTTATATATGTATTCAAATAACAAAATACATGTTTTTAAGTGCATGTACCAAAATGTGAAAACTGAAAATTTATGACCCGTTTGGTAAGTGTGTTTAAATAACAGTTTTCGATTTTTTTTAAAATACATGTAGGTAAAAAAATAAAAAAATATATATAATATTATTTAAAAATTAAAAATATATATTTAAATACATGTAACAAACCGCCACTTAACGAGGGTGTACGTGCTTTTTCCCTTAGTATCCAACAACAGAGAAACTTCACGTGGTTGAATCAAATGTGTGGCCGAGAGCAAAAGAGTTAAAAATATCTGTCCTCACCATCCTAACGTCAACACAAATTATTGCTATATTCATGATGGATTCTACAGCATATTTTCAGAATCTTTGAAGTGTTTTTTGTTTTTTAACCATGAAGTCGACTCCATAGTCCATAGCACTTTCCCTTCACCTACCTGGCTTCAATTGTGGTGCTAATCGAGTCCGTTCTTTTTGTCTTCTCATGCGTATGTAAATGCATCTACAAATAATGTATTTACTAGTTTTGATTTTTTTTTTTTAATGAATAAATATTGATTTTTGTTATTTACCTATGAAAAAAGTTGACGACTTGACTCCATAGCACCTTCCCCTTCACCTAGCTACTAGCTTCAATGTTTTTACTTCACTTTTTTTTACATATTTGTGGTGTTAATGGAAACTATCATTAGTCTCTACGCGTTTTTTTAATGTAGAAATTTAAGTTATTTATTCATTTTTCTATTAAAACAACTTAATTATCATTATTTTGAAAATAAATTAGAAAAGATATTTAATAAATTGATTGTCCTTATACTAGAGATATTAAATTAAAGGGAAATAATAACAGGAAAAATTTGTTTGACTAGAGCTTATTATTAAAGGGAAATAATAACAGAAATAGTATAAAATAATAAAATATGAATAAAGTTTAGCTACAAAATTGGTTGTAGCCTTAGGCTACAAACTCACTTAATAAAATAGATATCACTGCATATTTTGAAAATCTAACCGTTGAATTACATGTTCTTTACGCTCTTAATGCACATGTCAATTTTTGTGTCAATCGGATATCATTTACTATATAATCTATAATCTTATATTTTATGCATAATTTTAAATTACAAAAACTTGCAATTTAAAAATTTATTGATAACATACCTATTGATCTTTAATTTTCTTGAAATTTTACAAACATGGAGGATATAAGAAGAAGATTCAATCCAATGGTGGATTTATCAAAATTCACTTCCAATAAAAAGATATTAAGTGAGTTTGTAACCTAAGGCTACAATCAATTTTGTAACTAAACTTTGTCCATAAAATATCTAACCTGAACGACGCGGTTTCGTAGTTCATATATTTTATTTAGTTTTACATAATCAAGGAAACGAGACATGATTTGTTTATGGTTGGATTTTAGTCCAAAACTTTCATTCATTGTTTGTGATTACTCCACCAACTGTGTTGTTAAATGGTTTCTTTATCAAGTATGGTAACACGTACATAGAGTGACTTCATTAACAATATTCATGTTTCATGTATAAAATAGATTTTTATCCAATAATATTCACTATCTACTAGTAATTTCCTTGTTCTTTCGATAAAAACTGCCATAATTCACGGCTGAGATTGATGTGAATGTAGACGGTAAAGCGCAAAACCAAACATTTTTGGTCACTAAACAGTAAAAGATTTCTTAAAAAGAAACAAAAGTTTGAATTCTGGTTTTTATTTTAGCTGTTTATGATCTATATTCACACGTCATTAACATCATCCACTTTATTTAGTGGTGGCTCTAGGTATTTTTTTAAAATTATCATTAGGAAATTTTAATTAAACAAAATTTAATAAAAAGATAATTTGAATATATTGAGTTGTTAACACAAATAAATGTAAATACATTAATGTGGGGCCAAGAAATCCTACAACCCAGCCCACTTCGTTCCTGGGCCGAAGGCCCAAGCCAAGGAGGCACCTGAAGTCCGAGGAGGAAAAGAAGAAGCCCAGGCACAAACAGAACGGGCCAAGGACGACCTCATCATCGGGCGTCCGGGAACTTAAGGGACAAGCTCGCATCGAGCAGTCACCTCCACATCAAATGTGCCTGACAACCGCCCTGGCCGCATTAATGAGGAAAGGACCTCACACCAGCGTCGCTTTGGGTGCCGTGACTCTCAAGGAGACTGAGAAGGCGGCTGATGGGACAAGCACCTGAGCAAATGTCCTGATCGCTCAACAAGTGTAGGGCTAGGATTAGTTAGGTGAGGGATATATAATGTAAGGGAATCCCTCAGAGAAGGGGGCTCTGGAGAAGGAAAAGAAAGGGAAAGAGAAAAGATGGAGGCTAAAGGGGAAAAAGCCTCCTCGGCCATGGGCCGAGGAGCATCCCCCAGCTGTGAATTGCTCTAAGTCTTTCATTAAATGAAAAGAGAACGGAGTTAAAGCCCCGCGAGCGCCGGCCGGCGTCTAGACCTTCGATCCACTCTCTACAAATTCATTGTTCGGGGTTCGTTGGGCCTTGGACCCAGACCCGTTGGGCCCGGGGCGCCAAAAAGCGGTCCCTACAATTGGCGCCGTCTGTGGGGAGGATTAGTGCGCCAGCCGGCGCAACGGGCGACTGTTCTAAACAGATATTCTAACAAGAGATCGGTGGTGATGCAAAAAAAAAAAAAGAGAAACTGCCAAAGAAACATTGCGGAAGAATAAAAGCTCAAGACAGAAGATTCAATAGCAAAAAGAAAAACTTGATATTATTTCATAAAAGGAAAATCTACAAATTACAATCAGAGGCTCAGACAGGCTTGTTTTACAACTGTTCCTACCAGCTAGTCCTACAATCAGAGGCCCAGGCGGACCCATCCTAAAACTAGCTAGAGGGAAGTGTCAACCCGTGCCCTTACTGGCATCAAGAGAATGGGAGGGCTTGACAGTAAGCGAACGGAAGGGGGGTGAGGCCGGCTTGTTCCAAGGTCACCCACAACTCCTTTCTCGGAGCTGCTAAGCTTGAACAAAGCGAGGAGCAGATGCAGGGGCTCCGGGACGCCCTCCCCCATGATGTTCCCTTGATTCTCTCCAACCCCCACGAGCGCTGGCCGTTGGAGACGGCAACACCCGGGCACCGCCCATGATGTGAGTTCGCATGTCTCCTCCGTCGGGGGTGCACTCCAAGGAGGGACGTTAGGTACTTCAACGACATCCCTCTAGGCCACCGTGCATGGCGCCATCGGTGTCACGCCTAGACTCTGCCGCACCGGAAGCCCAGTCGGGGCTGCGACCACAATGGCTTTTGGCACGGATGTCCTCACACCCGTCCAAAGCCACCCCATATCTCCTAACTCCGGTCACAATTCCGGCGGGGTTATTGAAGGGGCATGGGGAGTTGATAGGTGTTTTTCTTTCTATTTGTGTTGAGAGGCTCATGGAGTATGAGGGAACCATCCCCCCAGAAGGCCTTATATAGAGGAGGAGGGTTGGTGAGAATTAATTCACGCAGAATTCGAAAAGGGAGTTACCGAAGCGTTGGGTAATAATGAAGCCATCAAATTCCAAGGGGGCCGCAGGCTGTTGGACTTCTGTCAATTCACGAGGCCATTAATGAAGGCGCGTCTCGTGCACCGAAGCGTCAGGCGCGGAACACGAACAGCCAAGAGACGCTTCGTGTGGGATAAAAGATGGGGGCTCGAGCTGGAGGCGAGATCAACGCCACGTGTAAGTTCATCACCCAACTGAAGGAGGAATCGTCCCCAGTAAAACGGTCCGAGGGCAAACCCCTACTCACGGAGAAATGAAAGTATTAGACAGAACCAAGGCTCTGCATAGTCCTCGGACTCAGGCCTATGGGGAAACTAACTACTTCAGAATGACAAGTATTAGACAGAACCAAGGCTCTGCATAGTCCTCGGACTCAGGCCTATGGGGAAACTAACTACTTCAGAAGGACAAGTATTAGACAGAACCAAGGCTCTGCATAGTCCTCGGACTCAGGCCTATGGGGAAGCTAACTACTTCAGAAGGACAAGTATTAGACAGAACCAAGGCTCTGCATAGTCCTCGGACTCAGGCCTATGGGGAAACTAACTACTTCAGAAGGACAAGTATTAGACAGAACCAAGGCTCTGCATAGTCATCGGACTCAGGCCTATGGGGAAACTAACTACTTCAGAAGGACAAGTATTAGACAGAACCAAGGCTCTGCATAGTCCTCGGACTCAGGCCTATGGGGAAACTAACTACTTCAGAAGGACAAGTATTAGACAGAACCAAGGCTCTGCATAGTCCTCGGACTCAGGCCTATGGGAAAACTAACTACTTCATCAGAAGGACAAGTATTAGACAAAACCAAGGCTCCGCATAGTCCTCGGACTCAGGCCTTTGGGGAAACTAACTACTTCAAATGATCCTAGGTGTTAGACAGAACCAAGGCTCTGTATGGTCATTGGACTCAGGCTCACGGGGAAACTAACCACCTCAGATGATCCTAAGCGTTAGACAGAACCAAGGCACTGCATGGTCCCAGGACTCAGGCCTATGGGGAAACTAACTCCTTCAGAGGATTCTAGGTGTTAGACAGAACCAAAAGCACTGCACGGTCCCAGGACTCAGACCCATGGGGAAACTAACTCCTTCAGAGAATTCTAAGTGTTAGACAGAACCAAAAGCACTGTATGGTCCTCGGACTCAAGCCCACGGGGAGCTAACCACTTAGCAACTGTACCTAGGTCTTGTATGGTCCTCGGACTCAAGCCTACGGGGAGCCAACAACTTAGCAACTGTACCTAGGCCTTGCATGGTCTTCGGACTCAAGCCTACGGGGAGCTAACCACTTAGCAACTGTACCTAGGTCTTGCATGGTCTTCGGACTCAAGCCTACGGGGAGCTAACAACTTAGCAACTGTACCTAGGTCTTGCATGGTCCTCGGACTCAAGCCTATGGGGAGCTAACCACTCATACTGAAGGTAGCAACAAGACCAAGGCTCTGCATGGTCCTCGGACTCAGGCCTATGTGGAAATTAACTACATTGAAGAAATCCCAAGTGTCTACTTGAAGAAATTCTATCTGGCCCTTAGGAAACGAAAGGTGCATCAGAGCATACATGCCCTCTCATTATAATAGTTGACGCCGCGATTGGCCGAGATACAACCAAAGTCAAAATCACACAAGTAAAGAAAAGGCGAATGACGTGCAAGTAGGCCAACAGGCACAACAAACAGAAGAAGAAATAAAATGCGTATTTCATTAAGTTCATAAAGATTACATGGTGAACACCACATTACAATCTAAAAGAAAAGGATGCAAAAGACAAGAGAGGCGACAGGTTCGAGGGGCCTGTCCTGCCCACTTATTTTCCTCCCTCAGCAAGGGGCTGGACCATGGCAGCTCCAAGGCCTTCTGATCCTTGGCCAGGAGGGACAGCCTGTGAAGGCGCGGCAGGAACGGCTGCCTCCTCAGCGGCGGGAGCCTCAGCCTCAGAGGTGGACTTCGCAACCCCCTGGGGCGCCTCCTCAACGGGGCCCTTACCTGATTCTCCTACCTTGGGAAGGTCACTTCCTAGGGCAGGCTCGCCCGAGGGTTCAGCGATTGAGGTGTCCTCACCCGCAGCAGCACTGGCTTCCTCCGCAGCCTCTCCGGCCTCAGCGCTACCTGGAGTTACCTCACGGATGGCAGGAGGGTAGTACACGCTTTCCTCCTTCCACAAATCAGACGAAACCTCAACCCCGGCCTGTCTAAGAGCCTCCCTCCAAACCTCAGCAGAGTAGCGCCTGCACAACCCGGGGACTTGATCTTTAAAGGCTGCTTCTGTCTCTGCCATCCCAGCAGCATAAGCCTCCTCCTCGGCTTCCTGCTTAGCGGCCAGGGCGTCTTCTTTGCCTTGGACAGCCTCAAACTTGGCCCTAACGGCCTCGTCTCTGGCCTCCTCTGCCACCCTCTTGGCTTCTTCTGCAGCAGCCACCTTCTTTGGCAGATCAGCAAGCAGCTCCTTTGCCATTTTCAGTTGCTCCTCCGCCTCGCCCAGGCTCTTTAAATGATCTTCGGCCTGCTTCTGGAAGCCGGCGAGACCTGACAGGGCGGTATCCCGAGCACTGGTCATCGCACTCAGCTCCTCCCGGGCCTTGGCAAGATCAGCCTTAGAGTTTTTAAGGACCCCTGTGGCCTCTAGGAGTTTCTCACGCTCCACGTCCATGGCCTTCCCCTGGTCATGGGCCACGACCTCCAACCTATAAGTGGCCTGAATGGCCTGCCCAACAAGACGAACACGCGGTTAGCCGAGCTCAGAAAGGATAAAGAAAAAACTAAAACGGGAAAAGTCATAAGTGTTGAGGCATTTACCATTCCCAAGTACCTCTTGAGGCAGAGGAAGACCTCCCTGCTCCTCATAGTCTCCAGCTCCGCCATGTCAGCTGGGAGTAACAGACACCTTTCCAGCGCGTCGGCCACGTACGCGCCTTCACCCTCTCTGAAATCCCTGAGGGAGGAGTCTTCCCTCAGCGGCTCCCCATGGAGCGTTAGGGAAGGAAGCCAGGCCTGCGGCTCGGGCTGGGCGTCAGCCTGCTTTTCCTGGCCTCGGGAGCCTATCTTCAGTTGTTTGGGTTGCCGCCGAGTGTCATCCCCCTCCCGTGGGAACCCGGACCTCTCCTCAGCTGACCTTTTGCCCTTATCCTTCTTCTGCTTGGGATCAGAGGGCTCATGCCTAGAAGGCAGACTCGTCTTGGACGGAGAGGGAGGAAGCCTCGACTAGGTAGAGGCCAACCTGCCCTGAGCAGAACGGGCTTTAGGAGGAGGAAGCTCTGGCTTTGATTTCCCCGGCTGGCCTTCAATCAGTTCCGACAGGCTAGGTTGGGGCCTCTTCTTGTAACCCATTTTGTGTCGAGAAGAAGACTTGGACACTGAGAAGTCTGCTTCAGTCAGACAAGGGTCACCCAAATCTCCGGGAGGGTCTTCGGACTGTTGGACTTGTTCGAATACGTCAAACTCGTCCTCGACGGGGCCAAGGTCAGCAACCTCCTCTTCCCTCTCTAAGCATACTTCGGCGGGCTCCGAGAGTCTAAGGGAGGAGGAGGAGGGACCCGCAGGTGTTACGCCTTCTGATGTAGAGGGCACCTCGGGGAACCGAAACCCGTCCTCGGTCACGGTTATTTTTCGAAACCAAGGATCCTTTGCTCTGATCACGTACTTCGGCGCCGCAAATGACTTGTGAGCCGGGTCGTATTTCAAGATCTGGTGAGCGACCCTAACCTGATTGTCAGCCTTGTTCACGAAAACCTCTGCCCTCAGCGCCTTTTGCAAGTCTTCCCGATTGATCAGGTTGAAGTGACGCGTGAAGGCGTGCGGATCTGCAAGAGGAATCACATTCACATTAGAAACCAAACGGTACAAAAAGAAATGGACGAAGTAAAAGATGGAGCTGATTAGGGTCCGAGAACCCTCTCCCCCTCTCCCCATCTTCCCATTGCCCCACCTGGGGTCCCCTCCGTCGTCGGGCAGTGAAGGCCATCGTGCCACTCTCCGGATACGATGAGGAAGTCCTTGTTCAACCCCTTGCTGGACTCAGGGAGGCACTGAATGAGCCGGACCCTGTCATCCCTGGTCTTCAGATAGTAAGTTTCACCCTTCAAGCACTGGAGGTTATAACACTAGTTGACGTCATGGTGGGTCAACCTCAATCCCATCTTCTCGTTTAGGGCATCCACACAGCCCAGAATCCTAAAGACGTTGATGGCACATTGGGTGGGGGCTAGCCGGAAGTGCGTCAGATAGCCCCTCATCACCGGCCCCATGGGTATTCTCATGCCACCTTCAACGAAGGCAACGATGGGAATCACCACCTCGCCCTCCTGCCTCCGAAGGCGCCACTCGTCCTCCGCGCAATACCTCAAGCCCACGTTGGCAGGTATCTTATAATCGGCGATGAATTTCTCCATCGCCTCCTCAGTGAAGACATACTTCTTAAATATACCCATCCCAAACGATGCCTAAGCGAGCTAAAAGAGAGCAAATGAAAAAGAGGAAGTTCAAAGAGAGAGAGGGTGACTTACAGAAATGCGTAGGAGCTCCTCGGACCAACTTTATATGCTGGAGATGTAGACTCTTGTGTGCGAATGAACAGAGGAACCAGCTTTTCAAATGGGCATTTATACCCACCAATCAAGGGGTCGTGCGGGTCTTTTCCATCCCCAACTGCCAGGCGAATCCCCACCATTGGATCGCCATCCTCCCGTTGAACGTGGGGGGCACAGAGCCGCCTGGATTTAATGAAGGGAACGTCACACCCTTCGAAGCGTCAGTAACGCATCTGGGGCAGATGAAAGGGCTCCGGAACTGACAGGGGATCAGACCTAATGGGACGCGTGGCAGGCCCGAGGACATCAAAATCCTCCTTTCCGCCCGAGGATGCGGATAGCATGATTTTGAGGGGCTATTGTGGGGCCAAGAAATCCTACGACCCAGCCCACTTCGTTCCTGGGCCGAAGGCCCAAGCCAAGGAGGCACCTGAAATCCGAAGAGGAAGAGAAGAAGCCCAGGCGCAAACGGAACGGGCCGAGGACGACCCCATCATCGGGCGTCCGAGAACTTTGGGGATAAGCTCGTAATGAGCAGTCACCTCCACATTAAGTGTACCTGACAATCGCCCTGGCCGCATTGATGAGGAGAGGACTTCACACCAGCGTCGCCTTGGTTGCCGCGACTCTCAAGGAGACTGAGAAGGCGGCTGATGGGACAAGTACTTGAGCAACTGTCCTGATCGCTCAACAAGTGTAGGGCTAGGATTAGTTGGGTAAGGGATATATAATGTAAGGGAATCCCTCAGAGGAGGGGGTTCCTCTGGGAGAAGGGAAAAAGAAAAAAGAGAAAGATGGAGGCCAGAGGGGAGAAAAGCCTCCTCGGCCATGGTCTGAGGAGCATCCCCCGGTTGTAAATTGCTCTAAGTCTTTCATCAAATAAAAAGAGAACGGAGCCCATGCCCCGTGAACGCCGGCCGGCGCCTAGACCTTCGATCCACTCTCTACAAATTTATTGTTCGGGGTTCGTTGGGCCCTTGACCCAGATCCGTTGGGCCCGGGGCACCAAAAAATGCGGTCCCTACAATTAAGTTTTACAACTTTTTTCTACGAGTTTTCATATTTCAAAATTATTACAAAATATTTCATTATCATTTGTCATTATATGTTATCAATGTAGGTAGATGTGACCATTTTATTTTATTATATTTATATAATATTTTTATTTTTATACAATTATTATCTGTTTGTAATCAAATTTGTAATATTTCTATTATCTCTAATAAATTTAACTTGATAAATAAATTAGAGGTAATAAAAATATTACAAAATTGATTACTTATTTCATATTAATGGGCGGGGACTTCTGTGAAAACTGGGGAAGTTTAAAGGAAAATAATAGAAAAACGTCATTTAGTTTTTTGCCAAAAGAGTCATTTAGTTAAATCACATGATTCACATTCAAATCAAATGTGTGGCCAGAGAGCAAGGAGTAAAAAGGGAAAGTATAGTAGCGCAGAAAATTATACAATTTTTTTTGTCTTTTAAGGTCCGGTTAGTAATATTGTTCTAATAAAGTTGTTTAAGTATTATAAAGATATGTGTGAGAGAAAAAGTATTGTATAAATACGTGTTGTATTGTTTAAATAACAAAAACTATTGTTCAGACAACATTACCAAATATGCCCTTAATATCTGAAATTGAAAATTAAAAGTCCCATTGGTTTTTTAGAAAAAAATAACAGGTTTTATATTTTTAAAAAATTTTAAAAAAATCATTCTTTGAAAGTATTTTCACAAAAAAAAATTTGAAAGCTTGGAGAATTTGGTACAATTATTAATTTATTTTTTCCTATTTACCGCTTCAAAATTTCATGAATTTTTACTACAATTAACTCTTTAGAGCATCTTCAACAGTGTAGCTAAATCCAAAATTCTCTCTATAATAGGAAATGAAACCATAATTTATTGCTCTAACAGTCTCTCTATATCTCAAAAAGTTTTTGCTCATGAACAATATCTCATCAAGTTTGATAAGTTACTATAAATTAGAAAAAGAATTTATCACATTAAAAAATTTCAGAGCTAACTTTTTTGTGCCTACATGAATTAAGGAAGAATTAAAAAATATTTAAGAAATAATAAAGAAATAATATTTTAATAAAATAAATAAAATATAAAAAATCTATTAAAAAATATATTTTATAAAGTGGATAGATAAAATATAAAAATCACTATTTATTATCATATTATTCATATGAACCGACAAATTTTCAGTGAGAAAGACGACCGCCAGTGTGAAAACTGGGAAGTTCGACGAAAATAACAGAGAAACTTCAAATGTGTGGGCGATAGCAAAAGAGTAAAAAAGATCAGACCTTGTGACTTGTGCATCACGCTCAATGTCATAGTCATTGATGTGAACGTACAGCTCAGCCAAACAGAAAATGCCCCACCTCACCATCCCAACGTCATATACCCAACGTCGTACAAAAAAAATTATTGCTATCTTCTTGTTCTACAGCGTAGTGTCAGAATCTTTCAAATAAGCCATTGGCGTTTGTTATAGACTAGCATACCCACTAGTGAGTTATGCTGGTGCCATAATTTGTGATACAATTCATCCATGACAAGTTATAAGTAAAGAAAGGATGATGGTGAGGTCATGTGAACGAATTGGAGTACAAATTGTGTAACAAGTTATGATACCAATGTAACTCCTTACTAATGCACACTCTTTGGCCTTTGCACACACATAAATAGTAATTAAAACACAACTAATTTTTATGTGCGCAAAAGTATGTGTATTAATATATGTATAACAAAAATTTTCCATTATGTATTTACTAGTTTTGAATTTTTTTTTTAAAATAAATAAATATTGACTCATTACTATGAATCATTACAAAAGGCAAAAGAGGAGAAACTCAACCCAACAAGTCTCTTCTCTAAGGGCACCGGTGTTACGTTCTTTTTTTTTTTTTCTTTTTTTTTTAAGTGTTATTTTAACGTACCTAAAAATTATCTTATCTATTTTAACATAGCATTAAAAAATACACTTCATATCTCATCTCTTACTTATACATCACACATTAAAATAACTTAAAATAAAATCAACGTTTTCTTTAAAAAAAAAAAAAACTCAACTACTAAAGAGAGAGACATTAGTTAGAGGAGAGAGAATAAGAAATAAAAGTGTACATTTTTCGATCCTTTAAATACAAGTTGTTTAACCTAATATTAAGCCAAGTTAATTAACAAGTTCATTAATAAGATCTAGGTTAAACATATTCAAATCATATCATGTAAATAGTGCAGAAATATAAAGAACACATGATATGATAACCCAGGAAAACCAAACCGGTAAAAAATCTAGAGAGGATTTAACCTAACTATCCTCAAGGTAAAACGAATCCACTATAATAGAATTAAAGTTTGTACAATAAGACTTAGATCACTAACATCCTATTGCTACCTCAAGTATAAAACTTAATACCACAACCACGTGACAACTCTGAGTCCATGGATTACTTCTTTCTTTGATCCACAGCAACTACAAGTTCTCCTACTTGTGTTTTTCTTTAAGCTCTTGAAACAGCAATTGAAGATATCACCAAGTTCTTGACATCAATCTCAATCTTGATAATCCTAAGTGTGTATGAAGGTAAATACATCTAAATCTCAAAGAAGATTCACAGACACAGCATATCAACAACCTGTAAAACGTGACTAGGGTTTTTCCTTTTATACTTGAAACAAAACATAAAACCCTACATGTTATATAGGCTTGGGTTGAGTTGGAAACTTTGCAGAAAAAAAAATCTACACGAGGTTCGATCAATTGAGTCTAATTTTCAATCGATCGAGCCTTACAAATTTAGTCCAGTAAATTCTGCAATTACTTGATTCCAACTTTACAAATAAACACACTTTGAACAGCCTAAATCTAGACTCTAAGTTTTGATCATGGTTTGTCAACACATTACACATTGAAGTTCTAATACATTTAGTTCCTAAAGTCTTAGAACCTAACAAAAAGAATTAAAAAAAAAAAAAAAAAAGTAGCATTGAGCTATAGTGCACTTCTACTAATAACTCAAAATTAAATTAGCACATCCAATGCCAGTGCTTACTAACTTTGAATCTATACAAACTTTACTCAAAATAAGCTTGGTGGAAGAAAGACCACACACACACACACACACATCCATCTCTCTCTCTCTCTCTCTCTCTCTCTCTCTCTCTCTCTCTACATATATATATATATATATATTAATAGTCAAAGCTCAGAGAAATCCAATTAGATTCTAATTGGATTCTCAATTTTGCACCACGTGTCCCATCTAATTTTTAATTTTGTGCCAAGTGAATTATTGATTATAAAAATCAAAAAGTCCAAATTCAATTATATTTTAAATTGGATTTCAATTGAGGTCTAATTTTCCACCACATGTCCATTTATTTTTTAATTTTTGTTGCAAGTGAATTATTGGGTGCAAAAATCGAAGAGTCTAAATTCAATTAAATTGCACACACACATATAATGAGAAACCATAATATATTTTAAAAATGTTTTGATTTTTCCTAAAACTTAAAACTTTAATTAGAGAATCACAATCCTACAATGGCAAGTAAGAAATTTGAAAATCAAAATGATTGCAGATTGGGCAATCAAATACGTACCATTCATTTAATGGATTTTAGTTAGCTTAATTTGTAAAATCTTTCGTGGTTAAATAAAAAACCCAGAATTCAATCCCTATTTTAATGACATAAAGGCACACTTCATTATATCATCAATATTTCAATAAAAATAATTAAATCTATTAAGTGTTAATAACATAATAATATCTAACCAAGTATTTTTTGTTGTATTTTTCTTAAAACTTAAAACTTTAATTAGTGAATCACAATCCTGCAATGGCAAGTAAGAATTTTGAAAATCAAAATGATTGCAGGTCAGGCAATCAAATACATACCGTTCATTTAATGGGTTTTAGTTAGTTTAATTTGTAAAATTATTCGTGGTTGGATAAGAAACTCATAATTTAATCCCTATTTATATAAAATATTAATGGATAAATGTGTCAAACGATAAAAAGCAATGATTAAAAACCGACAAATATCTCTAAAATTTTTAAAAAGGTACCGACTGTTGGATATAATATAATATAATATAATATCTTGATGGGAATAAGAAGTTTTTCTTTAAAGAAACAACAACTCTATGGACTATTTACCTTCGCAAAAAAAAATTCCACGTGCCAAAAATAGTTCATATAATATATTGACTGGAGTATGAGGTCTTTCTTTTCTTCTCTTTTTTTTTTTTTGTTTTTCCTGAATGAGAGGATGAAACTTGAAAGTGAAACACACGTCACATGATTCACATTTGCTTTTGCAAAAAGGAAGGGCCAAATGATTCCACCTGTTCCTCACTTTGTGACCGGGTAAAAGATGAAGGGCATTTCTGAGAACCCATAGATCTGCATATTCATTATTCACGTGGTAAAGGCTTGCATGATTAACCCTTACAGTCAAACTTTCGTTGGGAATTTGGAATTTTCAACACCTAATCAGTTGACATGGACTAATGAAGAAAGTTCAAGACTGTGCATTTAAACTAATTGATACATGTTAGGTGTAAGACAATTTATCTCAACGTGACTCTATCACAGTTAGGGCTGTCTAGACCCGACCGGAGCCCGACAACCCGGCCAAACCGCCCGACGGCGACCCGATTCCGGCCCGAACCGAAGGTCCAGTCGGTCGGCGGCGGGTTTCCGTTCTCAAGAACCGACACCGGCGGGTCGAGTGGCGGGTTTGCTTCTCCAAAACCCGAGCAACCCGAACCCGACCGGAGATGTATAAAAAATCCGGCCAAACCTGCAAAATCAAGCCAAATCCGAGGAGATCTCGACCAAATCCGAGGAGATCTCGACCAAATCAGGCTAGATCTAGTGGGATTTATCCAGATCCGGCCTATTCCAACAATTTTTAGTGAAAAATTTCAGATTCCGGCGAAAAAAATGCAGATACCGGCGAGTTTTTCCAGATTCCGGCATGATTTTCCAGATTCCGGCGACTTTTTTCAGATTCCGGCGACTTTTTTTTTCCAGATTTCGAAGATTTTTTTTACTCCGGCGCCCGACCGACCCGACCGACGCTCACCCTCACATGAAACCTACTTGATCGAATTTTTCGGCGGTCGGTTTTGGGTTCCTCCACCCTCCCACCTGACGTCAGCAGGTTGAGTCCGGGTTAGGCCCAAAACCGACCCAGCCCGACCCGTGGACAGCCCTAATCACAGTATAAAATGCCAAAAGTTGAAGACAGTCAATGGAACAAAGACAAATATTATATTTGACTGATTATTTATCTTTTCACATAGTTAGGTTGGGTGTAACAATTTATCTCAACGTGACTCTATCACAATATAACAATTATTTATTTAATTTTATTGGCATTTTATATATGAACGTGGAAAATGAAGCATAGGGATCACTAGAGGTAGGAGGCCTAGATGCACCTGTAGAAGACTCGACTCTAGGGCGTTTAGAGCTAGTTTTTATCTGAGTTGCTCTTAGCTGAAGAAAGGTTGCACTTATGGGAGCTATAATATGAACAGGCTAAGATGCAGGAAAAACCTCTAATCCTAAATGTAATAAAATCCTATGAATAAAAACAAGGAAGAAAAGACCATGCCCTTTCGAACTACTCATATGAACCTCAACAAGTGATCGAATGAAAAGAGTAGGAAAACTCATAGGAGCATCGGTGACAAGAGCAAACAAAAATGCACATCTCTCAATAGGAATGGTGTGCAAGTGAGAGATAGGCCAAAGATGAAAACTCTAAAATGTGTTGAAAACACAAGAGCTGTTTAGACCCCCCAATTAATATTACGGCTTGATTGATTTTACACAAACTTAATATTCAGTGCGGAAACGTGTAAACACAAGCGTATAAGCAATAAGCTACTCTAATCCATAAACTAAGCAACACAGCAGTATAATGGAATATAAAAGAGTAGGGAAGAAAGATGCAAACACAGAAAACACCAAGATGTGTTTTCGAAGAGGAAACCGAAGAACTCGGCGAAAAACCTCTCCGCCGCCCTCCAAGCGGAAATCGATCCACTAGACAATCAGTTGGGATACATGAGTAAGCAAAAGACCCTCCAAGCCTAATCTACCCAATGCACCTAAGCCCTCCAAGCTCCTACTCCAACAAGGCTTCTCGGAACCGTGTCTTGTCTAGTTCTCCGGATCCCGCAACAAGCTCCATGTTACATCTGCCATCCTTGGCTTCTTCCAATGCTTCCCAGCAGCACCAAAACGTCACTCAACACTCTCAAAAGGTGTGGTAAGTGTTTGGGCTATCAACCTCTCAATGGTGTGGAAATGGAGAGGGAAGGGTTGAGGAGATACCACAAGCAAGTGTATAGAGAAAGGTGGGGATGACAATCTCTAATTGCAAATGTGTTTGGCCAGGGTTTTCTCTCTGAAGCATTCCTCAACATTTGTGGGTAATGGGGGTTTATATAGGATAGGTGCAGAATGTGTGAGTCAGTCAGTACAGGCTGGCAGAACAGCATGTCTCGTGGGTGTCTCGTGGGAAGGCCTTACCCGCGAGATACTCGCGAGAGACAGCTGTCTCCACCTGGCCTGACTCTTCGCATTCCAGCATGTGCAGGGCACATGCCTCACTTCGCGGGAAGCTTAGTTGCGACATACCCGCGAGATTCCATCAGCTTCCACTTTGCTTGAGTCTTCACACACTCTCTATCACACACCCCTTGCATCAATTCCCACAACAAATACAGGGTATAAACAATTGATAGTAGATACAATCAAATTTGGCACGGAATAAAAGCCAACAAAACACATAGTTGTAAATCACAACTTTACAATCTCCCCCTTTGGCTATTCCGTGACAAAACCCTAAAACAGACTCTAGACTTAACCCTGAGTTTGGGAACACAGGCAAAACTCACTCACACTTAATTCTAGATTCTGATAAGCTCTTGAAACATATGAACAAGTAACTCCTGAAACACAACAACAAAATATTATCATTGTATGCAGAAAACTTGAAAAGCATATGGAGTATTAAGAGCATGATCAAGCAAGATGAAATAGAGAACACTAGATCATGGCAAGATCAAACAAGTAATCACTATACACAAGCAATTACTATGTTCATTCACACAAGGAATGAACATCCGGATATGCAAGATGATAAGCTCATGTGAAGAGTACCATTTGCAAATCCAACACTCAACCAATGCAAAATACTTGAAGTATTTGCATCTAGGAACAATCCTACATGGGCACAAGAGTGTTCATCACTCAACCAATGCATAGAACGTATATGCATCTAGGAACAATCCTACTAGGGCACAAGAGTGATGTATTGAAGTAAATGTATGACATTAAACTTCAAAAGCACAAGCATAAAGGCTGCATAAGCAAAGAATTGCAAATACATGGCACAAACCATAAAAGCCTACAAATCATGCAATGAAACAAAACAACCCTTAAAGCTTACAAAAGCGACATGGGTACATGCAAAGTATGCTACAAAGCATAGAGAATAACACAAAAAATATCCGAAAAAAAACTTAAATAAAGCGTAGTATCAAGGCTTTAAAGAAAAAAATAAACACAGGAACAGTTGACTTCTTCTCCCCCTATCTCCATACTCCCCCTATCAAAGACATCATCTCCCCCTTTTTGTCAAGGAATAGCTAGTCATCCCCTTCTAGCTTCCGTTGAATTTCATCCATCTGAGTTTGGAGAGCTGTGAGTTGTGCATCAAGACGTCGGTGGTGAGTGTACATGATAGTCCCAAACCCGGACATCTTTGTACTCAACTCTTGAAGAGCAGTAAAGATATTGTTGATCTATTCATCATTGATACGAGCTGCAGAACTCGAGGAACCCGATGGTGCATGAGTTTCTTGCTTGGGGTTCTTCTTGGCATGGCTCATACTAGCATGGAGAGACCGAATGTTGATTGGACTTGGCCTTGGATATGGACGTTCATCATCCAATGGGCGGACACCTTTGAGCTTCAAAATCTTTGAAATAAGACGAGAGAAAGGAAGACAATTCCTTGAAGCTGTCCGGTCAACTGTTTTGGCCAAAATGTGAAAGATGTGAGAGCACACATCAATCTCGACATCCGTGATCAGATCATTCAAAAACAAAGCTCGTCCAAGGTTCATATATCCAGTGCTGGACAGGGGATAGAGATTGCTACACATGATCATTGATAGAAGTCGTAGCTCGGAAGAAAGAGATGCCACATTGATTGACTTTCTAATGGATGAGAATTCCAATTCAGCTCCTAAAGACTGTCGTAGATATTCTTCATCAGGGTTCAACTCATCATATACCGGCGGAATGGGGAGTATTGGCCGGTTGATGTGTAGAATTTCTGCCAAGTACATTGGTGTGACAGAAAAGGTCTTTCCCCGAACCCAACATTTAATCTCATCGCCGACGACACTGGCATTGGCATAGAATTCCTTAACCATGTTCTCATAGGTATCCTCGAAAGTTGACAACAGATAGTTCCAATCTTTCGTGGCAAACCAAATAGGTATTTGTGTGTCTTTGAGTGATTGCTGGTCAACCCCTCTCTCAACTATCAAAAGAGCACCCTGAAAGTGGTTCTTGAAGGATTCAAAAGCGGCATGAGACTTGAACAAGTGAGGATCAAAAGTTCCTGTTGAGCCACGAGTTCGCTTCGATCTAGGTGAATCAGCATCAACGTCAATGATCGGTTCTTTCCCTTTGTCGCGGCCTCCTTTCACAGCGGAAGTCTTGAATGGAGACATCTGTGCACCATAAAACAAACAGGAGACAGAAGCACAACCCATAGACCACAGAGCACAGAACTTGATTAGAGTCAAGTGAGATCAAAACAGAAGTAACACTGCTGAATGTATAGACACAATGCATGGATCTCAGCAAATGTGCATGAGTATGTATGTAAGAGCAAGTGCAAGATGCATGTGACACACTATCAATGACCAAATTGAGTGAAATAAGGTCAAACAAGTGAAAGTCCATAGATTGAAATCACTTGGTTTCAGAATAGCACAAAAATGTCACTCGGACATTTTGACAAACACTTAGTGTGCACAACAACAAATAAGACATGAGCAATGCATGAACATGGGAAAATCTACCCTCAATACAAGATAAAATGCCACTAGGGGCCAACACAGAAGCAGAAATAACCAATGGGACACAGCCCAAGCAAAAGATTTGACAAAAATTCACCCAATTTTGAAAAAAATATTCAAATTTTCGAAAAACCCCAAATTTTTGAAACCCTAACGAAAAATCTGCAAAAATAAGACAAAACTTGAATGGAAATGCTTTAGAAGACATACCTTGAAGATGGAAATGCAGAAAAGATGCTTGAAGATGAAGGGTTTTGAAAAAAAATGACCTTGGGTTGAAAAAGGTTCGACAAAGGTTGAGCGAGGGAAGTTTTTGAGTTTTTGAAACACTGTCACATCAGCAAGATAAAGACAGAAAACACGCGGTTTTCGCGGGTTAGGGAGTGGCGACACAGTCGCGAGAAGGGTCACTGAAGCACAGAATTTTCGCGAGAAGCAATAGGTCGCGAAACAGTCGCGAGACAGTCGCGAGAGTTTCTGTGTGACAAGATAAAATAAAAAACATCCCTCAACTCCTTTTCGCGGGAAGCTCTAAGTCGCGAGCTTCTCGCGAAACTTCCCCTGAACCAGTTTTTTGAAGAAACACAAAAACATGCATTTAAATCAAAAACAAAAGACAAGAAAGTATAAAATCACTTTCAAAAACAAATAAAACACTCAAAAATCTTTTTGGGTTTGATCAACAAAGATTGAGCATGTGAAAACACATTTAATCAAGTACAATCACACAAATGAATAAGGCATTCATTGAACATAGACTTGTGTGTTGTGTGTGGATATCAACAATGAGATAGTCCTTAGTCCAATGTGAAGCTTCAATGATCAATTCAATCAAGGCATACACAACTAGCACTAGATTATGTGATCTATCTCAATTATAGAAACATGCATATATGACCTCCCACATATACTTGACAATAATTCATTGAAGCTTTTCATTTGGCTCCATTTTTAACAAATCATTTGCAACTTTTGAGCAAAGAGAATCTCATTTAGAGAAAGATGCCTGAAATTTTTGATATTTCAATTGATGTGTTAGCCTTTGGCTTGTTGGGCATCATACATTTTATTTTGGTCGCTTTCCCTTTTTCCTAGTCGAATACTAGTTTGTGCGACAGGCTTTTGCAGCTCTATATCTCTTTTCATTTGGAGATTTACAATTAGAGAGCTCTTTTAAGCAAAAAAAAAATAAAAGTGGGAAGATATATAGGCATGAGTCTATGCATGTCTCAAGATCAACAAAACCATTCACTAATCATTCATGACAAGGTTGAAGATCTATTTACAACAGTCACATAGATTTCAGAATTTCTTCCACAATGATATGAGTGCATGAGAGACAAGCTAAGCTCGTTAAATGCACAAAGCCATAAGTACAAAGGTACAGGGCAAAACATGCTTTGAAACAAAAACTCAACAAAGTGATCAAACTTTTTGGATTTTCTATTTTTTATGTGTTTTTGAAATTTTTTGTACACACCCAAAACAGAGCAAGAAAAGAACGATCAACAAAAGTAGCAGATGCCAACCAAAACAGATAAAAGCAAAACAATTAGACACTAAACATGTGGAACCAAAACAACAGGTATGCAACATAAAGTAGTATAGGTTCACACAAGAGATAGAGTTCAGGGAATGATACCGACACCGATGGTCTTACGCAAAGATTCAAACTTTGGGCCATCTAGAGGTTTAGTGAATATGTCTGCCTTCTGATTCTCGGTGTTGATGAACTCTAAGTACACGGTCCTTTCCTCCACCAAATCTCGAATGAAATGATACCAAATTTCGATATGTTTTGACTTCGAGTGTTGAACTGGATTCTTGGACAAGTTTATGGCACTTGTATTATCACAATATACAAAAGAGAATGATAAGAAATCCAGAAGAACAAATAATTGAGCTTAGTAAGCTTATGAGAGGTGACACGAAGATCAGTACCCCACTGAATGGAAGTACCAGTGATGTAAGACATAATGTCATCAAGAGGAGGGGTCTTAGTGTATGGGTACACGGGCTGCTGTACCAAAGGTACACCAAGAGCAGAGGCCACTATAGACAAAGTAATGACATACTCTTCACCCCTTATCCAACTCATCACATATTGAGTGTTGGAATCATCGGAGTGGATAGAGAGGTTCGAGCAGAACTCTTTAATCAAGGCAGCCGGCGGAGGATGATCTATATCCAAAAGAGGCAACCAACCCCTACGCTCAAAGTTCGTATAGATTTTCAGATCTAACTCATCTAGTATGACCTTACGCTCAGCCCAGACAAACCTAAAAATGTTAAGCTTCTCATAGGTTTCTTGGTTTTTCTCAAACATAAACCTATCACTCTCAAAAGCTGGGGAAGAGGAGGTGGTGGTTTTCTTTGCCCTAGTCTTTCTAACCATAATGCTAAGGGTTGGAAAGGAAAGACAAAAACAGAAAATAAAGAAAACCCAAGGTAGACTACATTAGAAAGGGTTAGAGAAAACAATATAGAAAATAACAATCTATATGATGCATGACATGAATGCACATATGATGCATGCTCTAATGCATTGAAATTTGTTCAAATTTACTTCACAAATCATCAATTGACATGAACATAGAGTTTTAGAACAAAAACCCTAAATTTAGAAAAACTCAATTTCAAAAATCCTAACAAATTGATCAATTTATCATTACACTAGTTAGATAACATCATATAATGACATAATCAATCAATAACACAAGTCAATTTTATCAAATTTAGCCCAATTGAACAAAAATCCAATTTCTTAAACTTTCAAGCCCTAGAATTTCAATTTTTTCCCAAATCACAAAATTAATCAAATTAATGCATGGGAATCATGTTAATAACATGCAAGGACAAAAACCCATCAAACAAAATTGATTAAAAACAACTGATTTGAACAAAAATTCCAAAACCCCTAGGTTCAAAATTTTCAAAACAAAAAAAATGCATGAAAAATGTGAATAAAATGAAAAGGAAAGGGTAAAAGTGACTTGCACTAGAAGACAAAAACCCTTGAGAAATTTGAGGAAGAAAACGAAAAATTTGGCTTAGATTGGATCGGTTGAAGAAGAACAGTCACAAGAGTGTTTGAAAAGTTTTAGAAAGTGTGAAGAACATGTGAGAAAACTGTTTTTAAAACACTCACTGACCGATTTTCGATCAGTCGAAAAATTAGATTCGATCAGTCGAAAAACATATTCGATCGATCCAGCATCAATCGAGCACTAATCGAGCCAGGCAGATTGTAACCAAAATTTTTATCGCATTTTCGATCGGTCGAGAAACAGCTTCGATCGATCGAAAATCTGGAAAAGTGAATTTTTTGAAAAATAGAGCAAGATAATGCAGAAACAACTTAAAACACCATATTTCATGAATGAAATGCATGAGTATGAGTTTAAAAGTTTTCCAAAAACACATGTATTCAACCCAGATCTTCCAAAAACACATTTTTGAATCAATTTTTCCCCAAAAACTCAAACATTAAACACATTTTGCATTAAAATCAAGGAATTTTTAATCTTTGATGGCCAAAACAAATTCACACGCATATCATGTACTAAGTTTAGCACAGAATAACTTGTGTAGTATGTGCAACTAGCAATAACTTGAGATACATGCGAGATGATATGTAGATAGTAATCAATCACAATTTCTACAAAATTCATCACATAAGTTTGAAAGAGACTATCACCTAAAGAGTTACATCATATAACTCTCACATCTCCTAGAAAACAAGCTTGCAATCATGGAAGTTTCTTGTTTTTGCCTCAAAATGTACACACCAATTTTATTTTATTTGAAATTATGAGATTAGTCAAGTAATGTACACATCAACTTAATTTCATTGTGAATTGATTATAACTCAATAATGTACACACCAATTTTAGCATTAATTCAAGGCTACACCTTATGTTCTTTTTTTGCATGTGCTACACTTTCTAGAGCACAAAATCTTATGATATGTACTAAAGTGTTTATGATTAGTTAGTAAACAGTGGTGAGATGGTTATTTATACCTTTCTCATTAAGTTCAAGTCCAAACAATCAAAAGCATGTGACTGCATGTGACTTCAAGATTAAGATCAAGCAATCAAAAACCATAAACAACTCCCACACAACATGCACTACAAAGCTACAACTAGCAAAGTGCAGTAAAATAAGCCCATCCAAGTTAAACAAGGTACATAAAAATGTTATGTAAAGATAATATGGCCACCCTGGATTACAAGTCCAAGAAAAATAATGCAAAACACATTTTTCCTTCATTTTCCCCCTTTTTAAAAAAAAATAATAATAAAAACAACCTATCATGAAATGCATGAATGTTATATAATGCAAATCCTAAAGGCAGGGGGAAAAAAAAAAAAACTAAAACTAAAACAACAAAGAAGAATGGTCACAAAGAGTAGAAAGATGAAGCACAAGGACCATGTCAAAAAGACTCAATTAGATTGAGCCTTTTGCATCCAAAAGCTTTTAGATGCAACTCTTACATTGAAGTTATTATTCATATTAGAATGATGAGATACTCTAGGATTGGTACAAAGGTTTAAGGCCTTTACCAACTCACTAATAAGTACCATAGGATCATGTGCCTGAGGCACAGGTATTTTTGGCTTATTTGCTCGCTTTGCAACTTGCAACTTAAAATAGTTTGGATGAATATGTCCAGTCTTTCCACAAAAATGACAAACTCATAAAGGTCTATCATGCAACTTACCCTTAAGAAGAG
This sequence comes from Quercus aquifolioides, assembly GCA_019022515.1. NCBI lineage: Eukaryota > Viridiplantae > Streptophyta > Magnoliopsida > Fagales > Fagaceae > Quercus > Quercus aquifolioides. Next base: position 267,204 of record JAFHAW010000279.1, read on the forward strand.
GAGGATTCTTAGGCTTAGTCTCTTTAAAATCAACCTTAATCTTCCTAGGAAGTGGTATAACTTCTACTGGTTTGACAATCAGAAGAAGAAACAAAGTTTGTGGAATGAGTTTCAGACATAGAGATGTTATCTTCAAAACCTAGACTAGTTTTGTCTAAGGGAAATTTCTGAATACTCAACATGTGTTCAAGTTTAGAACTAGCAGACCTATTTGTTTGTTCTCTAACAACAGATAATTCAAGTTCCAAGTTCTTAACTTTATCAAGCAATAACATGTTTTTAGTCTTCACCTTATCAATCAATTCATTAGTATCAAACAACTTTAACAACAAATTTTTTTTATCAAGTTCAAGAGAAGCAATTTTCTTTAAACCTATGTCAACATTCATAGCATCCTTTGCAACAACCTTGCAAAGCTTATTATAGGCTTCTTGTAAATCAGCATTCTTAGAGAGTTCCTCATCAGAAGGGTTTTCATCAACCACAACACTTTCATCAATTATAGCAGTAGCTGTGAAAGTAATGAAGTTTCCATCCTTATCATTACCAGACTCATGATCAGAAACTTCATCATTACTAAGGGTTACAGCCATAACTTTACCCTTTGATCTCAAGAATGTAGGACATTCTGATTTCACATGACTATACCCTTGACAACTAAAACATTGTTGACCCATAAAATTATTAGATGTTTGACCTACTTTCTCTTTAGATTTATCAGTATTATTCACTTTAGTGGGTTCATTCCTCTTAAAATTCCTGGGTTCAACATTGTTTTTACCTCTTGCCCTTCTGTTGTTGTTCCTAAAAAAGTTTCTAAAGTTCTTGGCAAGATAGGCAATCTCTGTAGACGAAAGTTCATCATCAAATCCATTCCCATCAACATCATCAACTGACTTAAGAGCCATTGATTTGGATTTGTTTGTCTTGGGTAGGTCTAACTCATAGGACTGAAGGGATCTTACAAGTTCATCAACAGGGATGAAGTCCGTATCCTTGTTTTCAATAATGACAGTCACTTTGGGTCTAAAGTCCTCAGTCAGGGATCTAAGAATATTCCTAACAATCTTAGGTTGATCATATATTTCACCCAAATTATAAGCAGAATTAACAATATCGTTAAGCTTAGTATAAAATTCATCAAAACTTTCATCATCAGACATCCTAATGCTTTCAAATCTAGTTGTTAACTACTGCAACTTATTGATCTTAGCAGCCTTTGTGCCATCATGCACAGTTTAGAGAATATTCCACGCGATATGAGCAACCTCAACATTTGAGATCCTTTTGAATTCCTCCATAGAAACAGCATTAAAAATAACATTCATGGCTTTACTATTAAAATAAGTTTGCCACTCACTTACAAGAATAGTCGATTTCTCTTATCCGTATTCAACGGAATTTCAAACTCTCCCCTCAATAGATTTCAGGAATGCTTTCATCCTTACTTTCCAGTAGGCATAGTTGTTGCCATCAAAATGAGGTAGAATCACAAGAGAGTGACCGTGTTTCATGATAACAGGGGGTCAAAGATCAACTCTTAGATCAAAGGATCTAAATACTAGAGCTAACCTACTCTGATACCACTTGTACATTTTTAAACCCCTTAGACACAAGTTGTTTAACCTAATATTAAGCCAAGTTAATTAACAAGTTCATAAATAAGATCTAGGTTAAGCACATTCAAATCATATCATGTAAATAGTGCTGAAATATAAAGAACACACGATATGATAACCTAGGAAAACCAAACCGGTAAAAAACCTGGGGAGGATTTAACCTAACTATCCTTAAGGTAAAATAGATCCACTATGAAAGAATTAAAGTTTATACAATAAGATTTAGACCACTAACATCCTATTGCTACTTCGAGTAGAAAACTTACTACCACAACCGCGTGACAGCTCCGAATTCACGAATTACTTCTTTTTTTGATCCATAGCAACCGCAAGTTCTCCTACTTGTGTTTTTCTTTAAGCTCTTGAAACAGCAACTGAAGAGATTACCCTAAGTGTGTGTAAAGGTAAACACTTCTAGATCTCACAAAAAATTCACACACACAACATATCAACAACCTGTAAAACGTAGTTAGGGTTTTTTTCTTTTATACTCGAAACAAAACATAAAACCTTACACGTCATATGAGTTTGGGCTAAGTTGGAAATTCAGCAAAAAAAACAATCAATTTGCACGAGGTTCGATCAATTGAGTCTAACTTTTGATCAATCGAGCCTTGCAAATTTAGTCCAGTAAATTCTGCAATCATTCGATTCCAACTTTACAAATAAACACACTTTGAGCAGCCTAAATCTAGGCTCTAAGTTTTGATCATGGTTTGCTAACACATTACACATTGAAGTTCTAATACACTTAATTTCTAAAGTCTTAGGACCAAACAAAAAGAATTTAAAAAAAAAAAAAAAGTAGCATTAAGCTATAGTGCACTTCTACTAGTAGCTTAAAATTAAATTAGCACATCCAATGCCAGTGCTTACTAACTTTGAATCTCTACAAACTTTACTCAAAATAAGCTTGGTGGAAGAAAGACCACACACACACACACACACGCATGCATCTCTCTCTCTCTCTCTCTCTCTCTCTCTCTCTCTCTCTATATATATATATATATATATATATTAATAGCTAAAGCTCAAAGAAAATCCAATTAGATTTTAATTAGATTCTCAATTTTGCACCATACGTCCAATCTAATTTTTAATTTTGTGCCAAGTGAATTATTGAGTGTAAAAATCAAAAAATCAAAAATCAATTATATTTTAAATTGGATTTCAATTAGAATCTAATTTTCCACCACATGTCCATCTAATTTTTTTATTTTTGTGGCAAGTGAATTTTTGGGTACAAAAATCGAAGAGTCTAAATTCAATTAAATTACACACACACACACACACACATAATGAGAAACCATAATATATTTTAAAAATGTTTTGATTTTTCCTAAAACTTAAAACTTTAATTAGAGAATCGCAATCCTGCAATGGCAAGTAAGAAATTTGAAAATCAAAATGATTGCAGATTAGGCAATCAAATACGTACCGTTCATTTAATGGGTTTTAGTTAGCTCAATTTGTAAAATCTTTCGTGGTTGAATAAGAAACTCAGAATTCAATCCCTATTTTAATGATGTAAAGGCACACTTCATTGTATCATCAATATTTCAATAAAAGGAATTAAATCTATTAAGTGTTAATAATGTAATAATATCTAACCATGTATTTTCTGTTGTATTTTTCTTAAAACTTAAAACTTTAATTAGAGAATCGCAATTCTGCAATGGCAAGTAAGAATTTTGAAAATCAAAATGATTGTAGATCAGGCCATCAAATACATACTATTCATTTAATGTGTTCTAGTTAGCTTAATTTGTAAAATCACTCGTGATTGAATTAAAAACTCAAAATTCAATCCCTATTTATATAAAAAATTACATCACATGATTCACTTTGTGCTTTTGCAAAAAGGAAGGGCCAAATGATTCCACGTGTTCCTCACTTTGTGACCGGGTAAAAGATGAAGGGCTTTTCTGAAAACCCATAGATCTGCATATTCATTATTCACGTGGTAAAGGCTTGCATGATTAACCCTTATAGTCAAACTTTCGCTGGGAATTTGGAATTCTCAACACCTAATCAGTTGAGATGGACTAAGGAAGAAAGTTCAAGACTGTGCATTTAAACTAATTGATACATGTTAGGTGTAAGACAATTTATCTCAACGTGACTCTATCACAGTATAAAATGCCAAAAGCTCAAGACAGTCAATGGAAAAAAGACAAATATTATATTTGACTGATTATTTATCTTTTCTCATTGTTAGGTTGGGTGTACGTAACAATTTATCTTAACGTGACTCTATCACAGTATAACAATTATTTATTTAATTTTATTGGCATTTTATTTATGAACGTGGAAAATGAATCAGATTAGTGACTTTTAAAAAAAAAAAAAAGTAATCCAAAAAGGATATATTACAATAAGTGTATGGCAACATTGGTCCCCCATCGTGCACTGTTGCCTGAGGTGACTAAAATTATTGCGAGGTGATTAAGGGGAAAAAAAGGTGATTAACGTTAAAGCCTAACTATGAGTATGATATTTAAGTGTTGTTTTTTAAGTTTTTTTTTTTAAGATTTTACTATGTGAATTTTTTTAAGGGGATGAAAATATATTTTTTAATTAAACAGTTACATAGTAAAATCTTAAAAAGAAAACAAAGCGTTAACAATGAATCAGCAATACTTATTCATTTAAAAAAAAAAATCAAAACTAGTAAATACATTATTTATAGATGCATTTACGCCTTGGTTTGGATAGCACTTCTTTATATTGAATGTGGAGTTGCGTTTTCAGTTCTCCTTTTTTTTTTTTTTTTTTTTGGTGGGCCGGATTTTTTGACTTTTTAAAGACAAAAATTACTATGCATGAATAGTATGTATACTGTTTACGCACTGTTTATATACTGTTCATGATTAAAAAATATTAAAAATGAATTTCACGGTACTATTCATACATTTAAAAATTATTTTGTTACAATGTTTTCAGTGACAATCAATTTTTAACAACTTTCAGCAATAATAAATTGTATCTAAACGGACCCTAAATATCTGCATGAGAAGACAAAAAGAACGGATTCGATTAGCACCACAATTGAAGCCAGGGAGGCGAAGTGAAAGTGCTATGGACTATGGAGTCTACTTCGTGGTTAAAAACAAAAAACACGCCAATTATTCTGAAAATATGCTGTAGAATCCATCATAAATATAGCAATAATTTGTGTTGACGTTAGGACAGTGGCGACTCCAGGAATTTTTTTCAGGGTGTTCCTTAAAAAGCATAAATTAAACAATCTAATAATTTGTTATATTGTTGTTTAATTAATTATAAAATTATTAATTGTTGTTTAGCCTAACATAATTTAATTTGTTTGTCTTTTATAATATATTGGTTAATTAAATTATTAATTATTATTTATTAGTTGCTTCCCTTAATTAATTATTGGTTAATTAAATTATTGTTTATTTGCACTAGCACATATTCTATTTGTATTTACTTCCCCTAATTCAAATATCTCACCCGGTCTCAAGTGCCCATCCACCCCCACCCCACTCAACTGACAAGCTTATGCCTCCCAATAAAAAGTTTTTAATTTCAACTAAATAAACTGTTTCAAAATAAATTCTCTATAAACTGTGAACAAAGATTGAACAAAGAAATAAATGCACATTCAGAAGGGAAAAAAAGAAAAAGAAAAATTCATTGTTGCACTATGTACACAACACAACAATACAATTCATTAACTTTATTATATCTCAACTCCCAATTAATTTCAAAGTTTCAAACAAACTCAATTTTTACTTTTAAAAAAAAAGACACTAACAGACAAACATAACTATTTTCCATTAAAAAAACTGCTATTCATGTAAACACAAAAAGACAAAAAAAAAAAAAATAAGGCAACCATAACTCATAGAGCACGACACGTGGGAGGATATCATTCTACCACTAGACACTTCTACTATTTTCTTTTAAGTCATTGTTTATGTCTCTTAAAAAGAGAAAAAACTCTCTTTCTCTCTGTCTTTTGTTTCAGACGATTTAAGAGATTTATTTTTGTGCTCATTGCTCACTGCTTATAAGAGAGAGAGAGAGAGAGACCAGATGTGGTGAGTTTGGGCTAGGGGCTGGGCTGGTGGCTTTGCTGCTACCATGCTGTTGCTGCTACCTCTCCCTTCACTACTTTACTTCAACCATCAGCCATTGAGTCTCTTGGTTAGGCTTAGAGTTAGGGTTTTATTTGTTTGTTTGTTGTTTTTTTTTTTTTTTTTTAAATCTTTGATGGAATGAGAGATTAGTTTTGTTTTAAATTTTTGAAAGGCCAGGCTATTTGTTTTTGATAAAATTTGGTTGATTGGGTTAAATTTTCTTTAGCTTTACTATTTTGTGATTTATGTTGTTGTGCTAAATTTTTTGGGCTTGCTAAATTTTCTTTTATAGATTAGATCCATAAATTCTTTTTATGGCCTCTTAAAGTGCCAGTAATATTGTTGGGCTTTTTTGTGGCTTGCTCTGTTACAACTTTTTTTTTTTTTAATCAGATTTTAGTTGGCTTTTTTTTTTTTTTTTTTTGCTTGAAAGTAGAACAAATAATTTTTTTTTTATTGGAGGGTGTTCCTAATTTTCCTTGAGGGTGTTCCTAAAAGGGTAAACAAATAAATTTTTTTTAATTATTATATATAATTTTTTTTTTTTTTTCAGTTCAGGGTGTTCCTGGGAACACCCTGAGCTTAACGTGGCGTCGCCACTGCGTTAGGATGGTGAGGTCAGATATTTTTAACTCTTTTGCTGTCGGCCACACATTTGATTCAAACACATGAAGTTTCTCTGTTGTTGGAAGCTATGGGAGGGAGCACGTACACCCCCATTAAATTTCCAGTTTTCACACTCTGAGACTGAGTCATAAAAAAAAAAAAAAAGAGAGAGAGAGAGAGAGAGAGACAGCTTAACACTAATTTTTTGAAAAATTATGCGGGACACAATTTTCCGAAGAATTATGCTTGACTCTTGACAAAACATTGTGCTGGAATACAAAGGTTTTTTTTTCCCCGTAACAAAAGCTTTTACTGTTTTGTGATTTAGGGACACGTTTACATGTATTAAGTAATCAAATTTGTTTAGTTTATTTCTTGTCACGTTAATTTGGGATATCACATCAGTTTGTAAAATTTAATAATATTTACTACATTTATGATTACAATTTTTCTTCTATTGATTGCAGTGGTTATTGGATAGAATTCAAATAAACATTTCTCACGTTTATCGGATAAAATTCTATTTTATGCTTTTAATGTTCCAGCTCAAAGTGTTTATTGGATAGGATTCTAATAAACATTTCTCACGTTTATCGGATAAATTCTATTTTATGCATTTAATATTTCAGCTCAAAATGATGATATTTTCATGCATGCATGTTTTAGGAACCAATAAAACATGAAAATTGTCAGTTACTATAATGATTATTGGTTACCCACGTATTATTAGTTATTCTATTCTAATTTTTTGTATTTCATAAAAAAATATATTATTCACATGTAATCACTCACTCAATGTATTAAATTTGTCTTTATATATATAATTTACATATAATTTTTAATTATAAAACCAAAAGAAAAAACAAAATAAATAAGTGAAGACCTACTAACCAAATCATATAATGAGCCTAAAAGTATAATTGTATAAATAATTCAATTAGCTCAACTGGTAAAGTCTCTGATGGTTGAATAAGAGATTTAAGGTTCAATTTCTACCTATACTAAAAATCGATTGATGTCTTGATCTGATGATAAATAATTATCTTTAAGAGTGGACGTTATAGATTGAAAGTCTCTCTAAAAAAAAAGTATAAACAATTAAGCCCAAGACAACCATGTTTAGCCTCCCGTAGAATATTTCTAAAAATAATTTTAATCAAGTTTTGAAATTTTGAAAGAGAAAAATCTTAGGATATGTTAGATAACTATTTTGGTTTTTTGTCCAAAATTTGTTTCTATGAAATTTAAAAAAAAAAAAAAATAATAATAATTTTTTTGTGTTTTGAAAATCAAGATCATGTTGATTCTCAACCAAAATAATAATAATAATAATAATAATAATAATAATAATAATCAAGAGCATGTTTAGTTTTCTTGTGTTCTAGTAACACCACAAATATGTCAAGAAAAGTGATGTAAAAGCATTGAAGCTGTAGTGTGGGTTTGGATTCAGCAGAAAATGTTTGAATTCAACGTTTTCGCTGAATCTTGCGTTGCGTTTTTTTTTTTTTTTTGCTTTCACGCGTTTCAAGGAGACAAAATTTACTGTTCATGAGACAAATATCATTGTTTACGCATTGTTTCAGTATTGTTTACGCACTGTTTATGGGACCCACAGTTACTTTATTTAGAGAAAAAAATATTAAAAATAGGTTCTATAGTACTATTCACACATTTAAAAATTATTTTATTACAGTGTTTTTGATTTTCAATTTTAGCAAAAATAAGTGGTATTTAAACGAATCCATAGTACTAGGTGAAGGGAAAGTACTGTGGAGTCAAGTCGTCCACTTACTTCATGACTAAAAAACATAAAACTCAAATCAATATTTATTCATTTTAAAAAGAAATCAAAACTAGTAAATATTATTAGGGTCCGGTTAATGTGTGCCCTAAGGGCACACATTAAACCTTTCACTTTTGGAAACTTTTTCTCGGAAATTGAAAAAGCTGTCAATACTTTTTCAATTCCCGAAATTTTTTTTTCCAAAAATGAAAATTAATGTGTGCCCTTAGGGCACACATTAGTAAAATCCATATTATTATACATGCATGGACATCCGCAACTCCGCATGAGAAGACAAAAAGATACGGATTCCGTTAACATAACAATTAATGGATTGAACCTAGCTAGGTGAAGTGAAGGTGACACACAATGGAGTAGTCAACTTCATTTGAAAACAAAAAATATCATGGCTAAAGGCTGCGGCATAATATACACGTCTTTCGAAATGACAAAGACAAATGCATTATTATAGGTTATTTATTTCAAAGATTCTGACACTGAAAACGCTATACGAGTGGGGTTGGCTGGTAGAATCCGAGAAGATGGCACTAGTTTGTATTTCAATATGACGTTGGGATGGTGAAGTGGGCATTTGAAATATTGAATATGATGAAGTTTCTCTGTTGTTTCACACTCTCATCAATCGAAAAAAAAAAAAAAAAAAAAAAAAAAAAAAAAAAAAAAAAAAAAAAACTCCCTTTACACCAATTTTCAAAAGCAAAACACTTTTGTGACAGGAAAGCACAAACACTCTCTAATATTCCAAATCAAATAAGGCTGCTTTTTGTTCGATGTAAATCGAATTTTGAGTGTAAAATAAATATAGGGAAAAATGATTTCCCATAAGGAAATTAAAATCCGAACATTCGGGTGTGCAATGAAAAATAGTTCAAAAAACGATTTCCAGTGTTTGGTTATATTCTGAAAATGCTATTTTCCTACAAATTTTTTACATTTTCTCAGCCATTTTCCCTGCTTTCAAATAAATTTTATATCAGAAAATCTACCACCACCCACAAAAAATCCACCACCACCCATACACCAACACCTACAGAAAATCCACCATTATCTGCACAAAACCCACCACCACACAACATAAAAACCACCAAAACACCACCACCCACACCACCACAACAACAACAAAAAAATCAGAGATCAAAGAGAGAAAGATTGAGAGATTGAGGGAAAGAGAGATCGGTCTTCAGCGGCGGTGACGAGATCGGTCTTTGGTAGGTCGGTTGTCAAGATCGGAGCTCAACCTGTACTCGTCGGTGCATGGCTGGTGATCGGAAAGGTGGGTTTTGGGCGTTTGTGGATCGATGATGAGGGAGGGGTGGGCTAAGATGAGGGATCGGTGATGGGTGTTTGTGTCGGAGCTTGGCTGGACAGTGATGAAGGATCGGTGATGGGTGTGATGGGTGTTTGTGCTGGAGCTTGGCTGGGCAGTGATAAGGGATCGGTGATGGGTGTTTATGCCGGAGCTTGGCTGGGCGAACCACCTGTGCTCTCTTCTTGCTCTCTCCTTCTTTCTCTCTTCGTCTCTGAGGCTTGGAATTCATTTGAAGGTAAAATAAAACCTGAAATAGTTTTACACCTGAAATGCCTTATTTTATAGTCAACGCGGAATACCAATTCCGTTTGACCTAATTTTCAGTACCTACCAAACACACACGCTGGTGTAAAAACATTTCCAGAAATGGTTTGAAGCCAAAATAAATGCAGCCTAAATGACATTTTCTTCGAATTCAGTTATATTCATGCATGCACGGGTTAGGAACGGTTACGGATAATGATAAGTTGTAGCCAGCAAGAGCCAATGCTAAGTCAATAAACTCAAACTCAAAGACTAACAATATGTTTGGAAATGGGAGAAGGGAATGAGAAAAGAAAGGAAAAGTAAGGAAGGGATATCATTTCATTTGTTTGGTTGTACAAAAAGAAGAGAAAAGTGAATGAGGTGGAATAATGATATTTCCATGAGGGCTACTGTTTTGGTATCAGCCTAATTTGTGTGAAAATGGAAAGAAGGGAGAGAATTAATTACATGAAGTCCACCACTTTATACTATAAAATGATTAATATATCCTTAACATTTTGAAAAAATTACAAGTATTTTAATATGAATAAAATTTAACAGCAAAATTGATTGTAATTTTAGATTACAACTTTACTCAATATATTTTTATTAGAGATGAATTTTGACAAATTTACTATATTGGATTACATCTTCTTCTTATATCCTCCATACTTGCAAAATTTTTAAAAAATTAAAAATTAAAAATTATATTATCAATAAATTATTTAAATTGTAAGTTTTTTTTAATTTAAATCTTTGCATAAAATATAAGCATAATTTTAAGAGTCTTTTGGCTAAATATTGCCAATTCTGAAATATATTTGCGTTATAGGTACTGTTACAAGTTATTTGGAGATTTGAGGAAAGAGATTGAATTTCGGCAACAGTATTACCGAAATTCCAAGAAAAGTAAGGGAGAGAATGAGGGAAAAGGTGGAGAGAGAAAAATGGTGAATTACGGCAACACTGTTGCCGTAATTCGCTACCCAAATATTTGCCCGGGCACTGTGAGACGAAGTGCTCTGAGTGGTGCCCCAAACAAACTAAAAAAAATTTGTCCCTATTGTGGCAATACCATTGTCGAAAATGGGAGTGGAAAAAAAAAAAGTGAATACCGAAATCTGGGAGGAATTTAAAAAAAAATATAATGTGCTACGTACACAATATTTTTAAAATATTTTTACAACAAATCACAGGTAACTGGTTATTATTAATTCAAATTTAAATTTAACATTGAGATTACTATTTTAATCCAACAATAACAATAAGTAACAACCTGACACTTAGAATTTGTTATAAAAATATTGTAAAAATATTGTGTACGTAGCACATTGTATTTTTTTTTTTAAATTCCTCCCAGATTTCGGTATTCACTTTTCTTTTTTCCACTCCCATTTTCGGCAATGGTATTGCCACAATAGGGACACATTTTTTTTAGTTTGTTTGGGGCACCACTCAGAGCACTTCGTCTCATAGTGCCCGGGCAGATATTTGGGCAGCGAATTACGGCAACAGTGTTGCCGTAATTCACCATTTTTCTCTCTCCACCTTTTCCCTCATTCTCTCTCCTACTTTTCTTGGAATTTCGGCAACAGTGTTGCCGAAATTCAATTTCTCTCCTCAAAAGCCTTTAATTTTAAAGCAGTGTTTGAAAGAAATGACTACTCTTGTCCCTGTACAACGTTCTTGTTTTTTTTCTTTGGCCTTTTGTCTCATTCAATTTTTCTCTTCTACTTCTATTTCTTCAAGATTGTCCCCTATGCAACCTCATGACTTTTGTCTCTTTCATGTTGGACAAATTTGTCCCTATGCAACGTTCTGTTATTTGCTTTTGCCTTTTTTCTCTTTCGTGTTTTTTCTTCTGCCTCTATTTCTTCAAGATTGTCCTGTGTGCAACCCCATATGGTTTTTTTGTCTCTTTCATATTTTTTTGGGTTATTTTTATCCTTTTATTTTCTCTTATTTGTTTTGGTTTCTTTTACTTCTATTATTTTAATAGCCACATCAATATTTAGTACGTCAACTATGCACTAACATGTAGGTAATTTTCATTACTGAGATGATGATGATAGGAACTACATTGAGAACAATTTGATAAATATAAGGACCAAAATAGGAGCAAAAAAAAAAAAGAAAGGGCAAGATGGAAACTAGCCTAAAATGTCGGGACTAGAAAAGTATTTTCTCCTTATTTATTATTACAAGTTACAACAGACGTTATATCCCTTTTTTTTTCTTTTTTTCTTTTTTCTTTTTTTCTAATCTATATCTATTAACTATATAAAAAGAGCCAATGGCTCTAGCTATCCAGCTTTTGGTTTGTTCAACTTTTGTGTTTTGTAACAAGCCAAAATGGTGAGTTTAGGTGAGAAAGAAAATTTGTTAATATTAAAAATGTTATATTTACAACATTTTCATAATAAATTTTAAGTGGCAAGTTATTATTAATTATTATTATTGGTGGGAAAAAAATAATTTCAGTGGTGGGTTTACATAAGAATTGTAACTTACCATTGAAGATTTGTTGTAAAAGTACTGTAAAAATGTGGTAGACACAACACTTATTATTTAATACTATTACTTAAAAGCCTTAAAATAAAGAGAAATCAAGTTTAAAAGACCCAAAAAAAAAAAAAAAAAAATCCGGTAAAAGAAGAGGGGAGACCCCTTTTTGGTTTAGTGATTAGTTAATTGGTTAGCTGAAACTCACCATTTCGATTAGCCTTTTTTTCCATTTTTTTTTATTATTTATTTTTGCACGTGTGATGAGACTCTTTTATTTATTTATTTAATCTAGAGTATGTGAGATTATAAATTAAGGAAACTAGAAATTCAAAATAAAAAATAAAAATAAATAAAAGAACTTGGTGAGTTGATAAATTTTTTTTAAAAAAAGTTGGAACATGGTCTTGAGGGAAATGTCAAAGTGGATTGAGAAGTTTTTTTTTTTTTTAATTTTAATTTTAATTTTTGGATAAATTTGTTTTGAAGACATGAACTAATAGGAGAGTGTCATATTTTGTAGGCATTTTACGTGGAGTTTGAGATATATTTTTACCGGATTTTCCTCAAGTTTTGTCCCTATTAAATGTAGGGTCTAGAGGTATTTTTGAACCACATAAAAGTCCAATCCAAAGGGGAGAATCCTGTTATAGATAGTATAGATGTACTAACATTAGTTTGAGCTCGCTTTAAAAAATATATATTTATATGTGCTGACACATTATTTTGGTTTAGGAATAGTTATATTGACACAACAAATTGTCACCATATTTTCATAATTATTGTTTTGTTAGTTCTTTATAGGTCAAAAAAAAAAATCAAATTTTATTGTGAAAATATTGTGATATTTTGTTGTGTTACAATATTTCACAATTACTGAGGTCTCAATTCCTTATAAGATAAAATAAAATAATAAAATATCAAACCAAAACTGATGTAGGACAGAATCTACAATTTAATTTTTGTAATTATTTAATTTTGATATTTTTACGTAAAAAAAAAAAAAAATTTAGGTTCAGTTGATTTATTTCCTTATTTTTAGGTGTTTTTAATGTTTTTTAGATCAAATTTGGTTCCCATTATGGTTAGATATTAATTAGGAATTATTTTAGAATATATTTTCTTGTAAATAGGTCACTAAGTCTGTAAACGTTTTTCAGTATTATTGATATTAATAAAAATTCAGACTTTTGTCTATTCTCTCTCTGGTGGATTCCAAAACCCTTTCTTCTTGTGAATTCAAGGACCTTATGGATTCAAGGTTATTTTCAGAAGCAAAAGTCTTTCTTTTTTTTTTTCTAGAAGTAGATATGTTCTGCTTCTTAATGCTTCTGTATCCTGCATTAGTTGGTATCAGAGCCTTAACTTATCCTGGTCTAGTGGCTAACAAATGTGATAGTAACAATTCCGATGATAGAAAACTTAGCAAGTATTACATGATGTACATCTAACACTCACAAATATCTTTGCTAAGATGTCGTCGTTGAAGCATGGAAACAACAGGGATAACTATCAGGGAGACATAACTCACGGGCAACTCAATGGTAAGCAAATTTCATATAAGCCTTATAGAAGAATTACAAGTTATAATGGTTATTTTTATAAAGTAGATTTTCTTGATTGGTTACTTGATCTATAGGATTTATTTGACTATGAGAATATTTGTGATGAGAGAAAAGTTAAACTTGCTTTGTATAAACTTAGAGAGTATGGCTTACGTTGGTGAGAACGAATACAAATTGATATAATCCAACAATGTAAAGACAAAATTCGTTCATGGCCAAGGATGAAAAAGATGCTTGCTATCAAATAATATTCTTAGGATTGTGATGAACTTTTTTCGTATGCAAAACAAGATTATTATTGGCCAAAAAGTTCACACTTGAATTATTTCGAAGAACCATATATTCCACCATTAAGAGAAGAACTGAATGTTGAACAACATATTTTTCATGAAGAAAATATAGAAATTTCTAAGGAAATTAATGAAGACATTGCTATAGAAGAAGAATCTAAAATTAAGATTGTGTACGAGATTAATAAAGATCCTATTATAGAGAAAGATATTGAAGTCGAGATGATAGAGACAATTGAAGAAGAAATTGAAGATGAAAGTTTCAAGGATTTCAATGAAATCAAATCATATGATTGTCAATCTCAAGATCCTTTTATTTTGCTGGTAAGTGATACACTGAAGTTTATTGATTTTCTTGGGTTGATAGATTTGATTCAATTGTCGGTTCTTATTTGGTAAATCTCTACAATTACATGAAGACCAAAAAAAAAAAAGTCAAGTTTATTTGTTTATCCCATTAATGAGTTGCAAGTATAGAAAGAAGATCAAGGGGCTCAAGCATTCAAAGTATTTTTTTATTTGGAGTGAAAGATTTCAGGTTTCAAAGATAAACTCAAGGACAAGTTTGTTTCAAGTAGAAGGGTCTAATGTATGACAAAATCTGCAATTCAATTTTTGTAATTATTTAATTTTGATATTTTTACGTAAAACAAAATTTATTTAAGGTTTAGGTGATTTATTTCCTTGTTTTTAGGTGCTTTTAATGTTTTTTAGGTAAAAAAAAATTATTTTAGGTATTAATTAGGAGATATTTTAGAATATATTTTCTTGTTTGTTAAGTTTTACAGAGCTCCTAAATAGGCCTTTAAGGCTATAAAATTTTTTTAGTATTATTGATACTAATAAAAATTCAGACTTTTGTCTATTGTCTCTCTGGTGGATTCCAGAACCCTCTCTCCTTGCGGAGTCAAGGAACTTTCGTGGATTCGAGATTATTTTCAGAAGAAACGTGTTTTATTTCTTGTTTTCTAGAAATAAATGTGTTCTGCTTCTTAACGCTTCTGCATCAAAAACCCACCACAACTAAAAATAAAGGTATTGTGAAAATGTTAGGTAATTTTGTATATGTCACAATATTTTCATAACTACTAAGGTGTAAGTTCCTTATAAGTCAAAATAAATATAAAATAAAATATTAGATCAATTGCAACCACAAATAAAAATAAATGTATTGTGAAATTGTTGTGACATTTTGTTATATTCTTAGACTTCTTTTTTGGCTTAGTCAATTTTGGTGAGCCAAAATTCACTATTTCATGCACAATTTTCCTAGACTTTTTTTTTTTGTTGGTATTTTGTGTCTTATATATATATATATATATATATTGTTTTACGCACTCAAATACTTGGGAAAAATTCTGTTTCTCCCCATTATAGAAGAATGTTTGTCACAAATACTACCACCATAAAAAATATTTTGTATTTTCAACGCACATAAGCCGTCACAAGTGCTAATAGTTCCAACGGTTTTTCTTCGGTCGTCATAAATAATACTTTTTTAGCGGTGAACATTTTTATGCCTTTGTAAAAAGTAAGGCGGGAACACTTCCCTCCAAAACAAATCATATTTTTGACAAAAAAATAATAGGACTTTTTGGCAAACTCATTTTTCCGTTACAAATGTTTTAATATTTGACGAGTAATTGTTGATGAAAGAGACTTGCCGTCGAAAAAGCTAGTTTCTCCAATGGCTTTTTGTAGTCATTGAAAAAGTTTCGTCGCAAATAGCAATCTTTTTGTAGTGATCAGGTCAAGCTTGATTGTCCTCAGGGAAAATTTTGTTACGTGCATTCCATAAGCACTACCCAAAGCTCCATTTCCTCAATATGTAGCCTCTCTAGCATACTTCGTGTCAACAGGAAAAAATCTGAGGCATGGGCATTGCTTTTCTGAATCTTTCCTCTGACCAAGGCCCATACATTACGAGCAAAAGGGCAATCCCACAGAATATGGCAAACGGTTTCTCTTTGTTGGTGACACATAGCACAGAGAGGCTCCACTTGCTCCTTCTTCTGGCGTAGGTTGTCCCGTGTTGGCAAGATATTAGAGCATGCCCTCCACAAAAAGTTCCTTAACTTTGGAGGAATGTTGAGCAACCACACCGCCTTCCAAACAACAATTTGAGCTTATTAAAAATTAAATTCAACTTCTCCAAAATTTTGGTCGGTTGAATGTTGAACCAAAAAATTGCGAGAAATGCTATGTTTATAACATTTTTGCAAAACTTTTGCAATAAATCCTAAGTAGCAAGTTATTACTAGTAAATAATTTCAGTGGTATGTTCAAACTAGAGCTAGTAAAAACTTATCATTTAGGATTTGTTGTGTAAGTGTTGCAAAAATGTTATGGATGTAGCACTTTCAAAAATTGCCCAAACAAACAAATCTATATATATATATATATATATATATATAACCGAAACCTTTGAAACTCTTACAATTTTTCACATCAGCATAATATTTAAAAAAAAATTAAAAAAAAAAAACTTTTCTAAGACTAATAAAATAAAAAAATAAAAATAAAAAACCGGCACTATCAAAAAGAAAAAAAAAATTCCCAAAAATTTCAGACCAAAAATTTCCTTCTCCCCAAAACCAAAACCCGATAAAAAAAAAAAAAAAAAAAAAAAAAAAAACAAAACAAAACACTCTCCCCCTTAAACGCAAACACAGTAACATAAACTCATCAAACTCCCTCTCTTCTTCTTCACGTAGTCCCATCTCCATCTTCAAACACACAATTTCCTCCATGCCTCTCTCTACATACACATTCCCCTGCCTCCAATCTTTTTCCCTTGTCTACCTTCAAATCCCTAAAATATAGCCACCCACTCCTTTAGTGGCAGAAAGTTTTTGATTTTGAGACTTTACCATCAGACCAGACTCTCTCCGCAAACATTATCGGTAAGTTTTTTATTTTGTTCTATAATTTGGGTTGTTAAATATGATTTAGGGTTTCATTTTTGGTTGTTAAATATGAGTTAGGCTTTCGTTTGTGAGTGTTTCTTTTGAATGATTAGCTTAGATTGATAGGTTTGGAGCCCTTAGTGGGTTTTATTAATTTCAATTATTTGCCGTGAGAAAATCCATCTGGGATTTTAGAAATGTTATTCTGTTTCATTGTTAATATTGACGGCTATAGGTGTGTCTCTTTGTTAATAACTTTGTTATATTATTCTGTTTCATTATAGCCCAATATAGGTGTGTCTCTTTTCTTATCTTTGGGTTGCTATGCTATAATAAATTTTTGGACTTGGATATGTGACTTTTTGTTAGAATAATACACCTATTGGTATTTGATGCAAGTTTCCTAAAGTTTATGTTGGTTGAAACTTGGATTCTTATTGTTGTTAATTGTTCTGCTGATAGGGAGCATTTTAATTTTCTTGGTAGGATTGCAAAAATATGTCTTTAACTTAATGGAATTCCCCGTGGAATGTAATGATAATGTTGGATAGTTGGGGAAACACCACTTTTGAAATTTAAAAATCTTTAAGCAGTATTAAAAAAAAAAAAAAAAAGGGCTTTAATCCATGGTTTTTTTTTTCCCCAGCAAGCAGTGGTCCTTGACAGCATCAAAATGTTCTTTGGACGAACGCCGAGGAGGTTGTTTCTTTGGGGTAACAGCTAGATTGACATTCAAATGGTGGCAGATGAAGTCCGGATTCACTCCCGAAGCTTCATAGGCATCCCAGGCGAATACATCGACATTTTTCTTGAGAAATTCCACTAACTCTTATTTTTCCTGAGGAGGTAGTTGAACTCCAACCTGAAAAAACTTCTCTAGATCGTTCCCTATGCTAAATCTCTCTAGATCTTCACAATTGGCATCATCGGTTGGCCCCTTACTAGGTGGGACCATGGACTTTGACTGCTATAAACCTTCATTCACCAAAGCCGAGGACTCAATTGCTAACTGATGCGAGATGGCAGACACAAGACATTTTCAAGCTGCAGATTGATCACCTACCAGTTCCTCGATCTAGTCTCCTGACGGATACTTCACCTTTTGATGCAAAGTTGAAGAAATAGCCCTTAAGATGTGAAGCCAAGACCTAGCCACAATGGCTATGTAGGGAGAGTACAAATCTACCATTATAAAATCCACATTTACCACCTCTAAACCTGCCTGTACCGGTAACCTGATCTGGCCCTTCGGAATAACCACCTTCTGATCATATCACCAATGAGGAGTCATAGGCGGTCAGATTCTCGGGTTTCAGGTGTAGCCCTTTATGTAGATCTAGGTGCATGATTTCCACACCAAAGCATCATTGTGCAATTGGATGGTCCCTGCCTTGTCTTCATCCGAAAAACTCAACGCCGATCGAATTTCTACTCTGGCCCTCTTCGGCCTGGAGCTTGCCTCCTCGACTGGAAGCCAAGCTACAAACATCACCTTGGAAGGCTGTGAACCTGTCCTCCCAGGTGCAGCAAAGATGACATTAATTGTGCTTATTGAGGGTCTTGAAGAAACATTCCCCTAAGTACCAGACCTCGGCTGGTCATCTTGCCCATTAGGGCGATACAGGAGATGCTGTAATTTCCCTTCCCTGACCAATTGCTCCAGATGATTCCACAATGTCCAACAATACTCGGTAGTATGTCCTCACTCCTAGTGGTACTAACAATGAAGGCTCTAGTTGCGTCTCAAGGGATCTCCACTCATCTTACTCGGCCATTTGAAATAAGGTTCCCTTTTTATTTTCTCCAAAACTTGATACACTGATTCTCTAAACACAGTATTCACAGTCTAAGGAGCTGCAAGTAAAGATTGCCCAGCAAAATCTCTCCAAAGTCTGTTATTGTTGTAGCAGTCTGACCTGAAATTCCTCCGCTCCTGAGGGATAACCTTGCCTTTGCCCTTATCTTGCTGCTGGTCTTCCTCTACCCTCTTGTATTTGTCAATTCGATCCATGAGTTGACGTACATTTGTAACGGGTTTACCGGTCAAGGATTTTCTTAAGCAATGCTCTGTAGGTAGGTCGAACTTAAAAGTACTAATGGCAACATGATCAAAATCACCATCTATCTCATTGAACATCTCCTAGTATCTATCTGAATATGTCTTTAAGGTTTCACCTTCTCTCATCGACAAGGACAGCAAAGAAGCCAAAGGCGGAGGAGCCTTTCTACACGTGACAAATCTGGATCCAAATGCTTGGGTAAGCTCCTTGAAAGAGTCAATGGAACCTGCCCTAAAACTATCAAACCACCTCATCGCCACCGGCCCTAAACTGGATAAGAATACTTTGCACATCAAAGGCTCATTTCTGGAATGTACAACCATTCTTTGATTAAAATACTAACATGCTCCACAGGATCCGTTCTTCCATTATATGTGGTGAACGTGGGTTGGGAAAATCGTTGTGGGAGTCTCCCTTTTTCAATCCATCGTGAAAAAGGAGATTTTGCAATTTGGTCAAGTGCTCTACTCATGGCATCGTTTCTGAGGCCATCCGAGGAAAACTTTCTATCTCTGCGCTCATGATGATAGTTCTCATCATATGAGAAAGTCTCGCTAGGGGGAGTTCTCGACCTACGTCTGTAGCTACTATCCTCTTCACCATTAGAAGCGAAGTCAGGATCAAGCGAAGCTCGCCTTTGTCGTTCGTGGCGCAAGCTTCTCTTCAGATGATCAATCTCCTTTTGTATGTTCCTGGCATTTTCTTCCTGCGAGACATGGCTTTTACCCTTAGCCTGACTTCTATTAGTGTGGGTAGTATGTACGCTTCCTTCTCGGTCCCTTTGTCGTTCAAGATTAAGAAAATGATCTTGACGTTGAGAACCCATAGACTCTGCTTGGTGTAGACCTGATCTTACCATCTTTGAAAGTGAGACCAACAGAAAAACCCTAGTAGTTCCCACAGACGGCGCCAATTGTAAGGACCCGTTTTGAACTCGTAGCCCACTAGGTGGAATGGCTTAAGCCCAAAAACAATGAATTTCTAGAGAATGGATTGAAAAACTGGATTGTAGTTGATCAAACAAACGTTGAGATAGATTCAAATCCTAAAAAAACGAAAAGAAATAGGGTGGTATTGAAGAAAGATTATCTTCGGCAATATCTGAAGTGCACTGTTCTTGTATAGTACTCTTAAGTTAGGTTACAAGTTTGGTCCTTTTTTCCTCCCCTTCCTCATGAAGGGTCTCTCTTCTTATATAGTTCCTCCTAAAGCATCTTAATCCTACATTTGTTAAACATCTGAGTTATCACTTGAGTATCTGTCCTATCAGACACCCTTTTTGGTCTTATACGTCTTGGGGTAACCAATTTTACACTGTTCAGGGGTCTTCTCCACATTAATGCAGCCAGGAAATTAGTTGCAGAACATTAAATATGGCGGTGACATCTTTGTTCTTAAGATATCTTAAGACTTCTTTGGGTCCAATGTCCCTTCAATGGCTATCCTTACCGGTAGAATTTCCTGGGAGGTTCTCCTGCATTAGTAAGCCACCTCTTTTGACCTTGGCTCCAGTCTGCTGAGGAGATATTATCCTCGGCCAATATCTCCTTGAGACTCTGTAACCAAAACTTCATAACAATCCTTATCCTCGGCTTGGGCTATGGGCTCGTATAATAAATTTACATTTAAACTTTTGGGTCTAACATCCCTACAAATTTATATTTTCAAAATCCGATAGTAATAATACTTGTGGGAGGACTTGTAGGGATGGACAAGGATCTATGGGAGGCGCCTTGCCCATCCCTAAGTGAACAATACCTGATTGCGGGCCGAGATGAAAGTCCTCCCACAGATCACACACACTACGGTACACCATTCCTTAGGCCAAAGGCTTGTAAGGCGAGGGTGTGAGGCATCTCTCTCTGATGTGAGATTGAGCAAATTCATGCGGGTGGGACGTAGGTCGATCCTTGCCCATCTCAAAGCGAACAATACCTGATTAGGGGCCGAGACAAAAGTCCTCCCACAATACTTTTATATATATATATATATATATATATATAATAAATAAATGTATAAACACGTGTTTACACATACCATTAAAGGACAAAAAGGTTAACCCTAGGTAATGTAAAATGATTATAATACAATACTCTAAAACATTGTTAGACACAATCACATGAGAGGAAAAAGAAAAATCGTTCTCCTTATATTAACAAGATTGTTATTCAACATAAAAAAGATAATTATTGTAGTTAACTTACTTTGAGGCATTAACATTTTTTTTAAGAAATTAAAAGAACTTAAATTAAGGACGTGTGCTAAAATCAAGAGTTTTTTCAAAGTTTTTTCCTATATCGTTCTGATCTTATTAGGATTTGCTTAATTACATAACATATATTATGGTTATTACTGTATTATATATAATATTGTAATAACCTAAAGTCATATTATGTAATTAAACAAAGTATTAATAGGCAAGGTAAATGCAAACTTTCACGTGTTAAATACTTATAAATACACTTAAACAAAATATTTTATAAGTACACTAATTCTCTATGTAAAATGATTTTTTATGATTATTTTTTTAAAATTTATAAAAAAATTATTTGGATTATTACATATTCTTACTCAAATTGAATTGTCTGAGCAAAAATTGGAATAAACTGCCATGAAAGATAAAAGAAAACTTAATAGCATGCGCAATAAAAAATTATAAAAATAAAAAAGAAAAAGAAAATGAAAATTATACTCTTAAATTAGTGAAAATAATTAAGTATTTGTCAATCACTCATGCAATAAGTTCCTATTCTCAACTACATTAAACATAATGAACTAATAATTTGTATTTTATCTTTTTAATTACAAGTAATATAATTGAAGTTAATTTCTCAAAGATTATAATTTTTAAATTTCTGCAAAATATTTCAAAATGTACCGGGACATCGGTTAGTTAGGTTTTTATTTATATTATTTATTTTTAAGGCATCTAAGAAAAGATTTATGCTCAAACATATTGCCCTATAATCTCGAATGAAATTTCAACTTTTCATGGATAGAAATACTCTTAATAAATTTAGGAAGATGTTTTTTTTTTTCTTCAATAAAATGAAGTGCCAATGCTCTTCTTTGATAGATTTTCTATCACTTACAGAATTTTATATTTCAATAACTCAATGGTGCAATGCTCTTCTTTGTTAATTTTAAGAAAAAAACAATAAATTTGTTTTGAATTTTACACTTATGGCCTTTGCATTTTCAAGTTTTTTTATCCTCAGGAAATTGCAATAATTTAAAAGCAAAAATTTCAGGCCCACATTTATTTCTCTTGCCTTGTCTTGTATTGTATCCCTGTCCAGTCAAAATTACAGAGTTGGTGACTTGGGCTGAATTGTTTGCACTTTTAGGTCCATTGTATGATTGGGTTGGTGCAGCTTGGGTTTTTATAATCCTTTTTTAAAAAAAAAAAAATAATTAGAATATAGTAATGTAAATTTCATTTGTTAGGTAATTAATTAATTAATCTATATATAGGCTCGTGGTGGCAATTTAGTCATCTACAACTCCAATAAAATTACTACTTCTATGCTGCACGCTTTTTCTTTTTATTATATGTACAAATACAAATATACAATTCCAGAATTCCTACTTAAGTTTAACTGTTACTATGAAATTATCTATAAAAAAAACTGTAAAGATGAAATATGATAGTGATTTTTTTTTTAAAGGGATATTGCACTAGTTAATATATATGTTAAAATGGTAGAGCTAAGATTTTTTTTTTTTAAACTTTAGGGTTAAATATAATTTTACACACACACACACACACATATATATATATATATATCAGACTAATATATATGTACGATAATTAAATGCCACTGATCTGAATATTAAGTGGATTTTTTAAACATTTGAATAAGTTGTGTTGTAAATTTTCATAGTCAAGATTTCATTTATGATTCTCATATAATGATTTTTAGTAATTAGGTCAAAGTCAAGTATAAGTACAATTTATATTGGTTTTTGTTAAGTTCATAAAATAATCAAAGTATAACAAATTTGAACCATATAGTAATCGAATATTTATTCATCACATTGAAATCGAATTTAGACAGTGACATCCACAATTTGAAGTTTTGGTGACATGTGTATATGATGACTTGTGTGTGACACTAGCGTGATGTGTGTGTATGAATGTGCTTTTAGTTTCTTATTCATTTTAGGGCGTTGCCACCAACCATGGCCAGTTGGTTTTCTAAGTTGTGATTAGTTACTTGTAGGTTTAATATTCCCCACCCCCCACCCCCCCCCCCCCCCCCCCCCCCCCCCCCCCCCCCCAAAATTTAGCTAAGAAAGTCCCAAGAGCTCATAAGCTAAAATGGAAAATAAAAAATGTCTTCAACCAAAGATATAGACTCAAAATTCAGTTATACGTGGATAAGGTGTTAGACACCCCCACAATGCCCATCTTTTGATAGTACCTTATTTTAAATACAACCCTATAACTTACTATTTGAAAAGTAACTTAAACATTTGGCATTTGGATTTTTGAAAAATGTTTATTGTGAAACTATTTTGAAAGTAAACGTGCTCCAATCACATATTTGTATGAAAAATAAGTTGCAATTTTGAATTAAATACAGCTAACCTTTCTTATTTAGAAAGAATTGCGAGCTTAGTTTTACAACAAAATTTCCAATGCAATTTGTCATGCAAAAAGGACAAAAAAGAAAAAAGAAAAGAAAAAAAACAAAGGTTAAATTTGGGAGTCCATGAGCCCGATTTGTTTAAGCCATGAACTGGCATCATTTTCAGAAAATCACCTTGGAATGGAATTTTTTTTTTTAAATGATGGTTTTTTTTTTTTTTTTTTTTTTTTTTTTTTTTTTTTTTAATTTGGTTCCTCTACAACTAAATTAAATAAAACTGTGTTTCGAGTCCAAAAAAGAAGAAGTTTGAGGGGTTCATTTATGAGCTAAGGTGTTAGGCACTCAGAAATAATCAATACCTAATTTTGATTATTTATTGAAAATGTGTGTAACGCGATCTGACAAAATACTTGCCCAGTCTTGAGAATATGTCTCATAATTATTTGGCATATTCTAGTAACTGTATGGTGAATTATATATATATATATATATATATATATATATATATTATAGATACAATAGAATTAGAATACATGATAACTAAATCATAATACTTACTTTTTATTTTTATCATTAAGTCAACATACTAATGAGTTTCTTTTCGGTTTTGGTGAGATTCATTCCAAAAATCTTTTTTTGAAAACGTGAAATTTTATCAATTAAATTAATTAGAATATATTATATAGCTTATATATTTAATAAAATAATATTTATTTGCTAGAAAATTAGACATTGATTTTTTTTTGGTTGAATAAAAAAGGGGGTGTTCGGTGTGGACTCATTAACCTCACGCCATGTGACGGCAATAAGTAATAGCATGTGTACCACACGGGCCTTGCTAGGGCTATCGCTCAAACCACTCATCTCTGGGTGCAGAATGAGAACTCCTACCATCAAGCCACATCCCGTGTGATGAAAATTAGATATTGATTGAGATGTATAGAAAACCATTCACTAATTTCTATATTACCAATCAATAGTGAGGTTGCTTGCTGAATTTTATACTTTGTTGGGAATGAGATTAAAAAAACGTGACTCCATAATTCGGAGGAAAAGTGAAAGGCTGGTTTGTGCTAGGTTTTGTAGGATGGCCCAAAAAGGTAATCAGGTCTATGAGCCCAAAACCGCTCCAATGATGCAGATAGTTTATGAGTTGACTCAGTTGAGTTGAGTCACGTTAACTGGTCCGAGTCGTTGTACTAAAACCCCTCAAACCCAAAACCTTTGAAAATCCTCAGAAACCTGTCTGTCATTGTTCTGCTTCCAATTCCAAAACCAAAGCCCCAAAGCAAAGCCATTTCTTCTTCTTCTTCAACTATTATAGGGATATGTCTTTTTCCTTCTCTTCCCTCAAAAAATTCTCTTTTTTGTAGTCTTTTTCTCGCTCTCTGTATGTCTTTCTCTTTGTATTATTTTGGTTTTGAAGTAATGGGTTATTGTTGCAGAACCTTTACTAGAACCAAAGGGCAACTGGGTTGTGGAGAAGTACAAATTTTGTGAGGAGTATTGCTGTTGAAGCAGGCCCAAAGAGAATATTTGAAGTCTCAAATAGAGAAGTGATGTAAGACAAAATATTCTAATTAATTTCTGTAATATTTTATATTTGGTATTTTTATGTAATTTTCGTTATTTTAGGTTTAGGGCATTTATTTCCTTGTTTTTAGGTGTTTTTAATGTTGTTTAGTCAAATTAGGGTTTAATATGCTTTCGTAGCCGCTTTAGGGTTTCTAGTTGCCCTAGGTTTTGTTTTTTCTATTTAAACGCATTGTAGCCTCCAAAGGCAATTCAGTTTTTAGACTATTATCAATAAACCCAGACATTTTGTCAAATTTTCTTCTGGTGGATTCTAGTTTTATTTCCTTGTGGATTCAGGGAAACCCCTCGTGGATTCGATGTTTACTACCAGAAACTAACAGTTTAGTTTCTGTTTCATCAAGAGAGCATCGTGTGTGCTTTTATTCAGGCTTCTGCGACATCAGTTGGTATCAGAGCCTTGACTTACCCTGGTCTGATGGCTAACCGGCGAGACGATGACCACCACAATAATGACGATGGTGACGACGTCAATAACCCAATCCTCACTAGGGCTGAGTTCCTCAAGTTTCGTGAAGAGGCTCGTGATGAGCAACAATTTCATGAAAAGAGTCAGAAAATTATGGGTGAAATCCAGCAAAAGATTGCTACTCTTCTTGCTAGGAAATCATCTTGCAACAACAATGTTCGATATATTCAAAGACGCACTCCTAGCTACAAGAAAATTCCATTCTTTGATGGAGATGTGTGTAAGATGGATTTTATTGACTGGCTTCTTGATTTAGAAGAGTATTTTAATTTTTGGAAGATTTGTGATGAAGAAAAGGTGTGGCTTGCATCTAAAAATTTGACAATGAAGCATAGGAATGGTGGGAAGACATTCAAATCGATAGAAAGCGGTGAGGTAAGCATCCTATCTGCTCATGGCAAAGAATGAAGAAGATATTAATTGATTTATGGTTTCCTAATAACTATTATGATATACTAGATTATACAAGTGTTGATTTTAAATTTGTATATTCATATGAAAATCAATATGTTCACAACATGAAAGGTCAAAACCAAAATTATGACAGCCAAGTCCATGTATCAAGTAAAGGAAAGAGTTTGAGGGCTGAGAAGAAGCAGCCTATTTCTGGAGAAACTTTTGAAGTGGTTAAAAAAGGTCAAGACTTGCAACAAGTTGTTGAATTGAAACTTGAAAAGAAGATTGAGTTGATTGTGGAAGATCACAGAAATCAAGAGATAGTAATTATTGACAATATTGTGGAAGATCCACTTGAGGTCAAAGGTGAGGACGAGTCCATCACCCACAACACCCAAGTTCCGGCTCATTTATTGAAGACGACTACACAATATGTTGATTTTCTTGGAGTAGAAAATTTTAATTTCATTATCAACCCATTTTTGATTGATGTTGCAAATAAATTAAAAGTAGATGAGAAGAAATTTTATGCTACATTTTATGAAGAATTCAAAAGTCAGAGCCTAATCAAGTTATTAAAACATTCAAAGTATTTGTTTATTTGGAGTGGAAGATTTCAGATTTCAAGAATGAACTCGAGGACGAGTTTATTTCAAGTGGAGGGGTCTGATGTAGGACAAAATATTCTAATTAATTTATGTAATCTTTTATATTTGGTATTTTTATGTAATTTTCATTATTTTAGGTTTAAGGCATTTATTTCCTTTTTTTAGGTGTTTTTGATGTTGTTTAGTCAAATTAAGGTTTTATATGCTTTTGTAGCCACCTTAGGGTTTCTAGTTGCCCTAGGTTTTGTTTTTACTATTTAAACACATTGTAGCCTCCAAAAGGCAATTCAGTTTGTAGACTATTATCAATAAACCCAGACATTTTGTCAAATTTTCTTCTGGTGGATTTCAGTTTTATTTCCTTGTGGATTCAGGGAAACCCCTCATGGATTCGAGGTTTACTACCAGAAACTAACAGTTTAGTTTCTGTTTCATCAAGAGAGCATCGTGTGTGCTTTTCTTCAGGCTTCCGCGACATCAAGAAGATAATTTATAAGTGTAATCCTGATTATATTCTTCTCAAGCAAGCCAGATAGTGTATTGAGATTATTTGCAACTGCTTCTAACACCATAACTATAAGAATGAAACCCAGAAAATGCCATTAATTGTGTAACTTGTGTTAATGCCATCGATGGGGACTGGTTGAAGCCTAAGATAGTAAGATTGTAGGTATGAGGTCTTGGCCTTTCATGGTGTCAGTAGCATGTTTATTAAAAATGGCTGTTGAAGGGGAAGCTAGCTCTGTTCGTTATGAATATGGCGTAAGATCAGTTGAAGCCTTGAAGGCTTGTAAGTTGTAACTGAAGCTTTGCTTGAAGAGATATTTATTTGCTTATTTTCTTAATAAGCTTCAGCCGGCTAGGGTGGCCTCACTTTGGCTATGTGAAATAGTTATACATGAGAACTTCTATTTTCCAATTTATGGGGTGGGTTCTGTTCCGGCATAAGCCTTTGTGACTTTTCTGACACTTCAAAAAAGTTATAATATGCTAGATGTAACACATACCGAAATACTCAGAAGAGAATATAAGTAATTTTTTTAATTAAATTATTTAATTTCATACTGCTAATTTGATAGAGGTATTGATTTTAAGTGAAAATATGCTGGCCGTAACGTTATTCTTTCTGAGTCTGGATCGCTTCAAGTAATTAATGGTGGCGTTACAATTGCTCGATCAATAGAGCTTTCAGATGCAATTGAGAATGGAGGAGCAATGCCAATCCAAGAGGTCATTCATGGTTGCCAGATAATTCTCTCCCCTGTTGTTGTATTGATGTTTTTCAAGACAAAAGCAATCATAGATATGTAAATCTTCATATCCTGCTTGCAGGTTGCAACTAAAATGAATAATTTGGCTGGTGACGGTACAACTACTGCAACTGTTTTGGCTCGAGCAATGATCAAATCTGGGATGCTGGCAGTTGCTTTCGTGGCAAACCGGGTTTCTTTGAAGAAAGGAATGGATAAGACTGAAAGAATTGGTCAAGGTCTTGAAGAAGAGAAGTGTGCCAGTAAAAGGAGAGATGATGTAAAAGACATTTCTATCCTTTGCATTTTGTAAATTAAAAGCAGACTCAGAAATATTTAGAGCATGTCTTGTGAATTAGGTTTGTGCCCCTCTTTGCACTTTTTTTTAATAAAAAAAATATAATTACTTGTCAAAAACAAAATCTTGAAACTGTGTTTTGCCCAATTGCAGCTGTGGCCACAATTTCTCCTGGAAATGATGAATTTTTCGGGAACTTAATTGCCGAAGCTATAGAAAAGATTGGCCCTGACGAGTCATCTCTATTGAATCATCTTCATCAGTTGAGACCTCTGTAATAATAGAAGATGGAATGAAGGTAGGTCATTAAAGATGATTTTTAATTGAAAAGATTCATGACCATCTCAAAGAAAGGAAAACTCAATTAGAAAGAAAAGAAAATGGGTCAGAATGTAATTTGAATTGAACCATAATTTTAGAATGGATTTATAAACCAGCAATGACCTAATTACCCCACTGTTTGTTTGTTTGTTTTTTTTTTTTTTTTTTTTGAAAATAAACGGACTAAAGAAAACCAGCATTGAGGTTATAGTATCAATCTATTGAAAGTTCATTCATTCTTAAGGCACAGGTAAATAAAACTCATAAAAGGTTGTACTCAGTTCAAAAAGCTCCCAATTCTGTGCAGTCATGACACAAATAGATGCAATTGAAAAATTGTTATATTCATTCCTCAGCTGACAAGTAGATACTACTAATTTTAATCATGTTAATTAGTATTTATTTTTCATTTCTACATTTTCTTAGCAACAGAATGTATCATAAACTAAACAAGGACTAGGTGCATATAACTCACGCCACCCTTTGGCCACCATCAAAACCAAGGCCTAACACAACTCCAAACTTTCACAACAAGCCTTAAACCACTACCTCTGGCTTAGATCTGACACCTAC
The DNA here is from genome assembly GCA_019022515.1 of Quercus aquifolioides. Classification (NCBI taxonomy): domain Eukaryota; kingdom Viridiplantae; phylum Streptophyta; class Magnoliopsida; order Fagales; family Fagaceae; genus Quercus; species Quercus aquifolioides. Next base: position 296,317 of record JAFHAW010000279.1, read on the forward strand.
AGCCTCGGATTTGCCACCTCCACAACCACAAAACACCACCCTTTGGCCACCACTTTTTTTCTAATTCAAATCCCTCCTATTTTTTGTCAAATCTTTGCCCTTGTGTGCCAGTTTTTGTAGTGGCAAATTGTGGTGGGTCTTGGCTGCTGGAGATGGTGGTGTGGTTGTGTGTTGGCTGGAGTGAGAGAGGAAGAAGCAGAAGAAGATAAGGTAGAAAAGAAAAAGAAAATAAATATCAAATAAAAAATAAAATGTTTTTTTATAGTAAATTCTACTTTAAGAAGAATAATGTGTGAAGCACTTGACAACATTTTCCTTCCATTGACCCATCGGAAGAAAGACGGAAGGAACAATTTGGCAGTTTCCCAAACTTCTGCAGTTAAAACTTGATATTAGAACATCAGAGGTATGTTTATTTTTGACCTAAAGTTGGAGGGGTCTTTTTGCATTTTTTCCCTTTGTCTCTGATTCCTAGTTTTTTTTCCCACTGAGTGCCCCACTGCTAATCATTGCAGAGGATATCTCCAGGCAAGTACTGGAAACACTAGTAGTGAACAAAATGCAAGGTTTACTAAATGTTGCTGTTGTCAAATGTCCAGAATTTTCAGAAGGAAAGAAAGCTCTCTTGCAAGATATTGCACTTATGACAGGTCAAATTATGTACTGCATGTCAAACTTTATTTGCTTAATTATTTAATTTTTCAATGACATATGTCAATAATAAGATAATGTTTATTCTGAATCAGTGGTTGTTTTGATTTTAAGAATCTATCTTGACTATGACCTGCTTTTCATTCACTAAATTTATTAATTTGTTACTTTGCGACACATTTCAACTCATTCCCACCTAGCATTATATTAATATCTTTACGTCTCAAAATGATGAGATAGTTCGCTTTGCAGCCAGATGTCCACTCACATTTTTTATTTCCTAGTTTGCTGGCCCTCATAGTCGTGTAAAGAACCTCAGTGCGAGTTATGATAGTGGTTAATTCAAATTGAGCTCTCAAGTATCTAATAATTGATGTAGAAAATTAGTGAATTTTTGGAATTCATATAAAAAAAATGTAAAATGGGTACTATTGTGATGTTTCTTTTTTTTCAGGATCTCAATGTAGGCCCCTTCTATGGATTTGCTTTTCCTGTTAAATACACAATTTGGAAAAACTCAAGCTATTTTGTCGCCCTAAGTTGTGCGAACTTTTGTGCCAAAATGTTGTTCAAATGCATTCATTTAACCTATTTGTTATCAACTGTTAATCTCTGATGCTTGTTGGGAATGAGAGAATGGAGACAAAATCTTAGTACATTCAGATTTTCAAAACACTTTTCTTACCCTGTATTTTTTGGTGAAAAGGGGAATACAGAGATTTCAGAAAATGTGACTTTCTCTTCCAGCCCTGTTGGGTTCAATAACTTTTATAGGTTTGATCATTTGGTGCATCTTCTAAATAACATTCAAAAGGACAATACATCTGTACAAATTACATGTAAACACTACACATGCCCTCTCTGTCACTACATCTTTTCTTTATGTGACTGTAAGCTGTGGATAGAAACATATCTCAAACATCATGATCCACATTTTTCTGATCTTTGGAAATATAAACATTGTAATCATTTATGTTTTCGGGGGCTATATTGCATTTTTCGTATAATTGTATTTTTTTTATGATGAGATTGCTATTTCAACTTTAGTTTCTCATTAAGATAATTTTATTGTGATTAGGTGCTGATTTTCTCTCTGGAGATCTGTGTCTCATGCTTGAAACTACAACTTCAACTTCAAATCAGCTTGGCATTGAACGAAAAGTTACCATAACCAACAATACAACGACCATTGTTGCTGACCCTACTACTAAAGCTGAAATACAGGCAAGAATTTTGCAAATCAAGAAGGTTCTGGCTGAAACAGATAATGCATCCTTGTCAAGAAAGCTCTTTGAAAGAATTGCTAAATTCTCTAGTGGTGTGGCTGTGATTAAGTTCTGCAATTTAAAAAGTCCTATTTCTTAATGATTGTTAATGAAATCTTGTATAACAACTTTCTTCTTCGTAGATGCTAGCTTCAATCAATATCTATCTTGTCAAAAGTGAACAAGGCTTTTCCAGCCAGAGAGAGAGAGAAAGAGAGAAGAAAAGAAAAGAAAAAGTGAACAAGGATTTATTTTTGTTTTTTATGTAAATTTTGAAACTAAAATTTTTTTGGTGATCATGACTGATATTCAAAACCTTTGGTCATATTTGTTTTACCTTTCCTTTTATTTATCTTTCTATTATTTTAGGTAGGAGCACACACAACCACCGCACACCCTTAATGCGATGGTCACTCCACAAGTATAAATGCTTATGGGGTGTAGAGGGCAAGGGCCGAGGTTCAAGTCTCCAGGAAGAAGCTTCACACACATATATACTTAGATTAGGTTAAAGTAGAATTTCTATTTTGTAAAAAAAAAAAAAAAAAACAAAAACAAAAAACAAAAAGGTAGGAGCACACACTCAGGTGGAGCTTGTAAATCGGAAACTCATAATTGAAGATGCAAAAATGCCACATTTGCTACTGTGGGGGGTGAAAGCCCAACCTAGTGTATTGGGCCGGGAGAATGGGCAGAATAACTATAGAAAGGATTTCTATATAGTTAGTTAGGCAATGCTTGAAATAATAAGGAAAAGTAGACATCTCGAGTTTTAGAAAATTGAGATCTATTTGGATAAATCTCGAGTTTTAGAAACTCGAGTTCCACGCAAAAAATTTTTTAGTTTTATCGCCCCTATAGTGGCGTTTTTAGGTCCTATAGTGACGTTTTAAAGACCTATAGCGGCGTTTTTCTGCAAAAAATTTTCTTAAGTGTTCAATACTAGGTTCAGGGAGCCCTATAGTGGCGTTTTTATGCCCTATACTGACGTTTTAAAGCCCTATAGCGGCGTTTTTCTGCTAAATTTTTTTATAATTTCATTTTTAAGGCCTATAGTGACGTTTTTAAGTCCTATAACGGCGTTTTCTGAACTCGAGTTTTTAAAACTCGATTTTCACTTGGATTTTTTTTACAAATCAAGCCTTAAAAACTTGATTTTTATATTGGAACTCGAGTTTTAAAAACTCGAGATGCTAGTTTTCAATATTCTACACCGGCGTGACAACTAACTAAATTTTTTAATATTTATTGTTATTTAGAAAAAAAATTCGTATTGGGCCCAAGGCCCTATTTGAGGACCACTGTTTGTCCGAAGAGATGAAAATACTCGAGCAGAAACCCATGTAAAAGGAGCATGGCTGGAGAGAAGCATGGTCATGATCCGAGGAGATGTTCAATGGGCCGAAGAGTCCGATATCCTCGGATCCGAAGAAGCTTGGTCCGACAGGTATCTGGGAAGCCCAGATGATCCCCCTGACAAATGTGACGACGGGAATGAACCTCGGACACGCATGAGGATAACAGGATCAGAGAAATATCTAGGAGACAGATTTCAACCACCGCATTAAATGCACTGCACCTACTCCCCTGGCCGCATTAATGTGGAGAAGACACCTGAACAGTGCACTCTCAGCTACCGCCACTCACACAAGGCTAAAGATGGTGCATGATGGGACATGCACTCAAGTGGGCGCCTAGATGATGAACAAGTGGACGGTGAAAATGAAGGAGGAAGGTACTATATAAGAGAGAGATGTCTCTGATAGAAGGGGATCGAAAATCAGAAGTAGAAAAGGAGAGAACTCCATTACTGTACCTTCAAGAATTGTAACCCAAGTTTATAAAATACAAACTCCTCTTCGGACGTTAATTTTATATCTGCCCGAGCACGTTTGAATGCAAATTTATCCACAAACATTGTTGTCTTATACTGTTAATTCATTGCTAGCCTAGCTCTTTCACCCACTCTCTACAAATTTATTGTCTTGGGTTCAGTGGGCTCAAAATCCATACCTTCTTGGGCTTGGGCTACGAAAACAGACCCTACAACTACCATGGATGAAGGAATGGTCCCTGGTGGTGGTGCTACGTAGAATTCGTTGGAAGATCTACATGAGCAGAGTGGTGCAGGCTGGAATTTAGAGACCGTAATAATTGGAATTTGCCCGGTACACTAGAATTGTCCGAAACAACCTGGAATTTAGATTGAAATGGAACAAGGGGTTATGTGCACTGGATTAAGGATCGAAACAGAATATTCTGGCTAGAATGAAATGGAATTTAAAACATTGCTTTGAAGCATTGCACCTTATAGAAGTAAAACGCATTCTGTAAAATTAATATTGTAAATTTTAAAAATAAAACAATATGACTATCAATTGATATGCAAATCATATAAAAAAAAAATTTATAAGAGCTAGTCATATAAAAATTAAACCTAGCATTTTATACAATGCCCTATAAAATTCAAACAAAGCTGTAGAAGTTATCAGTTATCACTAAACAACTATTAAAAATACTATTTTTTTTCACAACCAAGCACATTTTCATAGCATCCAAACCACTTCAAAAGAAACAAAATTCATCAAGGATTGCCCAAAAATGCCTTTATAAAAAACAATTAGTTGCCCAATCCACAAAAAAAAAAAAAATGCTAATCTATATATACACACACACACACACACACACACACACACATATATATATATATATATATATATATCATATTATATATAATAAAACTTGGGCTCAGACGTCGTGGTTGCGCCAAGTGGCGACACCAAATTGCAAAAAATTTCTTAAATTTTTAGATTTTAAGAATAGATATATACATATTTTTTGGATAAATATGACAAATCAAGTAATGAGAGAAAGTAGTATTTGATTTACAACTATAACAGTTATGTCTATCTAAAATGTTATCAAAAAACCCTAAAATAAAAAAATAGATATATATTCTTTTGTCCTTATCTTTTTCTCCTATAATTTATAAGTTGATAAAAATTTTAATTTTTATGAATTATCAATAATTTTTACTCTCCTTTCCGTCTTCAAGTTTATCAACAACTTTAGATTAGATCATAAAGAATTATTTGATGGAGGCTTATCAATATGAAATGCTAAAATCATATTTATCTCCAAGAACAATTCAATGAAGGCTAATCAATCTGAAATGTTAAAATCATAAATATCTCCAAATATATCTAGAACTCTTCTATTGCTAGAATTATTCTGAAACTAGAAAACCAAGTTATCAATATCATACTAAGCAGTTTTTTTTTTTTTTTTTTTTTTTTTTTGTGTGCTACTTATTTTGTTTTGTTAATAATTACACAGAGAGGTTGTGATCAAATAATAGAGATTATTGTTCACAGGCCAAAAATGACCTACTATTGAAAGGTATAACTTCTCAATTCTCATCATATCTCAATGCTATATTTTCAATTGTGGATGAAAACTTATTACCAACGTCTTAACTCTTAGTTTTTCTCAACCAAAAAAGAAAAAAACTTGAAATTTATATCTATATATATATATATATATACACACATCCTCTTTGTTTATTATAATTTTTTGGTAGGGTGAAAATCACTCAAGTTTTGGTGTCTTCTCCCATGCTTTCAAGGACAGAAATTAAATTTTCATGTAAGTCTCTCTACTTCAAATTCTTAAATGTTTATTAATTTAAATTGTTCTTAATTATTGAATTAATGTTTCCATTTAAATATGCTTTCAATCATTTTTTGGATAGTTTTTAATTACCAAATTTAAGGTTTTTCCATTTAGATATTACTTGAGCCTTAAATTTTAGGTATCTCCTTTCATATTAGTTACAAGCTATCTACCATCTTCCATTCAATTATTATATATATATATATGCCTTTTATAATACATTAGTCTTACACAATATGCATTCATTATATAACTTAAAAGTAAAATAATCATTTATTTTTATTATCTATTTTATAGTTTACATATGAATTTTGATTAATCTGTGCATCGCACGGGCATAATACTAGTATATATATAAAACGGAAACTTCTAAAACTCCCACAACTTTCCACGTCAGTACAATATTAAAAAAAAAAACATTAAAAAAAAAACTTTTCTAAGACTTAAAAAAAAAAAAAAAAAAAAAAAAAAAAGCTCAAAGCCTAAAACCAAAAATTTCCTTCTCCCCAAAACCAAAACCCGAAAAAAATAAAACACTTTCCCCCTTAAACATAAACAATAACACAAACTCATCAAACTCGCTATTTTCTTCTTCACACAGTCCCTGCCTCCAATCTTTTTCCCTTCTCTCCCTTCAAACCCTTAAACTATAGTCCACGGGCGCCAGCCACCCACTCCTTTAGTGGCAGAAAGTTTATGATTTTGAGACCTTACCATCAAACCAGATTCTCTAAGCAAACATTACCGGTAAGTTTTTTATTTTGGTCTATAATTTGGGTTGTTAAATATGATTTAGGGTTTCGTTTGGGAGTGTTTCTTTTGAATGATTAGCTTAGATTGATGGGTTTGGAGCTCGTAGTGGGTTTTATTAATTTCAATTATTGGCCGCGAGAAAATCCATTTGGGATTTTAGAGTTGTTATTCTGTTTCATTGTTAATACTGACGGCTATAGGTGTGTCTCTTTGTTAATAACTTTGTTATGTTATTCTGTTTCATTATAGCCCAATTTAATAGGTGTGTCTCTTTTCTTATCTTTGGGTTGCTATTGACGGCTATAATAAATTTTTGGACTTGGATATGTGACTTTTTGTTAGAATAATACACCTATTGGTATTTGATGCAAGTTTCCTAAAGTTTATGTTGGTTGAAACTTGGATTCTTATTGTTGTTCATTGTTCTGTTGACAGGGAGCATTTTAATTTTCTTGGTAGGATTGCAAAAATATGTCTTTAACTTAATGGAATTCCCTGTGGGATGTAATGATAGTGTAGGATAGTTGGGGAAACACCACTTTTGAAATTTAAAAATCTTTCAGCAATATTTTTTTAAAAAAAAGGGCTTTAAACCATGGGTTTTTTTTTTCCCCAGCAAGTAGTGGTTATTATAGTTTATGATGGAAGCCATGAGATCAAGCTAACTTGAGTGTATGTCAACTGTTTACAAAGTGAAACAACTACTATTGATAATGGTTTCAATATATTTTCCATAGTTTGTCAACATATCTGTAGGGTCCGGATTTGTAGCCCAAGTCCAAAAGATTTGGAGTATGAGCCCAATAAGCCCAATACAATGAATTTGTAGAGAGTGGGTGAAAGAGCTGGGCTAGTTGTGAATGAAACAACGTACAACAGAGGTTTTATTGATCAATCAGTGTAAAAAAAAACTTGAAACTTCAATGAATTCATATCTGAAGAGACAAACTTTTGTATATATCACTCTTAGAATTATCATAGACTTCCCCCCCCCCCTTGTAAGAGGTCCCTCACATTTATATAGTGTTCTTTTAGACTATCTTAATCATCCACTTGTCTTCATCTAAATGTTCACTTGAGTACCCATCCCATCAGTTAACTTCGTCGGTTCTCCATGAGTGGCGGTAGTTGAGATTGTACTATTCAGAGGTCTTCTCCATATTAATGCGGCAAGAAAAGTTGATGCAGTGCATTTAATGCGGTGGTGGCAGCTTTTCCTTTAGATATTTCTCTGTTCTTATCATCTCCATACACGCCTGAAGTTTATCTTTATCATTGGAATTGCTAGGAAAGTCACTCAAATCTCCCAGGTACTAGCTTAACTGAGATTCTTTATATCTGAGGATAACACACTCTTTGGACTACTGATGCTCTCTTCAGATTATGTTCCTCGATCATTTCTAGGTATATCTCCCCCACCTGGGGTCTTTCTCAATTGTCTATTTCTCTTCGGACAAACTTTTAGTCTTCATATAGGGCCTTAGGCCCAATACATGAATTTGGGCTTTTATCCCCACAATAGCCCCTCAAAATTTTAATTTTTCCCTCGCATCTGAGGAGAAAAAATAGGATTTTGATTTGTTACAGAAAATAAAAGATAAAAACGCGAAGAATACCTGAATTTACATGTGTGTGGGCATAGATTTAGGCGCTTCATCATTGCTGTTGACGTTTCGGTATTTACAAAGCGCTATTAATTACTCCAGGCAGCGCTTTGTCCCTTGCATCCAACGGTGGATCATCGATCCAATGGATGAGGTTTTTCCTCAAGATTTGGGCGGGATAACTCCCACCCACTTTCTGGCCCCTATATAAAGCCTTAAAGAAGACTCTCTCTCTTTTACTTTGTGATTTCTTACTCTCCAGTGAACCCAAACATTCAAGCTCATCAACTTCTTCAAATCATCCATCTCATTTCTACAAAAATTCACGCAAATCCTCCCAAGGATTTAAGGATCACTCCCCAACCCTGTTTGCGTAAGTTTTAATCTCCTCGAACCCTTCATTTTCCTCTCGGCCAACGTTCTCGGCCCTCAAACTCTCATTTCTCAATTACTATTTTGTGACTCTCTCTATTTAACCAAAAATGGGTAAATTTCAGTACCTGGTCAATAGTCCTGCCTTAATAGAGGCATTTAAGGAAACATACGGCATACCATAAGGAGTAAACCTGAGGTATTGTCCCCCAGAAAAGATATTATCCGACCGAAGAGAGGGAGAAGTCGTAATCCCTATAATAGCATTCATAGAAGGAGGAATGACTCTCCCTATGGGTCCAGTTACCAAAAATTATCTTCGTAACCATAGGCTTTCTCCTGATCAATGCGCACCTAATATGTTTAGGATCTTAGGGGCAATTGACGCTTTGAATCATCATTTAGGACTGGGGCTCACCTGGCTTGACGTAGTACACATGTATGAATGTCATAACCAAAAGGGAGCAGGATATTATCTTAAATCCCGATCCGACATCGTTAGGCTCATTTCCTGCCTACCCAAGTCTAATAAGGGGATGAAAGACGACTATCTGATCGTCTCGGGCGCATGGCATGACGGTCTTCATTGCCCAACCCAACCAGGAGAGCCAGGTGGGATATCCCAGATTTAGGTTTCCTAACAATAGACTTAGGCTACTCATCACTTAACATTATTTTTCTTTTCTCCATATCAGCATCTTTGAGTTTCTTATTATTGTTAATTTTGTTGTGGTGTTAACAGATAAAAGGCAAGTTGCTCCTCGGCTCAGCCTGACTAATACTGCCGCACTCAACTATCTACTGAGATCAGAGATTTTCGTAAGTGAAGACGGACAACTTCAGGCTGCCCATCTTATTCTCGGTTACACCCCAAAATCGAGCGATTTTCAGCCAGTCGGCAACGCTATAACACAAGGAGACTATCGGATTAACCGAATAGATGTCTCTCGGTGTCATTTTCTAGTGCTGTTCGATCTTGCCCCCGTGCCACATCCAAATCCGCAGGCGGTACCATTACTCATCCAGCCGGTTTAGCAGGTTCCCCTCAAACCAGTAGTAGTGGGTGAAAGAGTTGCTTCCTCGACTTCTTCCCTTAAGGAGCAGATTGATAAGTTCAAATTTAAAGGAGAGGCTTCAGGAGGGGTTCAAGTCATTCAAGTTTCGGACGCCGAGGAGGAAATTGACAGGCAGTCCAGTGTTCGCAATCCTGTTTTGGTTACTGCCCTTCCAGACGATTCTTCGGAAGAAGAGGAGGATATGGCAAGCCTGAGGGATTTAATGAAGGCTAGGAAAAAGGTGCCTGAGGCCAAAGGGACTGGTACGTCTTAACCAACTATCAGCCTTCCTCCACCACCTCCTCAGGTACCTTCAGATCTCGGCCTACAGCCATTGCCAGATTTGAAGAAGAAAAGGCCCCTCACAAATACTGAAGAATTGGAGGTGGTGCCTCCAAAAGGAACCAAGCAACAGAGAGTGGTCAAGGACTAACGGAGCAAAAGGGCTTCATCTACTGATAGCAGAGATAACTCTCTTATTGCTGAGGTGCCCCGAGGACCACGCACCTGGTCCCCTAAGCTGGAACTGGACGGTGCTTCCATCCCCTGGGATACCTCCCTCAGAAATTATCACGGGGGGAGGGCAAGTTTAGTTGCTAAAGCCCTGGAGCAACAATTTCTCCTTCTGAAGGACATGGAGTCTTACGGGCGCTTCAGCCAATATAAACTCTTCTTATTCCTTAAAAGGGATTTAGCCATGGTAAGTGAATTAATCCACTTTTTCAATTAAGATGTTGATCTTTTTTATTCGTTCCTTTTTCTTTGCTTTATATTGAAATTTTTCATTCTACTATGTAGATTACCCAACAGGTTTATGTGGCCAAAGAGTGGAATAAAAGGACTTATAATGAAGCCCAGGCCGAGGCCCACACTCGATTTGAGGTTGAAAAGTCTCTAGGTAATTTGAAGGAAGATTATTCTCGGCTGTCTGAGCAGCTGAAAGAAATAACCAGCCAAAGGAATAATCTTGATGCTAGCTTGAAGACCGCTGAAAAGCAGGCCGAAGACCAACGCAAGCAGTTGTACATGACTAAGATTAATCTGGAGACAAAGAGAGTTGGTCAAAGGTCTTCGTGCTGAGCTGCAGAACGCCAAGGAAGCTGCCCAATTGGCCAAAAATAGTGCTCGGTTGGCCAAGGAGGCAGTCGAGGCCGAAAGGCAGGCAGCTTATAAGCTCGGGGTGGAGGAGACCCAAGACAGAATTACTGAGGAGTTCGCAAAGGTCTGCAGATAATACTGTGATATAACTTGGGATAAAGCCCTCGACACTGCTGGGGTCCCTCTAGAGTCTGACTTGAGGCAATCTGCGAGCATTTATTACCACCCTGACATTTGCGAACTCCCAGAAGCCTTGGAGCAGCCTTTAGTCGACCAGACCCCTCTTACTCTTATTGAACCTACCAAAGAGTCTGGTCAGGGTGATGGTATAGGTAAGCAATCCAAGGATGTTCAGGAAAAAAGTAAAGATTTGAAGAAGAAGAGAACTCCTGAAGTTAAAGATCAAGCCCCAGACACTGCTGTTACTCAGCCTAGCTAGACAGCTGACTCCTTGGCCACCCAGACGAAGACTTAAGTATTTAGGGATTTTATTCCAAAATTGTTTTTTTTTTTTTTTGGTAAGGAATTGCTAAGTACTTTTTAATCAATGAAATCATTTTTCTTTTATCTTCTATATCTTCATTGCACGTACTGAGAGATTTACTGTTGTTGATAACAGCGCTCGATTGATAACTACTGTGACTTGTGCAAATATAACAATAATGTCCTACTATTGATACAAACAGCTTGTATGAATAATGAATAAATGAATCGCATATATAAGAATTGTTAATGAACATAAGAATCAATGCCCTACTTAAATTGGTTTTAGCATAGCATCTGTAAAGAGTGATTGGATTAATCACTTATGGAAATCAATAGTGGAGTGCTAACTAATCCATATCATCTAGTCTGATGACTTTAGGCATGATTGGATTTAAGTTTAAAAACTTAGGAGAATTATGAATGAGTGTTAGCTAACCCAAATCATTTGGTCCGAGGACTTCAGGCATGATTGGATTTAAGTTTAAACACTTAAGAGAATTGTAAGGGAGTGTTAACTAACCCAAATCATCTGGTCCGAGGACTTCAGGCATGATTGGATTTAAGTTTAAACACTTAAGAGAACTATGAATGAGTGTTAGCTAACCCAAATCATTTGGTCCAAGGACTTCAGGCATGATTGGATTTAAGTTTAAACACTTAAGAGAACTGTAAACGAGTGTTAACTAACCCAAATCATCTGGTCCGAAGACTTCAGGCATGATTGGATTTAAGTTTAAATACTTAGGGAAATTGTAACGGAGTGTTAACTAACTCAAATCATCTAGTCTGAGGACTTCAGGCATGATTAGATTTAAGTTTAAACACTTATCCAAAAATTTTATATAATAAATTAGCATATTGATTAAAGAAAAGGTTCGATTAATAATAGTAACTTTTGAGGTTGTTTACATTCCAAGGGCGTGGTATTATATGACTATCTAAGCCTTCCAAAAAATACGCTCCAATGTCAGCCCTTGAGGTAATACGATATGGGCTTTCCCAATTAGGTCCTAACTTTCCCCAAGCAGGGTTTTTTGCAGTGCCCACAACTTTTCTGAGTACCAAGTTACCAGGTTTTAGAGGTCTTAGCTTTAAGTTGACATCATAGCCTTGCCTGAGCTTTTGTTGATAATGTGCTAATTGGACCATTGCATTTTCCCTCTTTTCATCAATCAGATCCAAACTCTTCTCCAACAACTTACCATTGTCGGTCGGACTAAAGCTAGTTTTCAGTGTTGGGAATCCAGTCTCCAGAGGTATGACAGCTTTAGCCCCATAGGTCATTGAAAAGGGGGCCTCTCCAGTAGACCTACGAGGTGTAGTTCTGTATGTCCAAAGTACGTGTGGTAGCTCTTCTACCCATTTGCCTTTTGCGTCATTTAGTCTTTTCTTTAGTCCATTTACTATAACTTTGTTAACAGCTTCTACTTGCCCATTCCCTTGGGGATAAGTAGGGGTAGAGTATCTATTCGTGATCCCCAACTCAACACAGTAATTCTTGAATGCTTTACTATCAAATTGAAGGCCATTGTCCGAGATGAGGGTATGGGGAATTCCAAACTGAGTGACAATATTTTTCCAGATAAACTTCTTTTCATCGACATCCATGATGTTGGCTAGAGGCTCAACTTCAACCCATTTGGTGAAATAGTCTGTGTCGACTAGAAGGTACTTCTTATTTCCTGCGGTCTTAAGGAATGGACCCACTATATTTAAGCCCCATTGAGCAAAAAGCCATGGGCTAGATAGTGGATTAAGGACTCCGCCCGGTTGATGTATATTTGGTGCAAATCGCTAACATTGATCGCACTTTTTAACATATTCATGGGCTTCTTTCTGCATATTCGGCCACCAATAACCTTGTGTAATGGCCTTGTGGGCCAAAGATCTACCTCCAGTATGACTTTCACAGATTCCTTCATGCAATTCTTCCAAAAGTGATTCGACTGCTTCAAGATGCATGCATAATAAGTATGGTCCTGAGTAGGAGTGTTTGTACAATTTATGGTCCTCGGATAACCAGAATCTAGTTGACTTCCTCCGAACTTTGTTGACTTCCAGCTTCTCTTCAGGCAAAATATCATCCTTCAGGAATTTAACTATAGGATCCATCCAACTGAACTCGACTCTGATTTGATGAACTTGAACAACCTCATCCCTTGTTCTCGTAGGCTTATGCAGGTCTTCGACGAGGATAACTCTAGGCAAATCCTGCACCGAGGATGTGGCGAGCGTGGCCAAAGAATCAGCATGTGCATTTTCACTTCTAGGTATGTGCAGTAAGTTAAAAGATTCAAACTCCGACTGCAAGCGTTTAACTCGGCTTAAGTACTCTTGCATTCGTTCATCTTTCGCCACAAATTCTCCTTGCACTTGTTCGATGACTAGCCTTGAGTCCGAGAACACTTCCACTAACTTTCCTCCTATCCTATGAACCATAGCCATTCCCATCAGTGGAGCTTCATACTCAGCCTCATTATTTGTAGCCATAAAGCTTAATCTTAGCAATTTTTCAATAACGATTCTTTCTGGAGATATTAACACCAGCTCCACTCCAAAACCCTTCTAATTTGCTACACCATCTACATACACCTCCCAGGGTGAAGGGCCTTTCTAGGAGATTAGGCCAACCGATTTTCCATCCATGTCTTGTGTTGGTATTAATTCTTCTAATGAGGGCTCAGTAAACTTAGCTACTAAATCTACGAGGACCTGCCCCTTTATAGAGGTGCGTGGCATATACTTGATGTTAAAAGCCCCTAGGATAGTGCCCCATTTGGCTATTCTTCCTGTGTAATTTGCGCTTCTGAGTACGGTCTTAAGTGAGAGTTGCGTAAGAACAACAACTGTATAGGCTTAGAAATAATGAGGCAATTTTCGAGTGCCGAGCACTACTGCCAGGATAGCTTTCTCCAGTGGCAGATATCGAATTTCGACCTCATGCAATGATTTACTCACGTGGTAAACTGGCCTTTGTACACCTTGGTCCACTCGTATCAACACCAAACTTACAGCATAAGGAGCCACAGCAATGTAGGCAAACAAGACTTCATCTGGCTCAGGACTAGACATGATTAGTGGCTGAGCTAAATAATCTTTAAGTTGCTGAAAAGCTAAAGCATACTTCTCAGTCTACTCAAATCCTTTCCACTTATTGATCAGCGAGAAAAAAGGCCTACACCCATCTGCCAACCGAGAAATAAATCGGTTCAGAGTTGCAGCCATTCCAGTCAATTTTTAGACCTCTTTGGGATTCCGAGGAGGTTGTAAATTGTTGATGGCCTTTATCTGATATGGGTTGACCTCAATCCCCCTATGGGTTACCATGTAACCTAGGAATTTTCCTAATCTGTCACCGAATGAGCACTTGGAGGCATTTAAACGCAATTTGTATTTTCTGAAAACTTCAAAAATGTTTTCAAAATCTTTCACATGCTCTGAAACAATCTTTCTTTTCACCACCATGTCATCTATATAAATCTCAATACTCTTACCTAACTGTGGCTCAAAAATCCTTGTCATCATTCTTTGGTAGGTGGACCCTGCGTTTTTCAAACCAAATGACATCACTTTTTAGTGGTAGTTCCCAATAGGGGTGACAAAAGCAATCTCCTCCTGATGATCTAGAGCTAATGGTATTTAGTGGTAGCCTTGGAAAGCATCTAGGAAACTCATCTGAGGATGGTCGACAGTGGCATCTACTAGCTGATCAATTTTTGGCATAGAGAATGGATCCTTAGGACAAGCCTTATTCAAGTCAGTGAAATCTACGCATACTCGTCATTTCCCATTCTTTTTCTTTACCACCACAGTATTCGCTAGCCAATCAAGGTAAAAAAAACTTCTTTAATAGCTTTAGCTTGTTTAAGTTTTGCTACTTCCTCTCGCACTGCGTCAGCATGCTCCTTGGATGGGCGCCGAGGAGGCTGCTTCTTAGGGGTGATCAATGGGTTGACCTTCAAATGGTGACATATGAATTCTGGATCTACCCCTGGGGCTTCATAAGCGATCCAGGCGAATACATTAAGATTTCTTTTAAGGAACTCTATTAGCTTTTCCTTCTCCTGTAGAGGTAGCTGAGATCCGACTTGAAAGAACTTTTCTGGATTGTCTTTGACAACAACTTTTATCAAATCTTCGCACCTAGCGCCCTCGGCTGAATCTTTGATGGGCGATGCTTGAGGGTTTAATTGCTATAAATCCCTTTCGGCCTAGGTCGAGGACCCAGTTTCGGGCTTATGTTGGATGGCAGCCACTAAGCATTGTCTGGCAGCAGACTGATCTCCTCGGATTTCAATAACTTGTCCTTCGAATGAATATTTAATCTTCTAATGCAGGGTAGAGGAAACAGCCCCTAGCGTATGAAGCCAAGGTCTAGCCACGATTGTAGTGTAAGGCAAATATATATCCACGACAATGAAATCTACCTCTACTACTTCCATACCAGTTTGCACAGGTAACTGTATTTGGCCCTTTGGGATAACAACTCTTCCTTCGAAACTCACCAAGGGAGAACTGTATGGCGTTAGGTCGTCAGGTTTTAAGTTCAGCCCTTTGTATAGATCAGGATACATTATCTCAGCTGCGCTGCCCTGGTCTACCATTACCCTCTTCGCATCATATCCCTCAATTCTGAGGGTGATTACCAAAGTATCGTCATTAGGTTGGATGGTTCCCACTTTATCTTCATCCGAGAATCCAAGAATTGATGGAATACCCATTTTAAGTCTCTTCGGATCATGATTATCATCAGTGAGTGACTGGGCTACCGACATTATCCTAGATGGCCAAGATCATGTTCTCCCCAGTGCAGCGAAGATGACATTGATAGTTCCCAAAGAGGGTCTTGAAGAATCATCCCTTCGGGACTCCGAACTCGCCTGACTTCGTCGGCTGCTGGAATGATGTAAGAGTTGTTTCAATTTACCCTCACAGACAAGTTGGTCCAAATGATCCCACAAGCTTTTGCAATCCTCTGTGGTATGCCCATGGTCCTGACGGTATTGACAATAGAGATTATGATTGCGCCTTTTTGGGTTTCCCACCATCTTATTCGGCCACTTGAAGAATGGCTCATTCTTAATCTTTTCTAAGACCTGATGTATTGGCTCTTTGAATACAGCGTTGACTATTTGAAGATTCGTTGATCCTGACTGCCCAGCAAAATCCCTACGCAGTTTGTTATTACTGTATCTATCCAACCTGAAATCTCTCCTCTCTTTGGGGGATAACCTTGCCCTTTCCTTTTCCTTATTGCTGATCTACTTTCACTTTCTTATATTTATCAATCCTGTCCATTAGCTGACGCACACTGGTGACAGGTTTTCCAATCAGAGACTTCCTTAAACCATGGTCGGTCGGCAGGCCGAGCTTGAATGTATTGACGGCCACTTCATCAAAATCACCTTCCATCTCGTTGAACATTTTCCAGTATCTATCTGAGTACGTTTTCAAAGTATCATCTTCTTGCATGCTCAAGGATAGCAATGAAGCTAAGGGCCGAGCGACTCTCCGACAGGTGACAAAACGGGAACCAAATGCTTAAGTGAGTTCTTTGAATGAACTAACAGAATTTTCTTTCAAGCTGTCAAACCATCTCATTGCAACTGGTCCCAAACTGGAAGGGAAGACTTTGCACATCAGAGCTTCATCCTTAGAATGGACAGCCATCCTCTGGTTGAAGTGGCTCACGTGTTCCACGGGGTTTGTTTTATCATTATAGATAGTGAACGTCGGCTGATTAAAATGCCGAGAGAGTATCGCATCTTCAATTCTGCATGTAAAAGGTGATCTAGAGATTTGATTCAAGGCCTTGCTCATAGCATCATTCCCTACGCCTCTACGTGATGGACTTCGAGGTTGCCGCTTATGATAGTGCTCTTCTTTGTAGGAAAAAGACTCACTAACCGGTGTTCTAGATCTCTGTTTATAGGTGATGTCCGGCTCATCGTTAGAATTATCATCGGAGTAAGAAGAAGTCTACCTCCTCTTTGCATGGCGCAACTCCCTTTTCAACTAGTCAATCTCCATTTGCATGTTTTTGTTCTTTTCTGCATGAGACACGTGACTTCCACCTTGTGACTGGCTTCGATTAGTATGCATAGTGTGTACATTACCTTCACGATCGTGTCTTTGCTCCAAGTTCAGAAAAGGATCAGCATGTTGGGATGCCCTAGATTCTACTGGTTATTGCCCTGGTTCCGCCATTGTCAATCGTTACTTTCACTCCTGACCAAGCTCTTCCCACAGACAGCGCCAATTGTAGGGTTCGGATTTGTAGCCCAAGTCCAAAAGATTTGGAGTATGAGCCTAATAAACCCAATACAATGAATTTGTAGAGAGTGGGTGAAAGAGCTGGGCTGGTTGTGAATGAAACAACGTTCAACAGAGGTTTTATTGATCAATTAGTGTAAGAAAAAACTTGAAACTTCAATGAATTCATGTCCGAAGAGACAAACTTTTGTATATATCACTCTTAAAATTGTCATAGACTTTTTCCCCCCCTTCTTGTAAGAGGTCCCTCACATTTATATAGTATTCTTTTAGACTATCTTAATCGTCTACTTGTCTTCATCTAAACATTCACTTGAGTACCCGTCCAATCAGTTAACTTTGTCGGTTCTTCATGAGTGGCGGTAGTTGAGATTGTACTGTTCAGAAATCTTCTCCACATTAATGCGGCAAGAAAAGTTGCTGCAGTGCATTTAATTAATACGGTAGTAGCAGCTTTTCCTTTAGATATTTCTTTGTTCTTATCATCTCCATACATGCCTGAAGTTTATCCTTATCATTGGAATCGCTAGGAAGGTTACTCGAACCTCCCAGATACTGGCTTAACTGAGATTCTTTATGTCCGAGGATAACACACTCTTCGGACTACTGATGCTCTCTTCGGATTATGTTCCTCGATCATTTCCAGGTATATCTCCCCCACCTGGGGTCTTTCTCAATCGTCTATTTCTCTTCGGACAAACTTTTAGTCTTCAAATAGGGCCTTAGGCCCAATACATGAATTTGGGCTTTTATCCCCACAATATTAATAATGAGAGATTTTATATTGCCATGGAGACCTACTGACAGAAGATGTTAACAACTAAAATTTGAGGTAATTAAAACATGTTTTTTACTCTCCTTAATTTCTATATATTGCTCTCTCTATATCCGCTTTAATTGTTTATGGAATTTTGTTAGTTTGTAGCTGTGGGTTGCTCTGGATTTAATATTTTTTTTTTCTTTGAAGATTTCCACATTTTCTTATTCTTCCTTTGTTGTCTGTGGCAAAGAAGAATCATGAAATTTTTGTTATTAGATTTTCTTTTTCCTTTTTTTTTTGTATGCAATTTTTATTGGATTTTTGGTTTCTTGGGATTCTTCTATTTGGTTTTAATTCTGGGTTTGTTTTAGTTTATATATAGTGTTTTTCTTATCTTCATTTTACATTGGTTTGGATTTTCTTTTTCTCTTTTTTTGGTTATGCAATTTTTATTGGATTTTTGGATTCCTAGGATTCTTCTATTTGATTTCAATTCTTCCTGGGATTCTTCTATTTGATTTACAATAACCATAAACATCTTATCAATTTTAATATATTATATTATGAACTATAACATCACGGTATAATATTATTCTAAACCTTTCTCAATCAATTTAAATTTATTGATAATTTACAAAATTGCCGAATGATAAGATATACTTTTTTTTTTTTTTTATATATATTGCTAAAAGTATAATCAAACTTAGCTAATCAGAGTTGTTAGATTGCTTAATAAATTATATTACTTGAAATTCATACAAATTGTCAGATTGCTCACTGCTCATTTTTTCTTTGTCGCATGCCATCGTCTGCTCCTTCAATTGTTGATGTTTATCAACGCCACCACGAAGGTTTGATACTTTCCTCTACCTTTTTATTTTTATTTTGTTCATCTCTGCCCATTCACTGGGGTTTCTCATTTTTGTACTGCTATTTGTCTCTAAGTTATGGACTTCTTTCATTATAATTTTGGATGGTTCTTGCTTCATTTTGAATGAAATTTCTTGTATTTGCTGCAAACCTGATAGGTATTGCTTAATGAAAAGTTATATGTCTCCATGGCCATTGCTCTTGCACATGGAGGGGTAAGTCCATATGACTTAAACCTTTTTTTTTCTTTCTCTTTTTTTATCTATGATATTTAGTTATTTATTTATTTATTTTGTTCTGATGAGTTATTGTGCTTTCAGGTTTCTCAAAAATCACTCACAAGCCAACAAAATTCATCCTTCGGCTCTAGGGATTCCATTTCCTACACACTCTTAGATGCCACAGTCAGCATTCTTAAATCCAATTGGCAAAGCAGGAGTTACATCAATAGATAAGCTCTTGGTGGCTTACAAACCTTGAAAGAGGAAGTTTGCATTGTTTGGCGGCAATGCTTTGGGAGACGAATGAGAAAAAAAAAAGGTTTGTTTATGGTTTTTCATTGTTTAAAGTTTAGACCCATTAAAACTTATTGCTTGGCATGTTCATGTATTTTGATTGTATATATGAAAGGAAGGTAATGTCCTTATATAAAGCTAATGATCTATAAAGTCCGAATGTCTTACGTATATCTGAATAAGCAGTTCATAGATTTTCAAATCTGGACGGTTTTATATTTTATTTTTGTCCTGCTGCAGGACTCTGACTTGGTGGTTCAATTTTGCAAAGATGTGGAGAGTAGATCACAAAAGGTAGTCTTCTAAAATACTCTATTCTTATGTTTAACTCTGAGAATTTTAGGCTTTGAAATGGTTTAATTATTTTTTAGTGTTATTCTCTATTTGGATACAGCAAAAGTGCTGAAATAGAAAAGATGTTTGATCACTTTGAAAATGCTGCAACTTTATTTCAATAATTGCATTGGGAAGAAAATAGTAAAACAATACATTCAAAATTTTTCCGTGCATTGCACGGGTTAGCGACTAGCTCCACTAAAAACTATCTCTTCTTGTCTGTTAATACAGCATGGACCCATTTTGTTCACTATGCCAGGAAGTGAAGACTACTTATCATGCTCTATTTCAGTGTTTACATGCAACAGAGGTTTGGGAAAAATATTTCTTTCAATCATGATATTCCATCGGCTAATAATGTTATGGGGTAGAGGCTTTTATTAACGTTTTTCAGCACTGCTCAACAAGTGAAATGGAGAAATTCTTATGCATTTGTTGGGCAATCTGGAAAAACAGAAATAGTTGGGTACATGTGGGGTGTGGGGAAATGCCAGATCAGGTGAAATCTTCAGTTGAGTTACCATTCAATAACTTAGTTCCAAATCAGGCTCAGCAGGTAGAGGTACAATCTCGGCCTGGTGTAGGTTGGGTTCCACCATCTTTTGGGGTAGTATAAACTGAAAGTGGAATTGGGATAGCTGTTTGCTACTCTGAGGGTAATCTTATTGCAGCTATGCGTGATAGAATAGATGACATATTTCAGGTGGAAGGGATTGAAGCTATGGCAATGGAAGTGAGGCTATAGTCATGACATTTAGGTTTTGTTATTTTGGGTTAATTTTTTTAATTTAGTTATTTTGGTTATTGGTTTTAATTAAGGTTGAATGATGAGAAAAGCAGAGCATGTAGAAGACATCTACAACACCAAGAAGCAAAAAAGGTGGAGATATAATTGAAAGGGTTTTTTGGTGTTGGTTTGATAGTCTCCCTCAAATGTGTGGGACTCTTTGATGGTGAGCATGCTTAGATTGGAGGATTTTGTGTTGATAAAGGAATTTGAATTAGGGTATGGTGGCAGACCTATGTGTTTTAGTTTTTTTCTTTTTTTTTTAATGGTTTTTGCTTTGTTTCTTAGATTTAGATGGTTTATCCTTGATCACCATTCTGTAGTTGAAGCTTGAATGTTGTAGTGTAGTCATTTGACAAATGCAAATTAATTGTTGTTTAATTTTGTTGTTTTAAATTTAAAGGTGTTAAAATCTGTTGAATAAGTTATAATGATCATTGCAATAGAATAAATGCTTTCTAAATCAAACGACTACAAGATTGTGCCATATGTTAAATGCAGGTTGGTACTAAAGACATAGAAACAAAGGAAAATTGAAAATCTACATACTGATGCTTTTGTAATTACTCATTTGAAATTCAAACTGGTTTCAAAAATATAGTTTGTGGTTTAGAGCATTTTCTGTCTTCACTAATTGTGTTTTGTTTCCATGTACCTGTTTTTAAAATTTGGTTTGTTTCCATTTACCTGTGTTGGTGGAAAAATAAAGAAGCCTAAGCCAGCTATCCCTCAAGTTCTAGGCATAGCTTCTTAAAGAAAAGATGGGAAGAGATTGGTTGGAAAGCCAGTTGAAAGCTGAGAAAGGCCTGTATGTGTCACATTGGTATGAAACAAACAATTTGAATTTTTTTGGTTTAGACTTAAGATGATGATTAAAGAAGCTTCAGAAACTGTAGAGAGGCTGGACAAGTTAGTTTACAATTTGACTTTTGGATTGCGAGAGTATTAAAAGCCATACATAAGGAAAGGGATTTCATATCCAGTACAATCAGCATATTAGTCTCTGTAATCTCATTCAACATGTAAGATTCCTTTTTCTTTTATAATTAGTTTTTTTTTTTTTTTTTTTTTTTTTTTTTTCAGTTTTGTTTTTGGGTACTCTATTTTTGGACTTTGTATTATACTGCAATAATAATGATGAGGGTATCTTAAAGAAATTTCTTTATTCTTCTTTCTTGATCTTTTGTTCAGATATCTCCAAAACCTGTTTCTGATTCTGTCCATATGTATGTTCCAACTTTGCTGTAGAAGTTATCATAAGAACATTGGACAACTGGTCTACTAGGTATTGTTACAGATGTGGCAGTAAAATTATGGAATTAAAGCAATATACTTCCTCCTTGATAAACCTAATTTTCTGCCAATGTTGCAACATCATCAAGAATATTGCTTCTGTGTATACACAACATACAAGTGATTTTATGCCAAGTTTGTTGATTTGAGTGTTATTCCAGATCGTTAATTCTGTCAAAATGAAGTTTTAAGTGAATTCTAACACAATCTCACAACCAAGAGGGTGTAATCAATCATGCATTTTAATGCTTTGCTTGCATCTTATTTCATTGTTCCAAATAAATAAGCTAAGTAAAGACTCGCAGCATTATTCCACGAAGTACAACCTACCGCTAATAGTTGAGAATGCTCAAAAACTGACTTTCAACCTATACAATTAAAGGACTTTGACAAAGCCACATTTATGTGTATTTGTTTAACAGTCTCAACTATTTTTTTGGTAGAGTTTCCAGTTATATATGTTTAAATTGTATGTATATTTTGAAAAGAAAGAAGAAAAATATTCAATTTCCTATACAACTATCAAGCAAATATAGAATTTAAGGTAACTAAAAAAGGATGGATGCCCATTCTGCAATTTCACATTGTATATGATCAAGATGTGAAAATTGAAAACTTATCTAGCAATGCCAATGATCTTGAACATAATAATCAAGTGATATAAGACAAGTTACACTACAGATGACATAAAAATGACAAATATATAATAAAAATAACAATAAATCAATCTAGAATGTGCTCGATCGATTACAAAAGCACAAAAAATACTTAACATATATCTAAAGTCGTACGAAAATTGCTTAGTACTGTTTTTTACTATGGAATGCTTTGTTCAAAGAAACATATTCTATTTGATATTTTTAACTAAGGCCTCCTCTTACCCTTAGTCCTTTCCCCCTTTCTTGGTTTCCTACTCCTTATCGTGCTGCAAGCCTCTTGAGAGATAGCATCTTCTAGGCCATTCTCCAATGCCTTAACCAGATTCTCAAAGTAATTCCTTGTCACTGTGGTAAGCCCGGATAGCTTTGCTCTGAAATTGTTGAATTCTTTGTCTGAACATTTTTTGTTGAGGTAGTCATGCATATCCTTTTCTGTACAATGATGAAGCCTTTCCAAATTAGACTCTGCCTCACCTTGCAAGTACTCAAAGAACCCCCTTTTTGATTTTGCTTTCTTGTTTCCATCCTCAGGGAAGTAATACCCATATGCATATGTCCACTTAAGCACTCTCCTACAAGCAATTATCTGCAACCAAGCCTCTGTAATGAACTTAAGCTCAGCCTCAGTTGCCCACTGTATGTCACTAAGTCTTCCCATGTAGTTCTTTTGCATTTGCTTTATCCTTAACAGCTTGTTGCCTTGATGATTCATTGCCTGCCCATCTCTCATAATAATGAGTATACTTCTCCAAATGCTTCTTAGCTCTTTTTTCTGATATCTTCAGCCTCGTTATACATTCCCTCTTCCTTATTCCTCTGGAATGTATTACAAGCATAGTATCCACCTGATGTCTCACCATGCTCCTTCCATGGCCCAAGGCACAGCCAACAAAACTCATGTTTACAAGGTTTCATGCATGTCATGTGCATGCACCCTTGGTTCTTCTCAATGGGTTTTCCACACTTTGGACATGGCTTTGTATTGATTAGCATCCATGCTGTATTCTCAGCCTCAGAACTATTCTTCAATTGCCACTTAGCCACAGTCCCACAATTAATCTAAATGAATTTAAATACTTTTAAAGGCTTTAAGAAAAAGGACAAAGTTGAACTTAGGCCAGTTTGATACTTGCAAGGTTTGTTAATGGTGACTCCTTAGGATTAAACATCCTATCCACCATAGTTAGACCCAAACACTATTATGCCATCATAAAAAATAAAGGATTTTCAAAACTTTACCTAAACATCATTCTAGAATCTCATCTATTATTTTTATTCTTTTTAAACACGCACCTCTAAATTCTAATTAACATGAAATATGAGCTTAAAGTTAATCAAATTTCAATAACAGCCTAATTAGCCCAACAAGAATAAACTAAAAGAGAAAAGAAAGTGTAGGTAATAAAAATAAAGACAATAATTTCTTTTTTAATAGAAAATTCAAAAAAAGGGGAAAACCATATGCAAAGGATTCTAACCTTCGTCAGTTTAACAAGCTCGAAGGCAAAATCCATATTTAGCTTTGCAACAAATCTATACAGCTTCATATTACATATAAATTAACCTCACTGCAAGAGTACATTCTCCACTCTAATGTACTTTGGAGATCATTCACCTTTCTTTTCAAAACACTATTGCATTCATTCTCAAGAATTTCAACAAATACTATAGCAAAATCTGTATCTATTCTAGGCATCTAATCTACACAAAAGCCAAGAGCTATCATGGTTGCAATTTCTTATTATTTTGCATTATTTAATAGTCATTATCCTTCAAGCCAACTGTATTGGAACAACATTGATCTTGGTCTGTAAAAGTACAGACCAAGATCAATGTTAAGCACTCGGAAAAAAATGTTTGCTAATTGATCCCAACTGAGCCCAAGAAAAGAAAAAGATTATAAGAGATTTATTGGCTATCATAACTCAAACTAAAGTGAAAATCAATTTCAACATGCGTTGATCGAGCATGGCAACAGGAGAGGGATTTTGCCCCCATTAATGTTATCCTTCATCCATTGCTTTGTTTTCAGTAACAATATTAGATTAACATTCGCATTTGGTTGTCTCCCTTGCTCCCAATATGAGCTCTAGGAGTGCAGTCCATATTGAATTTGAGTAGCCCATTTAGTGAAGTGCACTTCCAAGAAGTATAATCCAAATGGAACATTGAAAATGACGTGGCATGTGTTGCCTTTTTTGACATGACATCCATTGATACTGTAAAGTCTACAGACAAAAAGAATTTGATTTCTAATCTTACATATTTGCTTAATGCTAGTGTAAACATGAAAGAAATTAAGTTATTATATATTACAAAAAACCCCCCATTTTTTTTTTTACTTCAGGATCATCAAACAAATAAAAGACAAAAGGAGGAAGAAGAAAGGGTGAGACTCATATCACAACATATTATGCAATCAGTTCCTATTTTCTCACAGTACTGATATCAAATAAGTGACACTGATATACATCTTTGACTTGCATAGTTTTTTTCAAAGAACAGAAAATAACCTCCAAAGACTTTTTTATATGCTTTCTCACCAAAGCATTAAATGATTAAATATTAATTAAATATGAACATTCAATGGTAGTAGGGCTGTAACTAAATGAGAGAGGGGAGGGCTGTTACACTTAAAAAGAGTGAGAGTCAATATTACCAGCAATAAAAGTAAAGTGATCAGAGGCAAATAGCAGCACACATAAAAAGCGTAATGCAAAATATCCCTTCAACAAACCTGTAATACTTTTCTAAATCACCAACATCTCACACACATGGTCACACAATTTCTACAAGTACAAAATCAGATTCACAGCAGTGCAAACCCACACATTGACACGATGCATATTATTTCACAAAGAGAAGAAAAACACAGAAATGAGGGGAGGAACAAATAAGGATTACCACTAGCAGTGAGTCACTCATGGTCACCCAGATGAAAAACTTAAATGCGATTTGACAAGAGCTAGAGTGGCTTAGGAACATTACAAATTCCTTCAGAACACAAACCATCTGTTTTGAAATTACCCATCAGTTAAGATTCTTTTGGATTTATACATGTGTTGGCTTTATAAAGCCTTGACTTAAAATTCAACAAAGTACTCACAAGAAAGAAAGGAATGAAAATTTTATTAGAGTACTTCAAACTCACAAACAATGAGACTAGGCTACTGCCTTGAGAGCTCACTACAACCTCTCACACACTTTCACATCATACATCTATCCCCTTTTATAGGTTGAAGTTACAAGCGTTGTCATTATTGTCATGGTAATGCCTCATCTCACAATATCCTCACTCTCTTGGCCGGCCCCTCATCTTTTTTATTTATTTATTTATTTATTTATTTTTTTTCACTCCAAACAACAAACACTCCTCTCTATCACTCTCTCATCCTCTTCCACAGTACCCACTCCATAGCACCACCTCCACCATCATTTTCCGGCAAGGATCACTGGAAAACTCCATAGGAAAAAGGGTAAGGCTCACACATCTCTATTTATTTGTGGTAAAAATTCCTTATCTTTTGGAGGGTTTATATGCTTTTGCTTGAGGTTATGTTTATCTAAGTTTTAATAATAATACTCATGTGATAATAATAATAATAATAATAAGGAAGTTTCTCTCCACTAGAGAACGTGGGTAAGGCTAATTTTTGTGAAAGAACGTTTGAAGATGAAAAATAAATTTGTGGCACCTAGAAGAAATAAAACGGGGTGTTTGATGATTTTTTGGAAGGGGGATTTTGATTTAACAGTAGAGACTTTCTCAGAGTACCATATAGATAGTACAATAAACAAGAATAAGGAGGGGGAATGGCGCTTTACAGGATTTTATGGGGAACTGGATACTCAAAAAAGGCATGGAGCATGGGGAAGGTTGAGAAGTTTGAAAGCAAGAGGAAAGGCGCCTTGGGTGTGTGCAGGTGACTTCAATGAAGTAACTAAGCAATCAGAAAAAATTGGGGGCAGAGTACGACCGCATGGACAGATGCAAGGGTTTAGAGATGTATTGGATGAATGTGGATTTATGGACTTGGGTTTTCTGGGACCTATGTTCACTTGGCATAAGCATTTTGAGAACTATACAGTATGGGAGAGGTTGGATAGGGCTGTTGCAACCAATAATTGGTTCTCAATGTTTCCGGATACAAAAGTGTACCACTTAGACACAACGGCTTCGGATCATAAAGCCTTATTAATTCAGCCTGAAGGTATGGAGTGTAATCAGCAAAAACCTTTCAGGTTTGAGCAGATGTGGATGGCAGAGCAAGGGTGTGGTGCAACCATTGAAGCGGTGTGGAAGAAGGATATTGAGGCTACGACTTGCAATAGAATGATAAAAAAAATTCAGCATTGTGGTGAAGCACTTTCGAAGTGGAGTAAGACAAGTTTTGGGAGTGTGAGGCATGAACTAAAGGAAAAGAGAAAACTCTTATCCAAGGCTGAAACGGCAGCAAGCAGAGGAGGAGATGTGGCACAAGTGAGAAGGCTTGAACAAGAAATTAATTTACTGTTGGACCGTGAAGCTTAAATGTGGTCCCAACGGTCTAAGATACAGTGGCATTTGGGATGGAGACCGAAATACCCGGTATTTTCATAGCAAAACTTCAGAACGGCGACGGCGAAATTACATTAAGGGATTATATAATAGAGAGGGCAGATGGTGCACTGATCAGAGTAGCATGGTGGACACGGTGGTGGATTTCTATCAAGATTTATTTACCTCCTCAAATCCAACCAGCTTTGAGACAATTTTGGAGCAAATCCCACATGTAGTTACAGAGGAGATGAATTCAGATTTGATGGGGGAATTCAGATTTGGTATGCCTCCAATTTTTTATCAACACTATTGGTCTTTGGTTGGTAATAATGTGAAAGATGCTATACTTATGTATTTGAATACGGGTAATTTTCCACCCTCACTTGGCCACTCCTTTATTACTTTGATCCCAAAAGTAAAAAACCCGGAATACATTTCACAATATAGACCTATTTCCCTTAGTAATGTCCTATATAGGGTATACTCTAAGGTTCTAGCAAATAGGTTGAAAAAGATGCTGCCTAATATTGTGTCTGAACATTAAAGTGCTTTTATGATAGACCGATTGAATTCTGATAATATCATGGTTTCTTTTGAAACTTTGCATTATATGAGAAATCATAGCACAGGAAAGACAGGTTTTATGGCACTCAAACTGGATATGAGTAAAGCCTACGATAGGGTTGAATGGTTGTACATAGAGAAACTGATGAAGAAGATGGGGTTTTGTGAGGTTTGGGTGAAGCTAATGATGGGATGCATATCTACAGCCACTTATTCAATCTTGATAAATGGGGAGCCAGAAGGAAACATTGTTCTAACTAGGGGGCTTCGTCAAGGAGACCCTCTCTCCCCATATCTTTTTCTTCTATGCACTGAGGGCTTTCATGGGTTGTTGAAAAAAGCAGAAGATATGGGAGAAATTAAAGGAGTATCTATTTCTCGAAATGGTCCAAAACTAACCCATCTCCTTTTTGCAGATGATAGTCTTATTTTCTGCAGGGTACAAGAGAATGATTGTCAAAAATTGCTGGAGATTTTAAATACATATGAGAAAGCTTCTGGGCAGCATATTAACCGGGATAAGACCACTCTCTTCTTCAGCAAATCCACATCCCCAGCTATGCAAGAATCTATAAAGCATGCTTTGGGAGTTCCGGTGGTCCAACAATACGAGAAGTACTTGGGGTTGCCATCCTTTATTGGAAGGAAGAAAAAGGAGAGTTTTGACAACATAAAGCAAAGAGTGTGGAAAAAGTTGCAAGGATGGGAAGGGAAGTTGCTCTCACAAGCGGGAAGGGAGGTTTTAATCAAGGCGGTGGCTCAAGCACTTCCTACCTACACAATGTCATGCTTCAAATTGCCAGTTGGGTTATGTCATGAAATTGAGGCCCTCATCAAAAAATTCTTTTGGGGCCAAAGGGGAAAGGGCCGAAAGGTCAATTGGTTTAAATGAGAAGGGCTTTGTAAACCTAAGTCCCAAGGTGGAATGGGGTTTAAGGATTTATCAATGTTCAATGATGCATTATTGGCGAAACAAACATGGCGGCTTTTACACGATAAAACATCATTGTTTTATAGGGTGTTTTAGTCAAAATTCTTTCCAAATAGTGCAGTGATGGCGGCAGCTAACCCAATCTTAGCTTCATATGCATGGTGTAGTATAATAAGAGGTAGAGAAGTCATAAAAAAAAGGAGCAATATGACGGATAAGGGATGGACAATCTGTAGACATATGGGCAGATAGTTGGTTGCCAAGAAAATACTCTCCTAGGGTATTATCACCTCGGCCTGAGGCATTGTTAGGTGCCAAAGTGTGTTCATTGATAGATGCGGAGCAGAGACAATGGAAAACAGAGGTACTGGAGAACACCTTGCTTAGTTTTGAAGTGGAGATCATAAGAACAATACCCCTGTGTCGCACTAACCAACCTGACGTACTCACATGGCCCTATAATCCTAAAGGAGAATATACGGTGAAATCCGGGTATCAATTTCTGCAAAAGGAATTTCAGAGTACACAACCTGGACAATCTGATATTTCCAGGTTAAAACCTTTGTGGCAAGCTATTTGGAACCTACCTGTGCCGAGCAAAGTGAAGAATTTGGTCTAGAGGGCAACTAAAAATTCCTTGCCTTCTAAGGACAATCTGGTTCGACGGAAGATCATTCAAGATGCTGGCTGTGAAGCATGTCGAGAGCATACTGAAGATGTGAAACACGCTCTGTACAGTTGTCCAAAGCTTGAGGAACTCTGGAAAAAAAAGCCTATATGGAACCATGAAAATTTGAGAAGAACCGAGTCTTTTGTTGACCTTATCGGGACTGTATTCGCAGAAAATAGAGAGCCAACTTTGTTTGCCATGGTGGTGTGGGCATTATGGACCCGGAGAAACAATCTTAGACTGGGTAAAAATGCAGAAAATTTGGAACACTTACTGCAGCGAGCCAGAGAAAGGGTGAGTGAATTTTCACAGCACAACATGGCACGGGTAGCGCCAGTGGGAAGTCCAATAACAAGCTGGCAACCTCCAGGTTCGGGTCAGTACAAGTTGAATGTGGATGGGGCTCTTTTTGCTGCAGAAAATACAGTTGGTTTGGGCGTGGTCATCAGGGACGAGCATGGGCAGGTAATGGTCTCCCTATCTGAACGCATCCCTCTGCCCTCAACGGTGATAGAGGTGGAAGAGCTGGCAGCTCGACGAGGCATGGAGCTAGCAGTGGAAACGGGTTTCAGAAATATTGTACTGGAAAGTGATTCTCAAATCCTCATCACAGCACTAAGGGAAGACTCTTACTCTTTAGCAAGTTTTGGCCACTTAGTGAAGGATATTCAGTTCATAGCCTCTTATTTATCATCGATTAATTATACTCATGTTAAGAGGCAATGTAATGGTCTAGCTCACTCTTTAGCAAGGCGAGCTAAGAACCTCTCTCAATTTCACGTCTGGATGGAAGATGTACCACCAGATAGTTCATCTGTTTTACAGGCTGATCTTTTAGGCCTTCTTTAATATAAAGCACCGTATTGATTCTCCAAAAAAAAAGAAAAAAAAAAAAACACTCGTGATTTCTGAGCATTAGAAGTGATATTTATGTGTTTTTATGTTGGGTTTTCATCTTGATGGATGTATTTGATGAGTGGGTTTATGGTTTGTGTTAATGATAACTTTCTAAGGTTTATTTATGGTGGAAATTTAGGGGTTTTGAGTTATAACATGTGATGATTGGTAAATCTAATTTTTCCATTACTATGGGTTTATTTAGAGTTAATTGAAGTTCTAAATTTCTTGTCTTGGAGGATATTTTGATTTTGCTTACATGGGTCTCTTGATGATGTTTTGTAAATCTTATAGAAGCTAGTCATAATGTTGGAGATGATATTGAATGGGTTAACTTTATAAATTGGAGTCTAAGCCTTGTAAATGAAATTGTTGAGAAACTTTGGAAGTGAAATATATTATTTGTGAGGTAATTACTAGGCTTGCCTAAGTAATTGCTTGGTTAGCAATCTCTAATTCATAGCTAAATGCAATGTCAAGCTTTATGCTTATTGTGATAGGTTTGCTTGGTATTGTTTAGGTTCTAGCTAATCTCCTTGGAGCTTGGAGAGTTAGGTTTTTTGTGGGTTGCAAGGTAAGTAGCTTTTAATGGGATTTTGAAAAATAACCATATTGCATAATCATTATTTTTGGGTCAAACACATTTGGAAAATTAATGGTGGAACTATGTTTTTCTAAAAAAGTGTTGTGTTGTGACCCTACTATATATGATTATATATGAAAGTGCATATTCTTATTGCATATGGGGAATTGCATGATTTTTTAGCATAGAAAAGACTAACATCTTTGATTAAATTCTTGAGAATGAATTTTATGGATTTATTGCATTATTTGCAAGGTCTAAAGATATTTTATCTTGACTTGTGATATTTGGGAAATTGATAGAAAATGTTATTGACAAGAAATGATTTTGGAAAATTTGAGAACCTTGTGAATATATTGGATACTTCAAAGGTTTTTGTGAAACTACTTGAAATTGAACTGTGTTTTGATTTCATGTAAACTGTGAGCTCTTCATGTTTTTACCCTTGGGTCGTGACACGTGATTACCCAGTTAGATGTCGTAGTCTTTGTGACATTAGTCTCTTGGCACCCCGTCTTTGTGGCAGGTTGATGTCTTCATGGCATAATTGATGTCTTCGTGGCATAACTTGATGTCTTTGTGGCATACCTAACGTCTTTATGGCGGCTTGTCATGTGGCCTTGGGTTGGATTTTTAGGTTTTAAAAGGGTGTTTTGATAGCTCACAGTAGTACGTAGTTTCATGTTGGAATACTTTGAAAAAGCTTGGTGCTACATTCTTTTAATCATTCTTGTCATTTTATTAAGAAAAATTGGAGTTGCTAGATGTTCATGGAAATTCCCAAATTATAACACGTCTTGTAAAATGATCATTATCATGAAACTTGCATTTCTCCCACCCTCATTAATTATGCTACTTACTGGGCTCTGTCTCATTCCATTATTTTACAAACTTTTCAGAGTAAGCAACAATCTTTTGAGACAGCTTTTTGGTAGCTAACAATAGTCAGACTAACTACTGATGGAAGCTAAACTTATGTGATGGAAAAATTAGATGATGTACATCATAAAGTAGACTCATTCTTTTGTATTGCGGTGGTTATGACTTTATTTCCACTCATGGGACAAGTTATTGATATGTAATTGTATTTATTCAAACCTCCATTCTTTTGTGGCCAATGGTCGTTGTAATTATTGCATAGAGCTCTGACTTACTTTGGAAGTATATTTAATGGAATTATTATGATAATTCTTGATGTTGGTACTTGATATGATTTTTCTGGATTGAATTGTTCAAAAGGGAAAAATCTACAGGTACCTTTAAAATGTTTCTCATGCTTTGGAACCTTTTGGGTTCGGGGCATGACAGTCATGACTCTTTGTTTTATAACAGAAAATTCTAAAATGTGGAAGACTCAAAGACACAAGTGTTATGGAATGACAATAGACACAAACAGTTATGAAAAAACAAAAAATACAAACTGTTATGAAATATCAAGAGGCACCTTTTGGTTTACCACTTCCAACAACATGCACTGCCTCTGCAGCCTTTGCATCCTCAAGTTTTTTTTTTTCTTGAAAAGTTTAACAAGTTTTTCAAAATCAACATCAACACCAGTATGATCACTCTTCAAAAGTTGCTCTGCCTCTTCAGCCTTTGCATTCTTAAGTTTTTTCTTCATGAGAAATTTCACAAATCCTTCAACATCAACATCTGTATCATCATTAATCTTCAAAAGTTCCTTCAACTCTGCAGCCTTTGCTTTTTGAAGTATTTTTTGCTCAAAAAATTTGACAAGTCCTCCGAGAACAACATCAGTACCGCTACTCTTTAAAAGTTGCTCTGCAATTTCAGCTGTGGTAAACTCTACATTTTCCAACAATCCTTCAATCTGTCTATAAAGTTCGTGGTCACCATTAATATCAAGATAATTAGAAGCCAAAAGCTTGAACCCATCCATGGTGCAATATGACATGTGCACATGCAGATCCACGCAGCCTGGGCACAACAAAGCAGAATCAAGCTTATCCTTATGAGTGGTGGTGAACACAATAATTTGCCCATCTCCACAGCTCGACCATAATCCATCTATCATGTTCAATAAATCCAATAGTGTGAATTGAAAAATAACTAAATACTATTAGATGAAATAATTAGATAATATCAATTGCATCAGCTATTGTGATAATGGTAATGGTTATTGACATAGTGCATAGCATATGTACTCAATAAAAGTTATAATCAATACATAATACTCTGACTTCTAGGGGTTTAAGAGATATGATTGGTATGCAATTTTATTCCCATTTCTACTCTATTTTTCTGTTGAAATATACTAATTTGATTCACAGACTCAAACCCAATAATACATGCATCCAATAGTAGGAAAAATCTTCTAGCAGGATAAAAACTAATTAGACTCATTGAACTAAATATCTCATTAAAATTATAGCCAAGTCTAACAAAAAGAGGCTCACACACTTAGAATCATTATAACATTTTTTCACATTGAAAAAATAGTTTATAATGAAACTCATTGTACTCATTTATAGTCCATTTCAATCTAATAAACATCAAATGTCAGACTCAATATACATCCACACAAATCACACACTTATCCAACTAAATCCATTCGCAGAAAAACTGTCTGAAGTGTATAATAGTTGACTATATATATATATATATATAGGAGTAATTGCAACTAAATTTTATGAGAATAAAGAATGCTAACCGAGTAATTCTTTTTCTTTTTAGCTTTGAAGTTTGTACCGCAATCTATATCCTCGATTACCAGAATTGAGCGATCAGTTGTTGAGAGCAATATACTTCTCAAGTCTTCATTTGAAAGCATACCGGAAAGGTTCAAATCATAGATATTAAACTTGAGGTAATTAGTCATGGCAGCAATCAAGCTTGTTTTACCGGTACCCGGTGGGCCATAAAGTAAATACCCTCGCTTCCATGTCTTGCCAACTTTCTCATATAAATCCTTCCCTACAAGATACCTGTCCAAATCATCCTTGAGCATCTCCTTCTGCTTTGGGTCCATTGCCAACTTCTCAAACGTAGCTGGATGTTCAAGATTAACATAACCCCAATGTACATTACGATCATGATCATATTCACGATTGACAGAGCGACGTCTAAATCTTCACCACATTTTCTTTGTTTTGAATTTCCTCATAGTGATTTACTATACCAGCTAAATAAGACTCTAGCACATCCATTTCGTATCCCCTATCAAAGGAAAGCTCAAAATATTTCTTAATACCAGAACCTTCTTCTTTCTCTGTACGTAACTTCCATTTGAGTGTAATTTCTCTGATGTTATCAATAACCAGTACATCCTTTACGACATCAATGACTGATTCCTTTTGCCTATCTTCTTTGCTTACCTTGAAGCGTCTTGGTTTTGTTGAATCACAAATCAGGGTTAGTTTTGTTGAATCATGAATCAGGGTACGTAGGTAGGCTCTGGCAGCCTTATAGATTTGGTTCCTAGTGAGATCACCTTTCTCTTCAATGAAGACAGTGACTTGAGGAGTAGAGAATCTAGCGAGCCACTTTTTAAAGGTTGAGACCAAGTAATTGCTGACTTCAACAGGTATGCGTTCTTTTGCAAAGGGACTTAGTACAATCACAATAGCAGCCGTGACATATGGTGCCAATGATTTAAGCATCTCCATGATACTAAACATGGTTTGGGGGGATGGGTGTCCACCAATCACCTCTTCCAAAATCCTGTAAAAATGAGAAGAATGTGGTCAATGATACAACTTTTTTATGGCTAGAGGGCTGCAATATGGGAGTTTGGACACCAAATATTTCTTGGTTTTGTTTATGCAATCTGGTTAAAATTATGAAAGTTTTGAGTCACTTAACAAAGACGACATCTGCCATAAATCTGTTGGGATAAGTCTCCATCTATATATGTGTAAATAAAATTTAAATATAACCTGAGTAAAATAAATAAATAATAATAATAATAATAATCATGCAAGAGCAGCAAGAAAATTAATCACATAAGATTGAAAACCCTCTAAATAATATAGAGGGAACAATTTACTATAATAAAATAGAGAATGCAATGCTCAAGTTTATGTCCAAAACTTAAGTTCACAATAAATTTGAAAAATACAATAATACCTCTCTAGAAACCCAGTGAAACCAAGATCGCAACAAGATCTCCACTCTGAACAAAACACTACTTTTTTTTTTTTCTTCAGATCTTCACATAGCTTAATTTCACTCAATGCACATTCCTCTTTATTACATCCCTTTTTATAGATCCAGCTGCATTACTATTCCTAAGCTTTTTCCCCAAGGCTAAGGCAATTGATGAGAAACTTCATGTGGTTGAATATGATTCAAATGTGTTGGCTGACACAGGGGCGCCTCTACTTAGAGTCCAGGGTAGTTACAGAACCACACTGACTTAGAAAAAAAAAATTTATGTATAAATTTTAAAAATTCATGATTTTTTTTATTCTTAAAAAAATTTTGTGACCTCTTTAAATTCTTTTAGGCCCAATATAATTAAATTTTAGATAAAATTTAGCAACATGGTTGTAAACTAAGGTGGGGTTTGGATTCCGCGTTTGCGTTTCAGCAAACGCGTTTTCCTCTCTTTTTTTTTGGCCGCAATGTTTGACTTTGAGAGATAAAAAATTTGTGCATAAAGCATTGTTCACGCACTATTCATACACTATTCATATAATAAAAAATATTAAAAGTGGGTTTCACGGTACTATTCACACATTTAAAAATTATTTTGCTACAGTGTTTTCAGTTTTCAGTTTCAGCAACAATAAGTTCAATCCAAACACACCAACTATCGTTTGGATACAAATTATTTCAGCATCTGTGTTTCTCTTTTGCATTTTTTTTTTTTAGTACGTGTTTTTGGAGACAAAGGCTACTGTTTATGCATTGTGCATTTACAGTAGCCGAAAATTTTGACTTTTCAGCTCTTATTCAGCACATCAGTGGATTCGTTTACTGTTTACGGGACTCATACATTTCACTTTTCAACAACTTTTTTATTAAAAATGAGTCTCATGACACTATTCACACATTTAAAAATTATTTTGTGCTACAGTGTTTTCAGTTTTCAGTTTCAGCAAAATAAGTTTTATCCAAACTGACCATTCGTGTATGTTTGGTTTGTGCGTTGCGTTTGGCGTTTGAGTTTTCAAATTTTTTTTTTTTTTCACGTTTTCAGCTAAATTTTACTGTAGAAGTACTGTTGCAACTACTGTTTATTGATTTTTCAGCACAAATTTTACTCTTTATGAACCCACAAATTTCACTTTTCAACAACTTTTTCATTAAAAATAAGTCCCACGGTACTATTTACACATTTAAAAATTATTTGTTATAGTGTTTTTCAATTTTCAGTTTTCAGTTTTCAACAGTATCTAAATGGACCCGTATTTTTACTACAGTATTTTTCAGTCTCCCGTTATCTCTCATTTTAAAACTGACGAAGGACACGTGGCAAAAAAAAAATAATCCAGAGGTTACCAAGAAGCCACGCCAAATACAACTTTTTTTTTTCTCACCTAAAAAGTCTGACCACACTCTTTCTTTCTCTCTCCCAACAAGCCTTTCTCCTCTTCTTTGCCTCTTTCTTCTTATCCATCACCACCGCCACCTGAGCACCATAGGCACCGAAATCAAAGCTTGCCGGAGAAGAAGGGTAAAACAAAACAATGGATTAGGAAATTAAAAAGAGCAAAAGATCTTTTTAACATAAATAATACCTACTGCCAATGTTACAACAAAATCAGTCATATCTGATTATTTGTGCATCAGGCTCATTGATATGAGCACAAATCCAGTCTGGGCTGGACTAATTAGCAAGGTAGACGACCAGTACAGAGTACAGACACGTTGGTGCTTTGTGTCGGCTTAAATACCGGCCGTTCCGGGGATGTATACCGGGTTTCGGCCGGAAATTAGATACCGGGCCGGAACAAAAAGCTATCGATCTTAACGCAGGCAGTAACCCAGAAACGCTGTCGACTAACATTCAACGTTCTCCTCTTCACACCGATCTGGGGAATCTTCATCTTTGCCTCACAGTGGTCTGGCGGTGAACGGCGTTCATTGTGGCAGCAAAACATGGTTGAATGCCTGATCTGAAAGAGAGATCAGATCTGAAAATGTGTGTTGACTGATGGAAAGAGAAATAGTATCTCACGTTAGAGAGAAATCTGAAAATAGGCGGTGGAAAACTGGGAGCAGAAATAAACATATTAGGGTCCGTTTGTTTTGGTGGTAAATGATTTCAGGAAATCATTTACCACCTGACCCATGTGTTTGGAAGGCAAAGGAAAATCTAATTTCCGGAAAATATGCCTCATCTTTGACCAAATTTTCACCTTTGACCCGGAAATGGTTTTACGCTTTTATTTTACCTTCAAACCATTTCCGGGTCTCTCGCACAAAAACGCTTCTCGCACAAAAACGCAGAAAAAGAAGAGAGCCTCTGAGAGAACGAAAAACAAATCAAAAAAAGAGAAACCAACGCAGAACAAGAGCCAAGAACACACAACCGAAGAACGCAAAAAAAGAGAGAAACCAACGCAATCCGATCCACCAAAAAAAAAGAGAAACCCAGAACTTCGGACCGATCCACCAAAAAAAAAGAGAAACCCAGAACAAACGGACCGATCCTTCGTCACCGATCTCGTCGCCTCCTTCGTCACCGATTGCGCCAAGATCGCGCCGCCCTCTCGATCGCGCCAAGATCGCGATCACGGCGCCAAGTTCGCGCCTGCGAGATCGCGCCGTCCTCCTCTGGGTCAGATCATCATCTTCGATCTCATCATCGTCTCGATCGCGATCTTGTTTTGAGAAAAATGAAAAAGAACGCTAAAATGGAAGCTGGGTCGAGTTCACAATTCCCAGACAAGCCGGAGAGAGTGAAGGGTGCTTCCATTTCCTCTAGGCTTGGGTCCATGTTTCCAAAGAGAGGTTTTGATCATAGAAACGGTGGTGGGTCGTCTCCCAAAATCGAGATCGACCCGATTCTGGGCCGGACTAGGCCGAACCAGGGGATTGAGATTGAACCGCAGAACCAGGGCGCCGCCCTCTCGATCTCGTCGTCCTCCTCTGATTTTTTTTTTTTTTTTTCGTTGCGGTGGTGTGGACGGTGGATTTTCTGTGGGTTTTGTGTTGCTGTTGTTTTTTTTTTTTTTGATGAACTGATTGTTGTTGTTGGTGTTGTTGTAGTGTTGTTGTTGCCGGAATTCGTTGCCGGAAATTGTGAAAAAATGGTAAGAAAATAGCATTTTCCTAATAGAACCAAACACATGAAAATATTTTCCACAACAATTTTCATAACATAACCAAACACTTAAAAATATTTTCCTTTTCCGAAAAATAGCATTTCCGGAAAATAAGTATTTTCCGGAAAATATTTTACGGGAACCAAACGGACCCTTAGACAAATAAGTAATGAAAACTTTTTTACAAATTTTTTTACAAAGACTGCTAGTAAATAAAACAGTAACGTTAATGGTAAATACAGGTAAAAATTAATAAAAAAAATTTCACATTAACTATTTATAAAAATGTTATAAAATAATATATATATATATATATATATATATATATATATATATATATATATAGCATAAGTCTACACAAATACTCAATAGTGAGTCACGTGAAACGACAAAGAGAGGCACAGAAGTTTAAATTGCGTTGGCAGACCAAATTTACCTAATACCACAATTTTAGCAAACTTTTAGGAGAAAATCACCGTCAAAAGGTTACTCATATTTAGTTACTGTAGCAATTTTTTGAATTCAAAATTGACAAATTTAGGGGTGTTTGGTACATATACTTAAAAATATGTATTTTGTTATTTGAAAACATGTGTGGAAATACATGTAAGTGAAAATCTGCTCATACATACTATGAGAATAACAAAATTTGCTCATACATGTAGGTGAGAATAACAAATTTGAGAATAACAAATTTGCTCATACATGTAGGTGAGTATTGGTTGCCCACATAGGATTAGTTATTCTATTCTAATTTTTTGTATTTCATAAAAAAATATATTATTCGCATATAATCATTCACTCAATGTATTAAATTTGTCTTTATATATATAATTTACATATAATTTTTAATTAAGTTGTACATCGTATGGATAAAACCAAAAGAAAAAACAAAATAAATAAGTGAAGACATACTAACCAAATCATATAATGAGCCTAAAAGTATAATTATATAAACAATTCAGTTAGCTTGACTGGTGAAATCTCTGATGGTTGAATAAGAGATTTGGAGTTCAATCTCCATCTAAACTCGCGTATCAAATGGGGCCTTAGCCTCCCATAGAATATTTCTAAAAATAATTTTAATCAAGTTTTGAAATTTTGAAAGAGAAAAATCTTAGGATATGTTAGATAACTATTTTTGTTTTTTGTCCAAAATTTGTTTCTATGAATATTTTAAAAATAATAATAATAATAATTTTCTTGTGTTTTCAAAATCAAGAACATGTTGATTCTCAACCAAAAACTAATAATAATAATCAAGAGCATGTTTTAGTTTTCTTGTGTTCTATGAACACCACAAATATATCAACAAAAGTGACGTAAAGGCATAGCTAGGTTCAGGGAAAGTGCTATGGAGTCAAGTCGTCCACTTACTTCATGGCTAAAAAACAAAAGGATTTTACTAATGTGTGCCCTTAGGGCACACATTAATTTCTATTTTTGGAAAAAATTTTCTCGAGAATTGAAAAAGTAATGACAACTTTTTCAATTCCCGAGAAAATATTTTTACAAATAGAAAGCTTAATGTGTGCCCTTAACCGGACCCAAAACAAAAAATTTAAATCAATATTTATTCATTTTAAAAAGAAATCAAAACTAGTAAATATTATTATACATGCATGGACATCCGCAATTCGGCATGAGAAGACACAAAGGTTCGGATTCCATTAACACCACATTTGATGAATTCAACCTAGCAAGGTGAAGTGAAGGTGGCATACTATGGAGTAGTCAACTTCATGGTTAAAAACAAAAAACATCGTGGCTGATGGCTACGGCATAATATACACGTTTTTCAAAATGAAAAAGACAAATGCATTATTATGGGTTATTTATTTCAAAGATTTTGACACTGAAAACGCTATATGAGTGGGGTTAGCTGGTAGAATCCGAGAAGATGGCAATAG
This sequence comes from Quercus aquifolioides, assembly GCA_019022515.1. Lineage (NCBI taxonomy): Eukaryota > Viridiplantae > Streptophyta > Magnoliopsida > Fagales > Fagaceae > Quercus > Quercus aquifolioides. Next base: position 336,093 of record JAFHAW010000279.1, read on the forward strand.
TTTGTATTTCAATATGACGTTGGGATGGTGAAGTGGGCATTTGAATTATTGAATATGATGAAGTTTCTCTGTTGTGTTTCCCTTTAAACTTCTCAGTTTTCACTCTCATCAATCGGGAAAAAAAAAAACGCTTAACACCAATTTTCAAAAGCAAAATACTTTTGTGACAGGAAAGGACAAACTCTCTTTACTATTCCAAATCAATATAATGACATTTTCTTCGAATTCAGTTATATTCATGCATGCACGGGTTAGGAACAGTTACGGATAATGATAAGTTGCAGCCAACAAGAGACAATGCAAGTCAGCAAACTCAAACTCAAAGACTAACAATATGTTTGGAAATGGGAGAAGGGAATGAGAAAAGAAAGAAAAAGTAAGGAAGGGGTATTATTTCCTCTCTTCTTCTTCTTCTTTTTTTTTTTTTTTTTTTGAGAAGGATTATTTCCTTCCATTTGGTTGTACAAGAGAAGAGAAAAGTGAACGAGGTAGAGTAATGATATTTCCATGAGGACCACTATTTTGGTATCAGCCTAATTTGTATGGAAATGATAAGAAGGGAGAGAATTAATTACATGAAGTCTACCACTTTATACTATAAAATGATTAATATATATGTCCTTAACATTTTTAAGAAATTACAAGTATTTTGATATGAGGAAAGTTTAGTTACAAAATTGAATGTAACTTTAGGTTACAACCTTACTCAATATATTTTTATTGGAGATGAATTTTGATAAATTTACTATTAGATTAAATCTTTTTCTTATATCTTCCATATTTGTAAAATTTCTAAAAAATTAAAGATTAATGACAATTTCATCAATAAATTATTTAAATTACAAGTTTTTCTAATTTAAAACTATGCATAAAATACAAAAATAATTTTATAGTAGTGTTTGAAAGAAAATACTACTTTTGTCCCTATACAACGTTCTTGTTTTTTTCTTTGGCCTTTTGTCACTTTCAATTTTTTTCTTGTACTTGTATTTCTTCAAGATTGTCCACTATGCAACCAGATATGACTTTTGTCTCTTTCGTTCTGGACAAATTTGTCCCTATGAAACGTTCTGTTTTTTTTGCCTTTAGTCTGTTTCTTGTTTTTCCTTCTACCTCTATTTCTTCAAGATTGTCCGGTGTGCAACCCCATATGGGTATTTTCATTTTCTTTTTTTTTCATTTTAGAAAAAATTGTCCCCTCGGCAATTGTCTTTTTTTTCTTTTCTTTTTTTCCTGTTCATCTACTTTATTATTATTATTATTATTATTATTTGGTTATTTTTATCCTTTTATTTTCTCTTATTTGTTTTGGTTTCTTTTACGTCTATTATTTTAATAGCCACAACAATATTTAGTGTATCAACTACGCACTAACAGTGGGTTCCAGCTAGCTCAACTGGTAAAGTTTCTGATGATTGGATAAGAGATCTAAGGTTTAATACTCGCCTATACTTAAAACTAATTGGTGTCTTGGTCTGATGATAAAAAATTATCATCAAGAGCGGATGTCATAGGTTGAAACTCTAAAAAAAAATACGCACTAACATGTAGACAATTTTCATTACAAAGATGATGATAGGAAGTAGGAACTACATTGAGAACAATTTGAAAAAAAATATCAGGACCAAAATAGGAGCTAAAAAATAAGAAGGGACAAAATAGAAACTTGTCTAAAATGTCAGGACTAGAAAAGTATTTTCTTCTTATTTGTTTTGCATAACACTCTTATTACAAGTTACGACACACGTTATATCCCATTTTTTATTTTTTGTTTCTAATCTATATCTATTAACTATATAAAAAGAGCCAATGGCCCTGACTATATAGCTTTTGGTTTGTTCAACTTTTGTGTTTTGTAACAAGCTAAAACAGTGAGTTTAGGTGAGGATGAAAATTTGTTTATATTGAAAATGTTATGTCTACAATATTTTCATAATAAATTCTAAGTGACAAGTTATTATTGATTATTATTGGTGGGGAAAAAATAATTTTAATAGTGGGTTTACATAAGAATTGTAACTTACCATTGAAGATTTGTTGTAAAAGTATTGTAAATATGTGGTAGACACAACACTTATTATTTAATACTATTACTTAAAAGCCTTAAAATAAAGAGAAATCAAGTTTAAAAGACCAAAAAAAAAAAAAAAAAAAACCCGGTAAAAGAAGAGGGGAGACCCCTTTTTGGTTTAGTGATTAGTCAATTGGTTAGCTGAAACTCACCATTTCGGTTAGCCTTTTTTTCCTTTATTTTTTTAATTATTTTTAATATTCTAATATATCATACTAGCCTCATCACACGCGCAAAGACTCTTTTTTATTTATTTAGTATAGAGTACGTGAGATTAGGAATTAAGGAAACCAGAAATTCAAAAAAAAACAAAACAAAAAATTAAATAAAAGAACTTGGTGAGTCGATAAATTAGAAAAAAAAAAATTTGGAATGTGGTTTTGAGGGAAATATCAAAGTGGATTGAGAAGTTTTTTTTTTTAATTTTAATTTTTGGATAAGTTTGTTTTGAAGATATGGACTAGTAGGAGGGTATCCTATTTTGTAGGCATTTTACGTGGAATTGGAGATATATTTTTACTAGATTTTTCTCAAGTTTTGTCCCTATTAAACGTAGAGTTTAGGGGTATTTCTAAACCACATAAAAGTCCAGTCCAAAGAGGAGAATCCTATTATAGATAGTATAGATGTACTAAGTCGAATAGTGAAGTTATTGAGAAAGTTCGCAGGAAAATTCAATTTGCTCATAAGTTTGTTGTTCCATGTCCAAACCAAGGTGGCAGTCTGGCCTTACTTTGGAAAGTAGAAATTAAGTTGGATGTTCAGACTTCATCAGACAATCACATTGATGCGGTAGTTGATCAAGGGATGGATGATGCCTGGTGGATAACGGGTTTCTATGGCAACCTTGACTTCGCCAGTCGGGAAGATTCCTAGTCACTAATACGTGATTTAAGCCATCGTTTCTCTCTACCATGAGTTTGTATTGGGGATTTTAATGAAATTCTAAGAGCGGAGGAAAAACAAGGGTGGCTTGATAGACCAAAGCGTCAAATGCTAGGGTTCCGGGAAGCTTTAGATTTTTGTAGTCTTAAGGACATTGGTTATACTGGCTTCCCTTTTACATGGTGTAATCGTAGACCAGGAGATCATAATGTTTGGGTGAGATTAGACAGTAGCTACAGTGGACTGGTTGCTAAAGTTTCCCACTACCCGTGTGCACCATTTGGAGGATTTTCACTCGGATCATAGACCATTGCTATTGGTTTCTAATTCGGAGGCTAGGAGATTTTATCGAAAGGGTTGCCCCTTCAGATTTGGAGCAATGTGGCTTAAGGATAAATCTTGTGAAATGGTGATTAAAACTTCTTGGGAAACTCTTTTGGGCTCTTTTCCGGTAGCTAATCTATCAAAGAAAATTGACCTTTGCCAAATAAATCTCTGAGTATGGAACTGCAACACTTTTGGGCATGTCCGAATTAATCTTGAAAAGAAGTTAAAGGAGTTGCATAGGGCGGAGGAGATGGGGCTGTACAGTATCGATCTTGGCTATATTAGACAGCTTTGTGATGAAATTCAAGCACTTAAAATTAAAGAAGAAGTGATGTGGAAGCAAAGGTCTCGTAACAGTTGGTTGGAGGATGGAGACAATAACACAAAATACTTTCATAGTAGGGCCACCCAACGGAACAAACATAACTATATTTTGGGCTTGGAAGATGACAATGGAGTTTGGGTGGAAGAGAATGGCCGAATGGGTAATTTGTTTGTGAATTATTTTTCCAATCTGTTTACAACCTCTAACTCGACAGGTATTGATGCTATTTTGGAGGGGATTACACCTAAGGTCATGAAGGAGATGGATTTAAGCCTCACCCGAAATTTCACAGCTGACGAAATTCATTCAGCCATGCAACAAATGGCACCACTTTCAGCCCCTAGCCTTGATGGCATGTCTCCCATCTTCTACAAGTCATTCTGGCACATTGTAGGAGAGGATGTCACCAAGGCAGCCCTTGCTATTTTGAATGAAGGTATTATCCTTGACTCTATAAACTCCACTTTCATCTCTTTGATCCCTAAAGTAAAAATCCCCAAAAAAGCCACTGAGTTTAGGCCTATTAGCCTTTGCAATGTTTTTTACAAAATTATTGCTAAGGTGTTGGTGAACCGGCTGAAATCTGTACTTCCTCATGTTGTCTATGAATCTCAAAGTGCTTTCCTTTCAAGTAGATTAATTATTGATAATGTGCTTGTTGCGTTTGAAACCTTACATTATTTAAAAAGGAAAACACAAGGAAAATCAAGTTACATGGCTCTTAAACTAGACATGAGCAAGGCTTATGATAGGGTTGAATGGAGTTTTTTAGAAAAAAATGATGCTTCATTTGGGGTTCTTGGATAGCTTTGTGTCTATTATTATGTCTTGCATTAAATCGGTTTCCTACGCAGTGCTTTTCAATGGGGAACCTGTGGGGCACATAAAACCTACTAAGGGGCTCCGCCAAGGTGACCCCTTGTCTCCTTACATGTTCCTGTTATGTGCTATTGGCCTTCAAGGGCTCCTCTATAAAGCTGAATCCAATGGTGCAATAAAGGGGGTATCTATTTGTCGTAATGGGCCATGTGTCTTTCACCTTTTCTTTGCAGATGATAGTGTTCCCTTCTGCTGGGCAAAGCAATTTGAATGCCAAGTCATTTTAAATATTTTGGCTACCTATGAAAGAGGCAGTGGGTAGAAAATTAACAAGGATAAAACCAACCTATTCTTTAGCACCAATACTTCCCCAGAGGTGCAAGAAAGTATCCAACAGCTCCTTGGTGTGCCTTCCATAAGAAACTTTGAAAAATACTTGGGCCTTCCGGCCCTTTTGGGTAGAGGGAAAAAACGAAGTTTTTCTTACATTAAGGAGTGTGTGTGGAAAAAGCTTCAAGGGTGGAAAGAAAAACTCTTGTCTCAGGTCGATAAAGAGGTGTTGATCAAGTCCGTGATACAAGCCATTCCAACCTATGCAATGAGCTATTTTAAGCTTCCTAAGGGGTTGATCCATGAGTTGGAGACCATGATTCAAAAATTCTGGTGGGGGTATGGCAATGAGGGAAGGAAAATTCATTGGGTAAATTGGGAACATTTGTGTGAAGCCAAGGAAAGTGGTGGTATGGGGTTCAAAGAGATTGAAAAATTCAATGATGCTTTGTTAGCAAAGCAAGTATGGCGCATGATGCACAACCCGAATTCCCTTTGCTATAATGCGTTAAAGGTGAGATTTTTCCCTAATTGTTCGATTCTAGAGGCCAATGAATGCACGGTGGGGTCGTATGCTTGGAAGAGCATCCTTAGTGCAAGAGATGTGGTGAGAAAAGGCATGGTGTGGCAGGTTGGGAATGGCCAAGCTGTTTGTATAAGGGAAGATAAGTGGCTGCCTAATCAAGTTTGCAAAACAGTGATGATTCCCCTCCTTCTCTCTTGCCTGATGCTAAAGTTTGCACTCTCATTGACCCTGAGTTAGCCACTTGAAAGGCGGATCAAATCCAGCAATTGTTCACACCACTTGATGCGAAGTTGATTCTTAGTATTCCCCTCAGTGCTAGACTCCCCCCGAATCGTCTAATATGGTCCCATACACCAACAAGTGTCTTTACAACCCAAAGTGCCTATAAAATGTTGGCCAATTCAGCTATGGTCAATAATGCTAGTAGCTCTAACCCAAACACCCATAAGCAATTTTGGAGAGGCCTTTGGAAGCTACAAGTTCCAAATAAGGTGAAGGTATTTGCTTGGAGAGCCTGTAACAGAGCATTGCTCACAATGGACAATCTTACCAGGCGACACATTGTTGATGTGAATCTATGCCAGGTTTGCAAGGTAGTGGCTGAAGATCCACTGCACATGGTGCTGGACTGCCCCGAGGTGGAATAGGTGTGGAGGGAGCATGGTTGGTTCAGCCAAGCCATCTCCTCCCCATCGATTGATTTTACTGACCTCCTCTCTAGATTTTTGTAGGTAATAAAGGATAACAGAGGTGAACTTTTCATATGCATGGTGTGGAGTCTTTGGTAGCAGCGAAACAAACTGAGGATTGGACTCCCATCTCCTCCGTTGAACCTGGTTGGCCTTTAAGCTGCAAAGTTTCTGCAAGACTACCTTGACGCACAAGATGTCCAGGCTTCAAACAACTCCACGGCTACTTCCACACAATCATGGTGCCCTATGAGCTCCCATCCTTTCAAAGCAAATTTTGATGGCACAGTATTCAACAACTCCAACACGGCTGGTATAGGCGTTATCATCTGAGACAGAAACGAAGAGGTGATCGCAGCCATGTTAGAATGCATCCCTCTCCCTTCCACAGTGTTAGAGGTCGAAGCAATGGCATGCAGAAGAGTGGTGAAATTCACTTATGAAGTTGGCATCCAAGACGTCACTTTTGAAGGAGACTCGCTAACAGTGATCCAAGCTCTAAACCATGGTGGTGCAAGTGAGGCCCCATACGGTAACCTTATTGAGGACATTACAATGTGTGCCTCTAGTCTTTTCACAATTGAATTTAAGCATGTTAAAAGGTCTTGTAATAGGGTAGAAGATGCTCTAGCCAAAAAAGCCAAATATGGTGATGTGTTTCAGGCATGGATGGAAGACTTACCACCTGACATCGCCCCACTGGCTATTCTTGATGTTCAATAATACTTTGTATTTGGTTTCTATTTTCTAATAATTGCCCAGACTTTTAGTCTGGTTTCTCAAAAAAAAAATGGTTTGAGCTCATTTAAAAAATATATATTTATATGTGTTGACACATTATTTTGGTTTTGGAATAGTTATATTGACACAACAAATTGTCACCATATTTTTATAATTATTGATTTGTTAGTTCTTTATAGGTCAAAATAAAATAAAATAATCAAATTTTATTGTGAAAAAATTGTGATATTTTGTTGTGTCACAATATTGCACAATTATTGAGGTCTCAATTCCTTATAAATTAAAATAAAACAATAGAATATTAGACCAAAACTGATGTAGGACAGAATCTACAATTTAATTTTTGTAATTATTTAATTTTGATATTTTTTATGTAAAAAAATGTTATTTTAGGTTTAGGTGATTTATTTCCTTGTTTTTAGGTGCTTTTAATGATTTTTAGATCAAATTTGGTTCCCATTATGATTAGGTATTAATTAAAAATTATTTTAGAATAAATTTTCTTGTAAATAGGCCACTAAGTCTATAAATTTTTTTCAGTATTATTGATATTAATAAAAATTTAGACTTTTGCCTATTCTCTCTTTGGTGGATTTCAAAACCCTTTCCTCTTGTGAATTCAAAGACCCTTGTAGATTCAAGGAACCTTCATCAATTCAAGGTTATTTTCAAAAGCAAACGTGTTTTTTTTCCCCCTAGAAGTAGACATGTTCTGGTTCTTAACACTTCCATATCCTACATCAATTTGTATCAGAGCTTTGACTTGTCCTGGTTTAGTGGCTAACGAATGTGACGGTAACAATTCCAATGACAAAAAACTTAGCAAGTATTACATGACGTACAACTAGCACCCACAAATATCTTTGTTAGGATGCTGTCAATGAAGCATGGAAACAATAGGGATAACTATTGTGGAGACATAACTCACGAGCAACTTATTGGTAAGAAAATTTTATATAGGCCTTATAGAAGAATTACAAGTTATAATGGTTATTTTTATAAAGTAGATTTTCTTGATTGTTTACTCGATCTGTAGGATTTATTTGACTATGAGAATATTTGTCATGAGAGAAAAGTTAAACTCACTTTGTATAAACTTAGAGAGTATGCCTTACGTTTGTGAGAATGAATACAGACTGATATAATCCGACAATGTAAAGAGAAAATTCGTTCATGGCCAAGGATGAAAAAGATGCTAACTATCAAATATTATCCTTAGGATTGTGATGAACTTTTGTCCTATACAAAATAAGATTATTATTGGCCAAAAAGTTCACTCTTGAATTATTTTGAAGAACCATATATTCCACCATTAAGAGAACAACTGTATGTTGAACAACATATTTTTCATGAAGAAAGTATAAAAATTTCTTAGGAAATTAATGAAGACATTGTTATAGAAGAAGAATCTAAAATTAAGATTGCGTAGGAGATTAATGAAGACCCTTTAGAGAAAGATCTTGAAGTCGAGATGATAGAGATAATTGAAGAAGAAATTAAAGATGAAAGTTTCAAGGATCTCAATAAATTAAATCATATGATTGTCAATCTCAAGATCCTTTTATTTTGATGATAAGTGATACACCAAAGTTTATTGATTTTATTGGGGTTGATAGATTTGATTCAATTGTCAGTTCTTATTTGGTAAATCTCTACAATTACATGAAGACCAAAGAAAAAGAAATTCAAGTTGATTTGTTTATCCCATTAATGAGTTGCAAGTATAGAAAGAAGATCAAGGGTCTCAAGCATTCAAAGTATTTGTTTATTTGGAGTGGAAGATTTTAGGTTTGAAAGATAGACTCGAGGACGAGTTTGTTTCAAATGAAGGGGTCTGATGTATGACAGAATCTACCATTTAAATTTTGTAATTATTTAATTTTGATATTTTTACGTAAAAAAAGTTATTTTAGGTTTAGGTAATTTATTTCCTTGTTTTTAGGTACTTTTAATGTTTTTAGGTCAAATTTGGTTCCCGTTATGGTTTGGTATTAATTAGGAGTTATTTTAGAATATATTTTCTTGTTTGTCAAGTTTTACAGAGCCCGTAAATAGGCCTTTAAGGCTATAAAAATTTTCAATATTATTAATATTAATTAAAATTCAAACTTTTGTCTATTGTCTCTCTGGTGGATTCCTAAACACTTTTTCCTTGTGCATTTAAGAAACCTTCATGAATTTGAGATTATTTTCAAAATAAAACGTGTCTTGTTTCTTGTTTTCTAGAAATAAACGTGTTCTACTTCTTGACGCTTTTACATTCCACATCAAAAACCTACCACAACTGAAAATAAATGTATTGTGAAAATGTTGGGTAATTTTGTATATGTCACAATATTTTCATAACTACTGAGGTGTAAGTTGCTCATTAGTCAAAATAAATATAAAATAAAGTATTTCCAGCATACTTCGCATCGCATTGCTTTTCTGAATCTTTCCTTTGACCAGGGCCCACACATTATGAGCAAAAGGGCAATCCTACAGAATATGACAAACAGTTTCTCTTTGTTGGCAACACATAGCACAGAGAGGCTCGACTTGCTACTTCTTCTGGTGTAGGTTGTCCCAAGTTGGCAAGATATTTGAGAATGCCCTCCACAAAAAGCTCCTTACCTTTGGAGGAATGTTGAGTGACCACAATGCCTTCCCAACCCTTAGTGGCAGCACCAAGCTTAGTTTAGGGTGGTCACATGACCACTTTGACTTGAATTTATTTTATTTTATTTTAATATACCTTAAAAAAATTGAATTTTAAATAAATATGGGTTTTGACCACCCTGGAAAAATAAAAAGTTTGACCACCCTAAAAAAATTTGAACACCTTAAACAACAATTAGCCCATTAAAAATTAAATTCAACTTCTCCAAAATTTTGGTCGGTTGAATGTTGAACCAAAAAATTGCGAGAAATGCTATGTTCATAACATTTTTACAAAACTTTTGCAATAAATTCTAAGTAGCAAGTTGTTACTAGTGAACAAAAAAATAATTTCGGTTGTATTTTCAAACTAGAATTAGTAAAAACTTACCACCTAAACTTTGTTTTGTAAGTGTTGCAAAAATGTTGTGGATGCAACACTTTCAAAAATTGTCCAAACAAACAAATTAGCCTAAAAGCCCAAATCAAACGTTTAAATTGTGTTTTCAAAGGTTATTGAATGTTCAAATAGCGTTGAAAACACTATGAACGTTTAGACCCCCAAATACAAATTATCAATTCAAGCTTATTATCAAACAATAAATGTGCGGAACATGAACATAAGCTAATGACAGAATTGATAAACAATCTAAACCAATTTAAAATCACATCCACAGCAGAAATTAAATGGTAAAGATTAAGGGAAGAGAGATGCAAACACAAAGACAACACGGCGATGTGTTATCGAAGAGGAAACCGAAGCCCTCGGCGTAAAACCTCTCTGCCGCCCTCCAAGCGGTCAATAATCCACTAGAAAATGTAGTTGGGATACATGAACAGCAATAGACCCTCCAAGCCTAATCTACCTAGTGTACCTAAGCCCTCCAAGCTTCTTGCTCCAACAAGGTTGCGCCGAACCTTTTTCTTCTCTAGCTTACCGGATTCCGCTATAGCCCATAGCATCAACCAATAACCATTGGTTCCTTCCAAACTGCTTCCCTAAGCACCAAAAGACCTTCTCACAGACGTGGGTATGGTGAGAAAATGATTTGGTCAAGAACCTCTCAAGGATGTATCAATGGAGAGGGTGAGAGTAGAGGAATTTGAAGAGTCTCTTAGGTGAAGATTGTAGATGAATCAATCTTGTTTTTCTCTAGGGTTTCTCTCTCAAAATTCTCTCTAGAAGCTCTCTACATTTCGTGGGTATAAGGGGTATTTATACTAGGGTGAGAAAGGAATGCGAAGAGTCAGGTTTTTCAAAACAGAGCTGGTTGGCGGCTTGGCCTCGCGACTTGACTGAGTCGCGAGTTCAAGCCGCGAGATAACAGAACGGCCAGGCTGGACCTTTTGTCCTGTAGTGCACCAGCTGGCGTGACTGTTCATCTTCTCGCACGCTTCACTCGTGTGCTGCAGTTGGCGGCTTGCTAGTCGCGAGTCACCCGCGAGTCCCAGCCGCGAATCCCTGCATCCTTGCACAAACTTGAGCATTTCTTCACACTCTCTCACTCACTACCCTTACATGAATCCCACATAAATACAGGGTTTCTAAGTGCTGAAATACAAGCAAATTGGCACGGAATAAAGCCAACAAGATGGTTGATTAAATTCAACCTTACAGTTATATTTTAAATGTTAGGTCACAATCTGAATGACCCCTTGTGATAAACCCTAATTAATTAATTAATTAGCCAAGTTGTTTAATTAATCAATTAAGCATGCAATTGCGTGGAAGCACAAACAAATCACCAAATACTAAATATGCAGCGGAAAATAAATAACACGGTGATTTGTTTACGAATGGGGAAAAACCCTAACGGCAAAAACCCCACCGGGTGATTTTCAGGTCACCACTCCCGAAACTCCACTATTATCAAATCAAGCGGTTACAAGAAAGGAATCCCAAGTACCTTACCAACCTACAGTTGAACCCTTACCCCAATACCCAATTGGACTTGATCTGTAGTGACAATTTCCACCTTTGATGCACGGCTCCCAAGTACGTGACTAACCAATGCGCGGATCCCAGTACGCGACTTCAGAACACCAACTTAAGGAAGAATGGTTGGCTGCAAAGTTCTTCAGTTCATCCACGTGATGAATAGCAGGAAGATGCTTGGTTACAAAACCCTATGGTGCAAAGACACAGCAACTTCTTGATGAAGGATGAACTAGGTCAAGAACTTCGTCTGTTGATCACAATTTGCATAAACAGAGATTGCTCAATGATAATACAACTTGTGTCACCCAAAACGGCTCTTAAAATAATCCTTTTATATGTTTAGGGTTAGAAGAAAAGAAGTCCCAAAAACATATTCACGGATCCCAAGAAAATCAGATTTGGAATTCTGACTTTTTAAATCTCGACAGATAGCAGGTGTCGAGGTAGCTATCGAGAGGTGTCGAGCTTTAAAAATTCTGCACTTCAACTTGCTTTCTCTTGGACAGACTTGATGACTTCAACACTTGACCTTGAAACATAGTTTCTTAAAGTATTAAAAACACCTAGATCTACCCAATTACAAGTAGAGTGCATTTTGTCAAAGGATTAGCCAATTTACATAAATAAGTAAGACATATGTTCTTAGCATGTGAAACACATATGTCCTAACAAAAAACACTATTTTTTTTAAATGCACACTTTTCAAATAGCTAGTCTGTTAGTGTTTGCTTTAGTATTTTGCCAAATTTGTTAGATTTATGTGATACATTTTTTCAAAAAGGTAATGTATTTTGTTTATATTGTTACTTATTTAGGCAAAATGTTGGTAATTGAAAGGAAGATCAGTAGTTTAATGATTGCTTAATTGTGTATATTGATAAAAGATGTAGTCGATAACATTAATAGTGAAGCTATCATATCATACAACAATTTCAAAATATAAAAACTTGTAAAGGAGATTTTAAAACTTTATGTATTTGCACTTTTTTTTTTTTGGTGATGTTAATATATTCAAGTTCTATTTTTGTTATTGTTTTTTTAATGAGCACCCTGAAAAAAAAATTCTGGAGCCGCCACTAAAACCCTCCCAACTGCACCTGCCCTAGAGTAGTCACAAGTTAAGGGTGAAGCAATCTCTATGCCACATTTATTTCTATATATTAAAAGGTTCAGAAATTTAGTTATGGCTTCAAAGAAAATGTCAAAAATACCCCTAATTTAATTTGGTAATCATTATTCCTAAAAAATGAAAAATAGGATTAAAATTGCAATTCAACAAAATTCAAAAAAAAAAAAAATCCTAAAAATTAGCACATACTCTCTATTTAAATATATTTCACACACGTTTGATACATTTTTTCCTAAAAACTAGCACACACTAAACCCAACGGTTTACTCCTTTTCAAATCTTAAATTTTAGCTTATTAAAATTCTCTTCCTATGTAACCTCACTAACAATATACAAATTCAAATTGAAAAATAATATTAAACTAAAAAAAAGGAGTCTTATCGCACTTACGGAGCATGTGTGACAAGGATAGTAAATATAATTCTTTTAGCCATGAATAAACATGGTTGAATGCACTAGCGGCTCCATGTTACAACTGGGGTGGTCACAGGACCCCTCTGACCTGAAAAAAAAAAAAAAAGATTATTATATATAAAATTTAAAAATTTTATAATTTTTTTACCCTTAAAAAAATGTATGATCACCCTAAAATTTTTAGGCCCAATATAATTGAACTTTGGACAATGTTAAGCAACAAATTAACTTGGTTGTAGATTAAGACTACAACTCCATTCAATATTTTGTTTTTATTGGATATGAATTTTGACATATCCATAATTAGATTATATTTTTTTTCTTATATCCTCCATACTTGCAAAACTTCAAGAAGACCAAAGATTAATAGCTTATGTTATCAATTAAATATTTAAATTTCAAGTTTTTGTAGTCTAAAATTATATGCAAAAAATAAGTTTATGGATCAATTAGTAAATAATATTTGATGAACATGAAATTTGACATGTGTTTAAAAACATAAAGAAATACGATTCAATGGTTAGATTTTTAAAATATATATGTAGTCATGTTAATTTGTTTAGTAAAAGTTGTAATTTTAGGCTACAACTAAGTTTGTAGTCAAATTTGTACTCAAACTTTGGTCATTTTAACAATATATTGGGCGCTTACAAACAAAAAGAAAAATTCAAGAAAAATTTTATTTAACTAAAATTTTGAAAAAGATGTAACATGCAGCATTAATAATGAGATTATCATGTAATGATTTTAAAATAAAAAATTTCATAGAATGATTTTTTCTTTTATTTTTGGTTGTTGTCAAAATATGAATTTATCTTTTTATTAGATTTTGTTCAGTTTAAGTTTCTTCATGACCATCTTGAGAAAATTTCTAGAGCCACCATTGGTTGAATGTTAGGTATTTTGACAATAAAAGACTCTAAGAGTCAATTGACTTCATAAGTAAAGTACAATTGATTTGAACTCACTCTTTCTTATTTATTGAAAAATTTACCATGGATTGTTTCTTTGGTAAATAATCTGCCGTGTATTATTGACAAATGAACCTTGCGATGAAAGTAATGACAAAATAATTAAGTATTAATAATGAATTTCACATTGTCAATTACCGTGTCTAATTCATCACTAAAAGTAAGTGTAAAAGAAAAAATTAGAGTACATAGTAATGAATTTCATATATATATATATATATATATATATAGTAAAAATTAAAATATACTCGGACAAAAAGATCCTATGAAGCTTCACTATTCCTTAAGATTGGCTTTGGGCCCCGCTTTCTATAAGAACAATACATTTCAAAACATGAAGTAGGAGAGAATAGAGAAGGGATTTCATAATTGGCTGGATTTCAATTTTTTTTTTCTATTCTTGACCGAATCTATAGCCTTCAGTCATGGGCAGCTCCACTTGAAGCCCAGGGGTTCAAATGAACCCCTTGAATTGGCAAAAATAAAAAAATAAAAAAATAAAAAATTTATTATATATATATATATATTGACCCTTTAAAATAAAATTTTGAACACCATGAACTTAATTTTTTTTTTAAACTCAATTGAAATAAACTTGAATATGATACTCTTAACAATATCTTGGTCTTTTTAAACACACATACAAACCCAATAACAAACCAATTTGATCAAAATCTGGAAAAAAAAAATAAAATAAAATAAAAAGTCCAACAACAAAAGTATAATTTTTTTAAATCTTAAAGCTTAGAAAAAAAAATCATGTTAGATCTTAAAAAATTTGAAATAAATTAATCAATCAAATAAGAGATTAGTGGATGAATAATTGCTTGGCTATGTATATTGAAAGAGATGTAGATCATAAGGATTGAAACCTTATGTATTTGAGTTTGTGATGTTTTTTTTTTTTTTTTTTTTTTTTTTTTTTTTTTTTGTGTGTGTGTGTGTGATGTCAATATATTCAAGTTCTCTTTTATTTTATATTTTGTATGATTTATGTTTCTTATTGACCCCTTAGAAAATAATCCTGGAGTTGCTACTGCCTTCATTAGCATATTCATTTTTTGTGGTTTCCCTAATCAAAATAAAAATTACCAATGAACCATGGACAAATGGCGAGTGTTTGATCAAATTGATCGAGTCATGTAAGAACAAAGTTCAAGCATAACAGTCGAATTAGCAAAAGCAACGTCTCCTTCCATAATATGGATTCTAAACATTCATGATCTAGATGTGTATAAGTCAAATTACTTCATTAAAAAGGTTCCGCAAAATCATTATATTCCATTATGACAAATCTTTTTTTTTATTTAAATCACTTAATTTTTTTTATTGGATGTAGATTTTGACAAATCTATTGTTGGATTCCATTATCTTTATATATTCTTCATACTTGCAAAATTTCAAAACAATCAAATATTAATAACTATATCATCAATCAAATATTTCAGTTCAAGTTTTTATAATTTAAAATTATACATAAAAAATGGGAAGCATCGGGAGAATCATAAACTGAAGAGGAGCCTTACCCATTGTTGTGAGTCTAAGTGGGTTATGTATATACATATGAGAAAGGTCGGCTTAGAAATAATCGTGTGATTACAAATAAACGTTTGATTCTTCTATAAATGGGTAATTGCAAGCCCATATTGATTTCTTTCTGTTTGGATGAATAGCTTACATTTTATATTTCTCTTGCCTTGCCTTGTGTTGTTAAGGAATTGGTGTGGGCTTAGGCTCAATTGTTTATACTTTTAGCCTGTTATATGATTTGGTTAGTGCCGCTTCGGTTTTTTATTTATTTTTTATTTTTATCTTTTATTCCTTTTGATTTTAATCATTCTGAAGCATATTCGTCCAATTTTAAACATATATATGTATATATTCATCACAAAAACGAACTACATGCTAGAGAGAAGAAAGTTAATTTATACATAACGAAACCCACTCAAAGATGATATCCACAAATCCATCACAGGCTTATTTCAATAAAATATAAATGGCTAAACACAAAAACCAAATCTCAATTGATACCCATGTTCTTAAAAAAAAAAAAAAAGAAGAAGAAAAAAAAGTGATACCCAGGTTATAGATCCATGGATGTGTTCATTTAATCATGACAATTAACATACTAACATAGGCTTGAAAATAATCCTAGCTTTATTATGCATGTCTATGAATATTCATAATCACACATGCATGGTACTCATTAATATAGCAACTTGAAGCATAAGAACTATGAAATAAAAAGGGATTAAGAAATTATTCTTTAGGGGAAGCTTGTATTTGATGAAGGATTATTTTATTTGAAAAGTTTCTAGAATGATTGGGAGAGTATTTGGGTATTTTAATGGTGTTGTGTTTCATATTTTTTAGTAGAAGTGGTTATGAATTTATAAAAAAACTAGCAAGTTATTCATGCGATACACGGATAATATATTGTAATGTTTTATATAAGATTGTTTTAGAGAATATTGTACATATATTATAGCGTAATTGTTATAGAATTTTACTAGTAATGACTTGATCATAAAAAGTAACAATTATAAATTACATACACATATCCATTATAATTATACAACTGAAAAAAAAAAAAAAAAAAAAAAAAAAAAAAAACTTTTGGAGGAATATTGTAAAATAGAAGCTGATATAGAATGTATATTTCTCTTTCTCCTTAATTCTAAAACAAAATACATATTCCAAACACTCAGTCAATTACATCATTTATAAAACCCACAAATCTACTACATCCAACCTTAACATTAAAATCGTAATTCCCGTTGTCACTCAATATAAAATGCAAGCCCCCTTCCTTAGTTGTAGCCAACTCATACGAGTTAGGATTAGATGAGACAATAATGTTATAGCTAGGTAGGTGTCGTCGAAATATTGAAGATAAATAACATCATTTTTTGTTTGTTAGTATTTGACATAGGATGGCTTGAAGCGTTATGGGTAGGTATATATAAAGGGATAGGAGTGCAAAATGTGAAAATAGTGAGTTAAAATGCAAAAAGTTTTGTGTGTATGTATGAGAGATGAAAAGTCTTGAAACATTGAACTAAATGATACAAAGAATTTTTATTTTTTAATTGGAAATGTCTTGAAACATTGAAACAAATAAAACAAACAGTTAATATTTAATTTGTTCTTATCTCTGATGTGGCACTGGAGAATATTTTAATTATATTTGCATAAAATGCGCTACTTGGCAGAACCTCTAGGGTCATAGCTATGTGCAAGGGTCGAGGGGCCATGGCCCCCCAAAATTTTAAAAAATTTTAAAATAAATATATATATATATAATTATTTTAATGTTTTCAAAATTTAGTCTACAAAAATAAGTGTTTCCCCCCCCCCCCCCTCCCAAAATATTTGATTTAATCCAATGATGCTCTTAAAAGAAAAATTGGTTTAATAGTTATAAAGACATAACTTTACTTTAAGCAATTATATTTTTTATTGTAAAATGTGCTCTAATATTTGTTAAATATTTGATAAAGTTTGGTACCAAACATATTTAAATATATATCTTTTTCAACCCGTTATGGCAATTAAGAAGTCATTAAATCATTAAAAAAAAATATTGTCACTAAAATTACACATGAAATGTCTCTCTAGTTGCCACATAATGGGCTAGAGCAAGATTGCTTCAAATATGTTTGGAGCCTAACTTATTCCTCCAAGTTTTGGATCATTCATGTTTTTGAAAATTTCATTAGTTCAATTGAAATACTTTTTTACTTACTTTAGTATAAAATTTGATAATTTGTATCAAAAATGAAACTTTTTAAGAATTTTACTATAAAAATAGTAAAAATGAATTTTATTTTATGAAAGATTGCCATCAAACATAATTTTGATTGAAAATACTAAGTGAATGTTCAATATGTGTCTAAAACACCCTTGAACGTTTAGACCCCAAATTCCAAGTTATCAATTCAAGCTTATTATCAAACAATTAATGTGCGGAACATGAACATAAGCCAAACACAGAATTGATAAACAATATAAGCCAAATATAAACACATCCACAACAAAAAATAAATGGCAAAGATAAAGGAAAGGAAGATGCAAACACACGGACAACACACGATGTGTTATCGAAGAGGAAACCGAAGCCCTCGGCATAAAACCTCTCCGCCGCCCCCAAGCGGTCAATAATCCACTAGAAAATGTAGTTGGGATACATGAACATCAATAGACCCTCCAAGCCTAATCTACCCAGGTACCTAAGCCCTCCAAGCTTTCTGCTCTAACGAGGTTGCGCCGAACCTTTTTCTTTTCTAGCTTATCGAATTCCACTACTAAACCATAGCATCAACCAATGTAGATTGGTCCCTTCATAACTGCTTCCCAAAGCACCAAATTAAACCTTCTCACAGACGTGGGTGTGGTGAGATAAGGATTTGGCAAAGAACCTCTCAAGGGTATGACAATGGAGAGGGTAAGAGTAGAGGAATTTGTAGAGTCTCTAAGGTAAAGATTGTGGATGAATCAATCTTGTTTTTCTCTAGGGTTTCTCTCAAAAATTCTCTCTGAAAACTCTCTACATTTCGTGGGTATAAGGGTATATATATAGTGGTGAGTGTTTGGAATGCGAAGAGACAATTTTTCCCAAATAGGGCTGGTTGGCGGCTTGGCCTCGCGACTTGTCCAAGTCGCGAGATAACGGCCTGGCCAGCCTGAGACTTTTGTCCTGTAGTGCGACAGCTAGCACGACCCTTCAACTCCCCTGTGTGCTTCTCATGTGCCTGCAGTTGGCGGCTTGCCAGTCGCGAGTCAGCCGCGAAACTCTGCTTCTTTGCACAAACTTGAGCTTTTCTTCACATTTTCTTCACACACTACCCTTACATGAATCCCACCTAAATACAGGGTTACTAAGTGTTAAATTACAAGCAAATTGGCACGGAATAAAGCCAACAAGATGGTTGATAAATTTCAACCTTACAATCTCCCCCTTTGGCTATTCCGTGAGAAAACCCTATAACAAACTCTAGACTTAACGCGTGAGTTGGGAACGGTTGGAAAACACACTCACACCTAACTCTAGAATCTGTGAAGCTTTAGAACCATAAGAACCAGAACTCCTGAAACACAACAACATAATAAGTTTATTGTATGCAGAAAGCTTGTAATGCAAATGGAGCAAGCACAATGCGATCAAGCACAATGGAATAAAGCAATAAACCAAGGCAAGACCAAAACAGGTAATCACTGTAACCAAGTGATTACAATGCTCATTCACACTTGGAATGACATCCGAACATTCAAGTTGACACACACAAGGCAAATCACTTGAATGACCAACACTCAACCAATGCACAATACATGAAGTATGTGCATCTAGGGAAAATCCTACAAGGGCACAAGAGTGACAGTACTTAAAAGGAAATGCATAACATTTAGTTAGAAGTACTGATTTAACAAAGCACAAAGGCTACATAAAGTAAGGTACAAACCATAAAGCCTACAAACATGCATGGAAACAAACCCTAAAAGCTTACAAAAGCAATATAGGTACAAAGGTCCAAACAAAATATAAAATACTTCCCTTAACATATCACTCCCCCTAACATGAATCATAGGAGCTGTGATGAGCTTGGAACATATATACTTGTACCCTTGGTATATGCATCTCCCCTATGGAATATCTCTCCCCCTACAAATGTGCACGAGAAATAGAATTTCTCCCCCTAAGAATGTGCACAAAGGTCATATAGAAATGACAAAAACTCTCCGGTATACTCTCTAGAGTATACTCTCCCCTTTTTTGTCAGGAATAGACAAAGGGTCAAGGAGAAACGAGGGCAAGAGATGAAGGTATGAACAATGATAATGATGCATGAGGGGTGCGAGATGAATGAGAAAATGAAGCTCAAACCTAAGACAAAGTAAAATGCTACAAAGCATAAGGTAAACATGACATGCTAGGATGAAGAAACAAGGTATAGACCAATGCATGACAGGGGTAGCAAGGTGTGTGCAAGAGGTGGCAAAGTGCAATGCATGACCAATGCATGGAAAATGCACATGTGGGGTAAGGTGTGTTAAATACATAACCAATGAGCCAAACATGTTCCTAATGAGAAAACATGAGAAGCCTCAAAGTTTAATACTTATCGGAGTCCAAACAAGCGAGAAAATGCTTAAGAGACATTTTATCAAACACCTAGCATGCACACTATGAACAACAATGTGAAACAATGCATGAACATCATGAAAACCACCCTTAATACATGCTCTTTTTGCCACAAGGAGCCAACATCCAAAGCAAAACAACAAAAGAAACCAAACCCATACAAAACTTTTGAGAGAAAAATAAGTTTTCCCAACCCCTATGATGAAAATCCCAATCAAGAGCACAAAACTCACCAAAACATATACTAAGGATAAAAAACAATGCAAAGAGTTTAGAATTACCTTAGAGATGATAATGGAATGAAAAACCATTCAAATTGATTGGATTTTGATGTAAAAATATTGAAAGAGGAGTTTAAAAGAGTATGGGAGAGGTTTAAAATAGTTTTCCCATGAAAAACACTTAAAAAAAGCTGTTTCTGGGCGTTTCGCGACTGGGCAAGTCGTGAGATGAGTCGCGAAAACGATTTTCATGAAATTTTCTAAGTCTTTTTCGCGACTTGAGTGCTCACCCGCGAGTAAGTCGCGAATCTCTCTTCCAGAGAACCAAAAAATGCGAGGAAAATGCATTTTTCCAGTTTTGCGACTCGCGAGCCAGTCGCGAAAAACTCTGACACCTGTTTTTCAACACCAAAACATGTTTAAACAATGAAAAACAATGTAAGCACAAAACATGAACACAAAGAGTGATAAAAATCACTTCCAAAAACATATAAAATGATCAAAAATCTTTTTGGATTGATCCATATATAGTTGAGCACACACACATCACATTTAAACAAGTACAATCGAACAAATAAATAAGGCATTCATTGAACATTAGGCATGTGTGTTGTGTGTGCATATCAAGTGTGGAATAGTCCATAGTCTAGAGTGAATTTTCAATGATCAATTCAATCAAGTCATACACAACTAGTGCTAAGACAAGTGGTCTATCTCAATTATAGAAATGAACATATATGACCTCCCACAAGAAAATGATTACATATCTTTGAAACTTTTCATTTTGCTTCTTTACAATTCATATCAATTGATCTTTTTGAATCAATAAATCTCATTTTAGAGATCGATGCCTGAAATTTTTGATATTTCAATTTGATGAACAAGCCTTTGGCTTTTTGGGGCATCATACATTTTATTTTGGTCGCTTTCCCTTTTTCCTAGTCAAATACTAGTATGTGCGACAGGCTTTTGCAGCTCAATATCTCTTTTCATTTGGAGATTTACATTTGGTGAGCTCTTTAAGCAAAAACAACAAAATAAAGAGTGGGAAGATATATAGGTACAAGTCTATGCATGTCTCAAAACCAACAAGACTATTGACTAATCATTCATGACAAGCTTGAAGATCGATTTACAACAATCACACAAAGATGTCAAGATTTTTCCCACAAAGATATAAGTGCATAAAGAACAAGCTAAGCTCGTAAATGCATAAAGCCATTTGTACGAAGGTACAAGGCAAAACTCACATGTGATATGTGCTCAAACATATACGATCAAACTTTTTGAATTTTTCACTTTTTATGTGGTTTTGGATTTTTACTCACACAAAACAAAGACATAAAAGTAAGATAAAAAACAAAAACAAACAAATGCAGAAAAAATGCATGATGCACAAATGCATGACAATGAAGCATCTAATGCATGAAGGGTCCTACAAAGATCGAAAGAATTAGATCAATGACCAAAAGAGCAAAAGCTCAACCATAGGAACCCTTCCTCATCCAAACAGAATGATTGTTTGGAATGAGTGTCTCATGAGAAGTGAGACGAGGGTTGGAAGAATGAGAACCGGAGATGCACATAGTCAAGGAGTTAAGAGCATTAAACACTTTCTTTAACAACATGCTATTTTCACTCAAATCCAGTTTACTCTTTTTAGCACAACTTCCAAGAAGCTCAAGTTTCTCTTTTCTTTTGATTCTTTTAAAAGCATGAAACTTAGAGCATTGAGGTCTTAGATGACCAAAGGCACCACAATGGTGACAAACAATGTGTTTAGGTCCACTAGACTTTTTGGGAAGGGATCTAGCAACATGGTTTTGTTCTCTCTTCAAATTATAACATTGAGGTCTTATATGATTAATCACACCACAATGGTGGCAAGTTGGAACAAACTTAGATCCATCTAAAGCCTTAGGTTGAGACCTAAACAGAGGCTTTGACTTAACAGCCTTTCTCTCCACCTTTTGATTTCTTTTATGTGGAGGAATGTACATCGATTTGTCCTTTGGGGTAGAACACACAATAGGCACAAAATCGAGTACCACAACATGATTGCAACAAATAATTTCATTCTTTTTAACAATAGGTTCAACAATCAAATACTTGACATGCATCTTAAGAGATTCATTTTCACATTTTAGCTCATCAACAAGTTTGTTAGACAAAACAAGTTTAGCATCCAAGTCCATATTCAAACATTCAAACTCTTTCAACCAATTTGTTTGCTTCATTAAGCTTAACAATCAAATCATCATTTTCACAAAATAACTTGCTCAAATTCTTTTGAAACTTCTTAGCAATTTTCTTTAAAGGTTTGATGTTAGGAATATCCACAATATCCAAAGATTCATGTAACATAGCATCACAATCATGAGGATTATCACTCATAAAGGCATTTTCACAAACACGTGGCATGTTACATTTATCATCAACCAAATCATACAAAGAGGCATATAAAGCACAATCCATGGCAAATAAACACAAGGGGTAAAGGATCACACTTAAGTATTTAAACCACAACAAGTGTACCCGCTCTGATACCAATTGAATGTTCAATATGTGTCTAAAACACCCTTGAACGTTTAGACCCCAAATTCCAAGTTATCAATTCAAGCTTATTATCAAACAATTATGTGCGGAACATGAACATAAGCCAAACACAGAATTGATAAACAATCTAAGCCAAATATAAACACATCCACAACAGAAAATAAATGGCAAAGATAAAGGAAAGGAAGATGCAAACACACAGACAACACGCGATGTGTTATCGAAGAGGAAACCGAAGCCCTCGGCGTAAAACCTCTCCGCCGCCCTCCAAGCGATCAATAATCCACTAGAAAATTTAGTTGGGATACATGAACAGCAATAGACCCTCCAAGCCTAATCTACCCAGGTACCTAAGCCCTCCAAGCTTCCTGCTCCAACGAGGTTGCGCCGAACCTCTTTCTTTTCTAGCTTACCGGATTCCGCTACTAAACCATAGCATCAACCAATGTAGATTGGTCCCTTCATAACTGCTTCCCAAAGCACCAAATTAAACCTTCTCACAGACGTGGGTGTGGTGAGATAAGGATTTGGCAAAGAACCTCTCAAGGGTATGACAATGGAGAGGGTGAGAGTAGAGGAATTTGTAGAGTCTCTTAATGAAGATTGGGGATGAGGCAATCTTGTTTTTCTCTAGGGTTTCTCTCACAAAATTCTCTCAGGAAGCTCTCTACATTTCGTGGGTATAAGGGTTTATATATAGTGATGTGCGTTTGGAATACGAAGAGTCAGTTTTTCCCAAACAGGGCTGGTTGGTGGCTTGGCCTTGCGACTTGTCCAAGTCGCGAGATAACGGCCTGGCCAGCCTGGGACTTTTGTCCTGCAGTGCGACAGCTGGCGCGACCCTTCAGCTCCCCTGTGTGCTTCTCACGTGCCTGCAGTTGGCGGCTTGCCAGTCGCGAGTCAGCCGCGAGTCCTAGCAGCGAAACTCTGCTTCTTTGCACAAACTTGAGCTTTTCTTCACACTCTCTTCACACACTACCCTTACATGAATCCCACCTAAATACAGGGTTACTAAGTGCTAAATTACAAGCAAATTGGCACGGAATAAAAATAACAAGATGGTTGATAAATTTCAACCTTACACTAAGCTTTTTTTGTTGTTGGGTGTGTGTATATATACAACTTATTATAATAAAAATGTGTGTGTGTGTGTGGTTGTCTAGATAAATAAATAAATAAATAAATATATATATATATTAATGCTACAACTTAATTGGCTTCCCCAAACAAAAATTCTTGGCTCTGCCCCTGTATGTAATAAAAAAAGCGTGTGTATATATGTATATGGGGGGTTGTCTTGATAAATATATTAATTCTACAACTTGGCCCTTCCAAACAAAAATTCTTGGCTCCGCCCCTGAACCCCATACTTTCCCACATGAGGTCTCTGCTTATATATATATATATATATATATATATATATATATATATATATATATATTGATAAGAAAAACAAATTTGCACATACATACTATGAGCATCAGGGCCAAAGGACATGTTATGCGTTAGCACGTGCTTTGGGTCCGGATTTGGTGCATCCTATTTTGAAAGATTGTCCCTTTTTTATTGTAAATATAGTTTTTAGGTATTAATTTTGTGTACTTGGTTGAAGGCGTTCTTGAACTCTCTTTGCTTATTCTTGATATCATTGGAAAGCTTGTATTACATTTGTAAAGTTGTGATTTCCAACTATGTTGTGTTGGCTTTAATTCCGTGCCAAATTTAATTGTAATTTCTTCAATCATTTTTCCCTGTATGTATGTGGGTTTTTAATTGTAAGGGATGGGTGTGAGATATCGTGAAGACTCAAGTTTCAAAGGATGAACAAGTGGATTTCGCGAGTGTCTCGCGAGAAGTTTACCCGCGAAAGAGCCACGTGTAGAGCACATGACTGGAAGATGAAGAGTCATGCCAGGCTGGATGTTTTCATGAGTGTCTCGCGAGTAAGGCCAACCCGCGAAGGACTCGCGAAACTTTCTGTTTGGCAAAAAGTTATGTTTTGCTTTACCAAGTCTTTACCCACACTATATATACCTTCATTACCCACAAATTGTAAGGAGTGCTTTTTAGAGAGAAAACCCTAGAAAATACACTTGAGAGTTAGAGATTATTATACCCACAATCATCTACACATTTCCTTGTGGTTTTCCTCAACTCCTACCTCTCCATCTCTACATCCTTGAGAGGTTGCTAGCCTAAACACTTACCACACCCATTTTGAGTGTAAAGTGAGATTTTGGTGCTATTGGGAAGCATTGGAAGGAGCCATTCATTGGCGGATGCAATCAGGCTGAATTGCGGGATCCGGAAAGCTAGAGAAGACAAGGCTTCGAGAAGTCAGTTGGTAGCAGGAGCTTGGAGGGCTCAAGTACATGGGGTAGACTAGGCTTGGAGGGTCTTTTGTTATTCATGTACTCCAACTTTATTCTCTAGTGGATCGATTTCGACTTGGAGGGTCGTGGAGAGGTTTTTCGTCGAGTTCTTCAGTTTCCTCTTCGATAACACGTCTCTGTGTTATCTTGTATTTGCATCTCTCTTCCTTACTCTTTAAGCTTTCCTTTTATTGTTGATAATGGATGAATATGACTTAGGGTAGTGATAACGGTTATTTGCGCTTATTTACTCTTGTTCTGCACTTAGTATAAGTTAGAGTAAAAGCTATCTACCCGTAATTTTAATTTTGGGGTCTAAACAAGCTCTTGTGTTTTTGCACAAATCCGAGCTTTCAACATTATACATACTTTTTGAAGGTACCAACTTTGTGTTTTGTTCTATGATCAAAAAGTGGTTCAATTGAGAAGTAAGGTAGTTCAAATGTGAAATTTATAATGTTGATTTTTTTGTCATCCTTGGAGCAGTCATTTTCCAACAGTCTAGGGAATATCAACCAAAGCTTTTTTTTTTTTTTTTTTTCTTTTACGGCGTAGAGAAACATGCCTAATTTACTTAGTACCAAATTTTTGGATCACCCATAAGTAATTTGTGACAAATTTATGTACAAAGTGGGCACCTCAAACTTATTTGAACCATTCTTTATGAGTTTCACATGATTCTTTCCACTCATGTAAACTTTTTTTTTTTTGGCCTTCTAACCCTTGTTTTGCTCAAATGAAGAGTCGTTAGAAAGCTTTTGATGCTCATTTACTAGCTCCTCATATCATATCACCCCATTTTGATCCCCATGATATTTTGAAAATTTCCAATAATTAACACTTAAAAAAAATATATATATATTTTGTAACTATATCCAAGCTAACTTCATTAAAGAATTAAAATTGCAACCCAATATCAAATTAGCAGAAACACATAATAGAGAAAAAAAAAAAATGAAGCATACATTTTATTATTGGCTACCAATAATGCTTTTATAGTAACCAAAACAAATGTATAAACTTGTGTTCTGAAGAAAGATATATATCTTATTATTCTTTGTTGTTTGCTCTTTTTAATTATCAATAATTTGGAAGAATATGCAACTCTACCACAAAAGATTAGTGTGTGTGTGTGTTTTATTACAATTTAAATGAAGTATATATTACTAAAATTGATATTTTTCTTAAGAAGTATAGTGAATATAGTCTTAATGAATTAATTTTTCAAAATGAAAAAAATATATATATAACAAGTATATATTAATTAAGTAAATAGAAATAAAATATTTTTGATAATTTTATGATATTAAATACTTGACTTCTTAAATTAATTATTTTAGTAAAAAAAAATTGCAAACTTTATTTCACTATTACAACCACCTTAGGTAGAAAAATAAATAAGTCTATTTTTTAAGAATTATCAACCAATAATATTTCAATATAGCAAAAATAAATGTATAAACATATGTTTAAGTGCACTCATTCATCATCACTCTTAGAAAATATCTTTGCACATATGGTAACATGCGCAACTTCCAGGGAGGTTTGGGTAGCTCTAAACGCATATTTACTTTGCAATCCAAGACTCAAACAATGGAATTTCATTATTAACTTCCACCATGAAAAAGGTAGCTAATCTATTGCTAATTATTTCTCAAGCTCACCAATCTTGTGGACACATTGGTTACTATTGATTAGCCACTTAATGATTTGAACTCATCTCTTTTCTCTTGGCCAGCTTTGGATCAAACCATGACTCTTACATCCCTTCAATCACTAACATAGTTGATTCCCTCTCATCTAAGGATTTGTATGACCGACTTTTAGCTTATGACTTTTGTCTTTAGCAAATTTCAAATGATCTTTTTCTTCTAAGTACAAACATTGTACAACTGATCTTTCTCTTCTAAGTACCAAAGGAGTCTCTTTTCATGGTATTTATGGTGGTGACAATCAAAATTTATTGTTTACAACTTAACTAGGAAAAAATTGGCAAATGCCCTTTTTAAACAAAAATTGTAGCGTTTGGCCCCCTTTCCCAAACTAATTAGAGAAATGCCCCTCTTTTGTAACTCGATTTGAGATAAATCGAGTTTAAAAAAAAAAAAATTGGAGCTCTATAGCGACATTTTAAGGAGCCTATAGTGACGTTTTAAGGATCTATAGTGGCGTTTTGTAACTCGACCTCCATGAAGTCGAGTTATAAGCAAATTTTTTTTTTTACCTATAACTCGACTTCATGGAGATCGTGTTACAAAACGCCACTATAGGTCCTTAAAACGTCACTATAGGCTTCTTAAAAACGTCGCTATAGGGCCTAACTCGATTTATCTCAAATCGAGTTTCAAAAGAATGACATTTCCTTAATTAGTTTGGGAAAAGGGGCAAAATGCTACATAATTTGCACGAAAAGGGCATTTGCCCATTTTCTCCACTTAACCATGGGAAAAACCCCCTTGAGTTGTCAATATATAGCTATCAAATACTTTCGTCTTTTTTGTGTGGTACCTATGATAGTTGCAATCGTATTCAACGTCCCTGGTATGGAGACTATTCCTATAATTGTCAATACATATGACTAGCTAATAAAAGAAAACAATTTCAGTAGGTTATCACCACCATCTCAAATTAGGCAGCAAATTAGGGTTTTGTTATCACCTTGTTTTGATCGCCTTAATATTTTTTTTCTTTAAAAAACATTTTTTTATTCTTTATTAGACAGTTAAAATTGCAAACCTTTATAAACACATAATGTAAGGAAAAAAAAAAAGTGTACACTTTTATAATTATCCACCAATAATATTTTTAGTGTAGCTAAAACAAATGCAAAAACTTGTATTTTGAAGACAAATATTTATCTTATTATTTTTTATATCAATTTTACCTTCTCTTTTTAAGTATTATTACTTTAGAAGCACAAAGCAACTTTAGAGCAACAAATTAATTCGTGTTTGTCTTCTTTGGGGTTTTTTTTTTTTTTTTTTTAAAATTATCATAAAGTATTTACAAATAAAATCTACCTTCTCCTTCTTAATAAGTGCAGTGAATTAGGTAGAAATGAACTGACTTTGAAAAGAGTATTAAAAAATAATATACATTAATTAATCAGTAATCAATATTTTAAATACTTTTGTGATGTTTAAATTTTGATTTCTCATAAGTCTGTTTAAGTTAACTTTATTAGTAAGTCAAAATTGTAAACCTTTATGTCACTATTACAGCCATAATATGTAGAAAAATAAATAAGTTTATGTTTTTGGAATCGGCTAGTAATAATATTTTAATATATCATTAAACACATGTTTATACATAATGTTAAGAGAAGTGTTACATTTACAACATATTCACAACAAATTTTAGGTGGTAGATTGTTATTCGTTTTAATTTGAAACTTATTAATAAAATTAGTTTTTTATCCACCAATAATTAACAACAAATAACAATATACCACTTAAAATTTGTTGTAAAAATATTGTAGACATAACATTTCTTAATTGTTAAAGGGGAAAAAAAAGGTTAACACAAAGTAATACAAAGCAATAATATAGAACACAAAACATTGTAAGAAACAACCACATGAGAGGAAAAGAAAAATCGTCCAACTTAAATTAACGAGATTGTTATTCAATGTTGACATCTCATTTTGCAACCTGCATTTAACCTCACCTGGAGGGTAAAATGGTAATTTTGCCTTGAAAATATGCATCTTAATTCTGACCATTAGATCCTTAATCTCATTTCACCAAAATGATCTTGATGTTATAGCAATCAAATCGACTGGTCATAAGCCCTAATCGGACCACCAGATTGAAAGTTATCATCAAATCAAGTTTCAATGGCTGAGATGCACTATCACAAATTGAGTCCGACTATATGTGATTATGAACAATTGATTTCAATTGATTATAAGTATAATCAATTTGAGATCAATGATGTGTCATAATTTGATTGGTTATGACTACATTTTATATAAGGTTGTATACACCTAATTAATTAGATAGTTAAACATTGATTATTCAATGAGTAATTTGTGCAATTATCTTTTAATTAGAGTAAATTTGGAACCAATTAAGTCTGAAATGGGAGTGATTGGAGCCATTTAATGGTAATTGGGAGCTAATTTGGGGCTTATTAATGTTAATTGTGTTGAAACCATTTTCTAACAAATGACCTCTGCTCACCATTTCATCGATATCTCTCAGAATATTTTGAATCTGTGAATAAGGTTAATTTTCAGAAACTAGACATCTGGGGCTTTAATTTGAGTACAAGAACGAGACAATTCCGATCAGAATTGAGTCAGATATGATTTTTCAAAGTTGGGTCTATAGGCTGCTACAGCAGCTACAGGAAAACCGAGTTTTGGCTTGCTCCTCACTCCCATTAATCTCTCTATTTATTGCACCAGATTTCCCCCAAGGCTAAAATGAGATCTAGGTTCATGATTCTTTATCAACCCTTATTAAATGTCATTCCATTCATATTTCCTCTACCACTACTATATAAACCCTCACTCACCTTCATTCCAAAAACATACAAAAAAAACCCCCTCTCTTCTCCTCTCTTGAGTTCTAGGAAGTTAAGTAGTCTTGTCATATCTTTGTCTTCTTGAGACTCAAGGTATTGAGTGAGACTTACTCTTCCTCTCCTAACTCTTATTTTCCTCCACCCTTAGAACCTCCCTCAAAAGTCTCCTCCTCCACCATATGAATCTTGCATGAAGGTATACTTCATTTCCCTAATTGTTTTTTGTGTTACCATGATGAGAGTTTAAGATTAAAGCATGATTATAATCATTTGAATTTCTTTGAATGTTCTTAATTGTTCTTATATATTCTTCACATGTTCTTGGTTGTTCATCACATGTTCATGCATAACACTAGTTTTGATCTTAAATCCACATGAAAAACATGAAAAATATGTTTATTTAATAATTCTTTTAAATTCTTGAATTTATGATATTACCATCCACACACATTCACTAGAATTTATTTTTCAATCCAAATGCAATGCTTAATAAATTGAATTAGGGTTTGTCACATGCACACACATTAAATTCAACATGTAAATTGATTAACATATTGGATGATATGATATGAATATTGGCCACCATAGTCTAGAAGATCGGTTTCATCGGGCAAGGTGGGTGCCTAATACCTTCCCACTTTGTAACATAGCCTCCGAGCTTAGATCAAGGATTAGTAGATCAAATGTTTATCCATGTAATTTTTGATTTTTAGATTGTAACTAGGAAACAAAGCCATATACTTTATCTTAGATATTATCTAGGACCAAAGCCATGTAATTTTCTATGATCAATGTAAATTCAATTTCAAATAAATAAAATGAGGAATTTTTCAATTTTGGTTTTCTTATTTATTTCAATAATTAAATAAGTGACGACTTCATTGTAAAACCCTTAATCTAAAGGGGAAAATATAACTAGTCGAACCTCCATTTTGAGAGATAATAACACGACTCTACCCATTCATGTGGGTTTGGCCCAACATCCTAAAAACGGGCCGAGGGTGCAATTTCTCACAGTGGCGACTCCACTAGGGATATTGAGGGCTAAGCTTTAATTAGGTTATGGTGACCAACCATGTCATTGTTTGTTTATTTCTTTTTGTATATAATATGTCTAATATGTCATTATATTGCATGTCATACATCATTTTCTTGAATGAAATTTATTTTATTTATGTGCTAGCCCGGAAGCCCGATAGTATTAGTCGTGGATTGTGGTCTTCCTGAGACTCACATACCCAATGGTGAACCTACCACCCACCGCGACAAGGATCATCATGGTTATGTCATGGTGGTTCATAAGGACAAACTATACCGTTCGAACCAACACGACGCTCCTGGCGTCACAAGTTGGGAGGTACGACGTCCTAGCTTATGTGAACCTTTAACCCACCTTCTACCCATGTTGTAATGACCCATAAAACCTACCTTTAGGGTGGTCCATGTAAATTGCATTTCATTATGCATTTGTTTGGCCGTTGTTTGAACCATGATGACTGAAGTCCAACGCTTGAGCCCGTCATGATTGTTTGAACCTTATATGTTGTGAATGAACTCAAACTCAAAAGCCTATGATTGAACTCTACTTGAAATGGAAGCACAATTTTTTTCTTGAATGAGTCTAAACCCAACACTTGAGCCCATCAAAGGTGTATACACATGATCAACATCAAAGGCCAAAAGCTCATAAGATGCATGCCTTCCAAGTGTATGGTTTAAGCCATTTCAAGCAAATGCCAAAAGATCATAATCAAGGTTTGAGCCTTCCAAGTGCAAACCCAAGCCATTTTATCATAATCAAGGTTCAAGCATACCAAGTCTCAAGCATCCTAAATGGACCAAGAAGAAGCAAGTGGCCCAACTTTGCCTCACTCCACATTTGGTTTGCAACATCATGGTTAAGCTTAAAGTTTGTTTGTTTATTCCATGTTTCTATGTTTCTTTGAATTCTAAAAATCCATGTAGCCTTTGATGTACTTTGTTCATGTATATATTAAAAAAAAAATCAAGATTCCCAAATCTTTCCCAAAAAAAAAAGAAAAAAAAAAAGAGAAAGTTTTTGGACTAGAGGCATTGGGCCTTTGAGTCATTTAAAAAAAAAAAAAAAATCTTTGTCCTAGTGACTTTTTCAAAAAGACCCATTTTTTTTCTCTCTTTCAAGATTTTTTTTTTTTAAAAAAAAAAGAAAGAAAAGAAGAAGAAGAAGAAGAAGTCTCATTTTCAAAATGGTACATGAGGATCTCTCGGACAAAACATTTTCTAAATCTTGATGTTTAAAGGCTTGAGCAATCAACTTGTACTAAAGAATGATTAATTTCATTTGATTCATGTAAAGACTTTTGCTACTTGATTTAGAATATAAAAAGAAATGGTCTTAAAAGGCAATAAAAAAGAATTCATCAATTAGAAAATCCCAAGAATCCATGCACTCGAACCAATTTTCAAAGATCTTTTGTTTCACAACATTAGAGCATTCATACTTTTTCTTTTAAGATGAATTTATTAAAAGAGCTTAAGTCACTGTGCTTACAAGCAAGCATTACTAGGAATAGGAGACCATCTTTGGTTAAACAAGATTATTCCCTAATACCTAGAACGATCATTATCCATTGCTAGCCCATTTGAGCCTTTAAACAATTAGCCTCTTTTTCGCATGAACCCACTAAAATCTAAACCTAGGGTGGGAAAAACCAAAGTATGCATGCTTTAATCTCATGTTGAGGAGGAGTCAACCTTGTTGCTTTGAAGCTAATTGATAAATCTCTCCTAGAGACATGAAAGACAAGTGGAGAATTCATTAGGCTAAAGACAAGAGATCATCAAAGAAAAATGAGGTTTCACACAATCAAGGAAAGAGAAATAAAATTCCATCAATGTAAAAAAAAAAAAAAAAAAAAAAAAGTGTGCATCAAGCTTGAAGAGCTTAAAATTCATCGTGCCAAGAGGAATACAAGATTCATCTAAAAGAAAGTTCATCAAAAAAGGAAAAGATCCATCAAGCACAAAAGGTGCAAGTGCATTGAAGCAAGAAAGAAGTCTAAAGAGCACATCAAAATGACTTAAGTTGAGAAAACAAGGAAGGCGCAAGGTCCCCAAAAAGTTCATTCAATCAAGAGATGAAAGACAACAACAACAACAACAACAACAACAACAAAAAAACCCGCTAAGCTGAAAGCCCAAAAGGGCGGTCTAGGCAAAAGTTAGGGCCAAAGAAATGAAGAAGATGAAAAGAAAAAAAATTGGAAGATCCTACCAAGTTGGAAACTTGAAGATACAACCTAAAAAGAGAATAATTTTACAAGATGAAAGTCTAGAGGTATGATTCAAGAGGAATGAGCATAAAAACGATTGTTGATACAAATGACCAATGAAGACTAGTGAGAAGATGACAATGAAGAAATGGGAATACTCCTCCAATACTTGATTTTTGAGTAATGCATACTTGCGGAAAACATCATAGGAAATTTTGAGCCTTTTATATCTTTCATTTTATAACCCAAATCCGGCCTACATTACAACCCATGAGTAAAGACCTCCTTGAAATGTTGCTAGTTGTAGGCACATCTTAAGCTCTAATATTATTTTCTTTGAATTAAAAAGGAAAAATGCTTAAGATTTTCAAACCCCACTGGATGATATGTTGAAGGACAAAACTTCTCAAATTCTCAAATCCCCAAATGGCTTAAAAGAACTTTCAAACTTGGAGCACTCTCCTTGTTTGCACCCAATAATGTGATTCCTAAATATTATCACATTTCATTTCTTGATTTCCTTTGGAGACTTAATCTGACGATGTTCAAAAAGATGAAGCATATTTGTTTACATGAGTTTAATGATCTTGATCCTTCATAATCAAAGAGATTTGTTTGGTTCTTAAATACTATGATTTTCTAAAATGGTTGTTCAAAGGATCACATCTTGTTCCAAAAAAAAAAAAATGGAATTTTTTTTTTTTAAATCATTCTTTTCCAAAATCCAGTTCTCTTGAACTACGTCTTGACCTGATCCTCTACGAGAGAGGTACGTAGGCAGCCTTTCAAAGGCCCGGTCCCAATCACCCGAACAATCTTGGAGAACAAATTCAAAACAATGTGACAAAATTGTTTGGGTGCATGTTAGGCTAAGTTCATTTGTTTTGCATCAAGCATGCTCAAACTTGGGGCATTGGCTTATTTATATTGTGTGCAGATATGTCCTTCTCGCATGAAAGCATGTTTTTATTTGAGGCATCAATCCATTTTTTTGCAAGCATGCCCACACTAGGGGCATTGGCCAAAAATGTTTTCATGATAATTGGTTTCTAACAAGCTAGAGAAAGAAAGGCATTTTGCAAGACCCAATGATGGCAGACCGTGATCTTCTTTCATGTTCCCCAATGGTAGCAATATCAAATTAACTCAACTTCCATCCAAGCAAGGAATATGCCCCAAACTAGGGGCATTGGCTAAGTGCTTCCAATTTCTTATAATAAATGACTCCATTGCTGATTAAAACTTGCTTTTTTGCAGGAATCAAAGTGAATGATCATTTATCTCATTCAACACAAGTTAACTCAGATATGCACCCTCATATAGCCAGATAATAGCATGACCTATACCATGTAGGATCGACAGTAGCTCTCCTACTTTCAAAGGATCGACCTTAGTTCTCCCAAAACCCATAGGATCGACCTTAGCTCTCCTATACACTGTAGGATCGACAGTAGCTCTCCTACCTCCAAGGGATCGATCTTAGTTCTCTAAAACTCATAGGATTGACCTTAGTTCTCCTATACACTGTAGGATCGACAGTAGCTCTCCGACATTCAAGGGATTAACCTTAGTTCTCCCAAAACCCATAGGATCAACCTTAGTTCTCCTATACACTGTAGGATCGACAGTAGCTCTCCTACCTCCAAGGGATCGACCTTAGTTCTCTGAAACTCATAGGATCGATCTTAGTTCTCCTATACAATGTAGGATCGATAGTAGCTCTCCTACTTTCAAGGGATCAACCTTAATTCTCCTTAAACTCATAGGATCGACCTTAGATCTCCTATACACTGTAGGATCGACAGTAGCTCTCTATACACTGTAGGATCGACAGTAGCTCTCCTACATTCCTCTTCTACTTTCAAGGGATCGACCTCAGTTCTCCCTAAACCCATAGGATCAACCTTAACTCTCCTATACACTGTAAGATTGACAGTAGCTCTCCTACCTCCAAGAGATCGACCTTAGCTCTCCTATACACTGTTGGATCGACAACAGCTCTTCTACCTTCAAAGGATCAACCTTAGTTCTTCTGAAACTATAGGATCGACCTTGGTTCTCCTATACACTGTAGGATCGACCTTGGTTCTCCTATACACTGTAGGATCGACAGTAGCTCTCCTACATTCAAGGGATCGACCTTCGTTCTCCTGAAACTCATAGGATCGACCTTAGTTCTCCCTATACACTGTAGGATCGACAGTAGCTCTCCTACATTCAAGGGATCGACCTTAGTTCTCCTATACATTGTAGGATCGACAGTAGCTCTCCTACTTTTAAGGGATCGACCTTATTTCTCTTTAAACTCATGGGATCGACCTTAGCTCTCCTATACACTGTAGGATCGACAGTAGCTCTCCTACCTCCAAGGGATCGACCTTAGTTCTCTGAAACTCATAGAATTAACCTTGGTTCTCCTATACACTGTAGGATCGACAGTAGCTCTCCTACATTCAAGGGATCGACCTTAGTTCTCCCAAAACCCATAGAATCGACCTTAATTCTCCTATACACTGTAGGATCGACAGTAGCTCTCCTACTTTCAAGGGATCGACCTTAGTTCTCCCGAAACCCATAGGATCGACTTTAGTTCTCCTATACATTGTAGGATCGACAATAACTCTCCTACTTTCAAGGGATCGACCTTAGTTCTATCGAAACCCATAGGATCAACCTTCATTCTCCTATACACTGTAGGATCGACAGTAGCTCTTACATTTAAGGGATCGACTTTAGTTCCCCCGAAACTCATTAGATCAACCTTAGTTCTCCTATACAGTGTAGGATCAACATTAGCTCTTCTACTTTCAAGGGATCGACCTTAATTCTCCTTAAACTCATAGGATCGACTTTAGCTCTCCTATACATTGTAGGATCGGTAGTCGCTCTCCTACCTCCCTCTTCTACTTTCAAGGGATCGACCTTAGTTCTCCCTAAACCCATAGGATCGACCTTAACTCTCCTATACACTGTAAGATTGACAGTAGCTCTCCTACCTCCAAGAGATCGACCTTAGTTCTCCTAAAACCCATAGGATCGACCTTAGCTCTCCTATACACTGTAGGATCGACAACAGCTCTTCTACCTTTAAGGGATCAACCTTAATTCTTCTGAAACTCATAGGATCGACCTTGGTTCTCCTATACACTGTAGGATCGACAGTAGCTCTCCTACATTCAAGGGATCGACCTTCGTTCTCCTGAAACTCATAGGATCGACCTTAGTTCTCCTATACACTGTAGGATCGACAGTAGCTCTCCTACATTCAAGGGATCGACCTTAGTTTTCCCGAAACTCATAGGATCGACCTTAGTTCTCCTATACACTGTAGGATCGACAGTAGCTCTCCTACTTTTAAGGGATCGACCTTATTTCTCTTGAAACTTATGGGATCGACTTAGCTCTTCTATACACTGTAGGATCAACAGTAGCTCTCCTACTTTCAAGGGATCGACTTTAGTTCTCCCGAAACCCATAGGATCGACCTTAGCCTTATACATTGTAGAATCGACAGTAGCTCTCCTACCTCCAAGGGATCGACCTTAGTTCTCTGAAACTCATAGGATTGACCTTAGTTCCCTTATACTTATAATCGACTATCGCAAATCACATTCAAGGGATCGACCTTAGTTCTCCGAAACTCATAGGATCGATCTTAGTTCTCCTATACTCTATAGGATCGACAGTAGTTCTCCTAATTTAAGGGATCGACCTTAGTTCTCCCGAAACTCATAGAATCGACCTTAGTTCTCCTATACAATGTAGGATCGACAGTAGCTCTCTTATTTTCAAGGGATCAACCTTAGTTCTCCCTAAACCCATAAGATCGACCTTAGCTCTCCTATACACTGTAGGATCGACAGTAGCTCTCCCACCTCCCTCTCCTACTTTCAAGGAATCGACCTTAATTCTCTCTAAACCCATAGGATCGACCTTAACTCTCTTATACACTGTAGGATCGACCTTAACTCTCTTATACACTG
The DNA here is from genome assembly GCA_019022515.1 of Quercus aquifolioides. Taxonomy (NCBI): domain Eukaryota; kingdom Viridiplantae; phylum Streptophyta; class Magnoliopsida; order Fagales; family Fagaceae; genus Quercus; species Quercus aquifolioides. Next base: position 372,945 of record JAFHAW010000279.1, read on the forward strand.
TATGATTGACAGTAGCTCTCCTACGTCTAAGGGATCGACCTTAGTTCTCTTGAAACCCATAGGATCGACCTTAGCTCTCCTATACACTGTAGGATCGACAACAACTTCCTACCTTCAAGGGATCGTCCTTAGTTCTCCGAAACTCATAGGATTGACCTTAGTTCTCCTATACACTGTAGGATCGACAGTAGGTCTCCTACATTTAAGGGATCGACCTTAGTTCTCCCAAAACTCATGGATCGACCTTAGTTGTCCTATACACTATAGGATCGACAGTTGCTCTCCTACTTTCAAGGGATCAACCTTAGTTCTCCCGAAACTCATAGGATCGACCTTAGCTCTCTTATATACTGTAGGATCGACAGTAGTTCTCCTACTTTCAAGGGATCAACTTTAGTTCTCCCTAAACTCATAGGATTGACCTTAGTTCTCCTATACACTGTAGGATAGACAGTAGCTTTCCTACCTCCAAGGGATCGACCATAGTTATCCTAAAACCCATAGGATCGACTTTAGTTCTCCTATACATTGTAGGATCGACAGTAGCTCTCCTACCTTTAAGGATCGACCATAGTTCTCCCTAAACCCATAGGATCGACTTTAATTCTCCTACCTTTAACAAGTCCATCGGACCTCTAGGAAGCACGTCCAAATTCAAATCCATTGGACCTGGGAAGCACGTCTAAACTTCAAATCTATCGGACCTCTAGGAAGCATGTCCAAAATTCAAATCCATCGGACCTCTAGGAAGCATGTTCAAACTCCAAACCATTAGACTTTAGGAAGCACATCCAAATTCAATTGCATCGGACCTTTGGGAAGCACGTCCAAACTTCAAATCCACGGGACCTCTAGGAAGCACGTCTAAACTTCAAATCCACAGATCTCTGGAAAGCACGTCCAAAATTCAAATCCACAGACCTCTAGGAAGCATGTCCAAAACTTCAAATTCATCGAACCTCTGGGAAGCATGTCCAAAATTCAAGATCACGACTGAAATCCTCATTTCTTCGTAACCACTGGTAAGCACGTCTTGTACTCATTTTTTTTTTTTCCAAAAAAAAAAAAAAAAAAAAAAAGCAAAACAAAAAAATGCTACATGTATGAACTACGTTTGGACCTGATCCTCTCACTAAGAGGTACGTAGGCAATCTCCCCGGAGATTCGGTCACATTTTGATCCACTACATGATGGTCCGCATTCTTATCTGCATTCACCACGGTTAAATATTGATTGCAAAGTTAGGTGTCTTTTTCATACATTGACATTCACTCTTCAAGCTCTGTCAATGAGGGGCATTCTGTTGACACCTCATTTTGCAACCTGCATTTAACCTCACCTGGAGGGTAAAAATGTAATTTTGCCTTGATAATATGCATCTTGATTCTGGCCATTAGATCCTTAATCTCTTTCACCAAAATGATTTTGATATTGTAATGATCAAATCGACTGGTCATAAGCCCTAATCGGACCACCAGATTGAAAGTTATCATCAAATCAAGTTTCAATGGCTGAGATGCACTATCACAAATTGAGTCCGATATATGTGATTATGAACAAATGATTTCAATTGTTTATAAGTGTAATCAATTTGAGATCAATGATGTGTCATAATTTGATTGGTTAAGACTAAATTTTATGGTAAGGTTGCATACACCTAATTAATTAGATAGTTAAACATTGATTATTCAATGAGTAATTTGTGCAATTATCTTTTAATTAGAGTAACTTTGGAACTAATTAAGTCTGAAATGGGAGTGATTTGAGCCATTTAATGTTAATTGAGAGCTAATTTAGGACCTATTAATGTTAATTGTGTTGAAACCATTCTCTAACAAATGACATTTGCTCACCATTTCATCGATATCTCTCAGAATAATTTAAATCTATGAATGCGGTTAATTTTCCAAAACTAGACATCCGGGGCTTCAATTTGAGCACAAGCTGTTACAGCAGGTATGGGAAAACCGAATTTTGGCTTGCTCATTCCCATCGATCTCTCCATCTAATGCACCAGATTTTCCCTAATGCTAAAATAAGGTCTAGGTTCATGATTCTTTGTCAACCCTCATTAAATGGTCTTCCATTCATATTTCCTCCACCACTACTATATAAACCCTCCCTCTTCTTCATTCTAAAGACACAAAAAAAAACTCCCTCTCTTCTCCTCTCTTGAGTTCTAGGAAGTTGAGTAGTCTTGTCATATCTTAGTCTTTTTAAGACTCAAGGTATTGAGTGTGACTCACTCTTTCTCTCCTAACTCTTCTTTTCCTCCACCTTTAGGACCTCCCTCAAGAGTCTCCTTCTCCACTATATGGATCTTGCATGAAGGTATACTCCCTTTTCCTAATTGTTTTTTGTGTTGTCATGATGAGAGTTTAAGATTAAAGAATGATAATAATCATTTGAATTCTTTTGAATATGTTTAAATGTTTTTAATTGTTCTTATATGTTCTTCACATGTTTTTGGTTGTTTATCACATGTTCATGCATGACACTAGTTTTGATCTTAAATTCACATGTTTATTTAATAATTCATGAAAAACATAAAAAAAAAATATGTTTATTTAATAATTCTTTTAAATTCTTGAATTTTGGATATCACCATCCACACACATTCACTAGAATTTATTTTTCAATCGAATGCAATGCTTAATAAATTGAATTAGGATTTCTCACATGCACACACATTAAATTCAACATGTAAATTGATTGACATATGGATGATATGATATGAATGTTGGCCACCATAGTCCAGAAGACCGGTTTCACCGAGCAAGGTGGGTGCTTAATACCTTCCCACCTTGTAACATAGCCTCTGAGTTTAGATCAAGGGTTAGTAGATCAAATGCTTATCCATGTAATTTTCGATTTTAGATTGTAATTAGGAAACAAAGCCATGTACTTTATCTTAGATTGTATCTAGGACCAAAGCCATGTAATTTTCTATGATCAATGTAAATTCAATTTCAAATAAATAAATGAGGATTTTTCAGTTTTGGTTTTCTTATTTATTCCAATAATTAAATAAGTGACGACTCCATCGTAAAACCCTTAATTTAAAGGGGAAAATATAATTAGTCAAACCTCCATTTTGAGAGGCATAACACGACTCCACGATTCACGTGGGTTTGACCCAACATCCTAAAAACGGGCCGGGGGTGCGGTCTCTCACAGTCAGCACCAAAAAATAATTATGTAGTTAACTTACTTTAAGACATGATAAGAAATTCAAGCCATTAACATTTTTGAATAAATTAGAAGAACTTAAATTAGGGACATATGCTAAAATATGAGATTTTTCATTTTTTTTTCTTTTCCCTTTTTAATATTATTAAGATTTGTTTAATTACATAACAAAAATTATGGTTATTACTGTATTTATACAATATGTAATAACTAAAGTCATACTATGTAATTAAACAAAGTATTAATAAGGTAAATGCATTTTTTCCAAGTGTTAAATATTTTATAAGTACACTTTAAAAAAATTATAAAATACACTTGTGGGGCCAGAATAAGTCAGCAACCCGGCCCACTCCAAGCCAAGCTAGAGGCCCACGCCGAGGACGCCTCCACGATCCGAGGCTCGAGGACGAAAGTTTAGAGCCTAGGACTCAAGGAGCATTGCCGAGGATGGTTACATCCTCGGTAGGCCGAGGACAGAAAGTGGGCATACAGCACACCTTTAAGGGGAGTCTCCCAAGCATCCAAGGAGCAAATAGCAAGAACAATCACCGGACATTGAAGCATGGCGGAGGAGCAAGTCCCAGGTGAACTGTCACCTCCACATTAAATGCCTCAACTAACGCTCTGGCCGCATTAATGAGGATAGGACCTCTGAACAGTGCCGTCTTGAGCGCTGCAACCCACTGGAGGTATGGGAATGCGGCTAATGGGACAGGCACTCAAGGGAAACCGGATTGATCAACAAATGTAGGGCTAGGATCAACTGAGTGAGAAGTATTAATGTAAAAATCCCTCTTGTGAAGGGACGGATGAAACAACCAGAGAAAAAGGAATACTGTAGCAAAGTATTTTCTCTCAACTCTTGTAACCTTTCTGAAAAGAAATAATAGGAATTTCCAGCTCCATAAGGCACGTCCGAGGAGCCTCATTGTGTGTTCAAACCCACATTTTAGTTATTAGCAATCACGTACAACCATGCATGGCCGTTGCATTCTTTACTAAGGCCTAGCTCTTGAGCCCGTACTCTACAATTTATTGGAGGGTTAGCTGGGCTTGGGTCATCTTCAATCCTAGAGAGCGCTCGAATCACCCCCTACAACACTAATTCTTTATGTAAAATTAATTTTTTATGATTATTTTTTTAAGCTTTATATAAGAAAAAATTGATTTGAAAATATTACTATTTTGTCAAATTCAATTTTCTTAGCAACAGTTGAAATAAAGTGCAATAAAAGATAAAAGAAAATTTAATAATTTTATATTAAAAAATTGTACTGTTAAATTAGTGAAAATAGTTAATATTTGTCAATCACTCAAGCAATAAGTTCTTATTCTCAACAACATTATTTATATAATTTTATATTTTCTCTTTTTAATTACAAGTAATATAACTGAAGTTATCTTCCAAAGATTTATAATTTGCCGTTAAATTTCTACAAAATGTTTCAAAATGCTTCGTACATTGAGGGACATCAGCTACTTAATTTTTTAAATTTTTTTAAAGGCATCTAAGATTTATGCTGAAACTTATTACCCTATAAGCTATAAGAGCTCAAATGACAATTTCAACTTTTTCAACTAATGCCCTTTAAAAAAATTTAGGAAGCAATTTTTTTCAATGGTTAAATTTTCTATCACTTCCAGAATTATATATATATCAAGAGCTCAATGGTGAAATGCTTTCTTTGCTAATTTTATAAGAAGAAAAAAAAACTAATTTTTTTTGGATTTTTACACTTATGCTCTTTGCATTTTCAAGTTTTTCATCCTCAAGAAATTTGACAAGTCCTTCAAGAGCAGCATCGAATCATCTCTCGAATAATCACTCTCCAACAATCCTTCAATATGTTTCAAAAGTCGATGGTCACCATTGATACCAGCATCTTGAATCAATTCATGGTGCAATACGACATGTGCGCATGTGGATAGAAGAAAAAATTTGCTTTAATTTAAATGCAAAATTTCCAGGCCCACATTTCTTTTCTTGCCTTGCCTTGTGTTGTTAAGGAATTGGTGGTGGGCTTGGGCTCAGATGTTTATACTTTTAGGCCCCTATGTGATTTCGTTGTGCAGCTTCGGTGGTCATTTTTATTTTTTATTATTTTTAATACATTCTAAAGCATATTCATCCAGATTTAAACATTTATGTATATTTCGTCACAAAGAGATTAATACATGCTAGAGAGAAGTCAATTAATATTAATAACCATACCCGGCCACCCAAACTGACTGATATCCATAAACCCATCACGGGCTTATTTCAAGAACAATAAA